>VHKM01000605.1:600000-1142858 GCA_007210695.1 Neogobius melanostomus
TTACCACATAGGGCTTGCATCAATGGCTGATCATGGGAGCTGAGAAGTTGAGCTTGAATTGTTTCCACGACTCGTCTGAATCTGCGACTCGGACCTTACATGCACAAAGTCACACAGTTGGATCAGTATACACTAATCAGGCATAATACTGTATTATAACCAAAGAAACAAATTGATGAATCTTAACATGTGCGTCCAGTCACATAATACAAAAGCTTGTCAAAGAATTCCAAGAATAATTCCATGTATTCCACACAAAGTCTAACACGGCTTCGATTGAATGCCTGCAGCTGCACATCCCATTCCATCCCCAAACCCATGATCATCTCATGCCAAACAATCAACATTTGAGATTAATATGTTTTGAATGTTTTTTACTGCGTTCCTACATCTTGCCCACCATGCTCACATTGGTCAGGGCAGAATGCACTGGAGGAAATGTGCTTTAAGGAGCAGTACCAGACCGTGAGAAGGACATGGAGTAAATCAGATTGTTGTTGTTGAGATTGTGCTTCGTTTAGATTTGCCTGATATGAGAGTGAAGGTCACGCTGTAGATCCCCGTCTCCCTCCGGCTCTCCCTCTCGCTCTCGGAGAAGGCGATGTCCACCTGGAACTTGACGGGCTTCTGGAAGACGGAGGGGCCGGCGGAGGACTTGTACTCGGCTCTGAAGCTGGTCTGCGAGAGGACGCTGTGGCTGAGGGATGGGATCTGCGCGGCGGGGCGAGAGAGAAGCAGAGAGACCGACAGACTTACGAGGCGGGAGAGGCACGGGGCGAGACGCAACGTGAGCGCGGGGGGAGACAAAGGGTGGAGGAGGGTGAGGAGAGGAGAGAGAGAGTGAGCCGCGTGATTCAAACGTGCTGCAAGCGAGAGAAACACAAATAAGGAGGAAAAAGAAAACAGAAATAATGGCAGAAATTTAATGAAGCGTGTACAGCATGGGTGCGTCCTTGCAGCTGTGCCAGTGAGAGCCATGCCATTTCCAAACCAGTGCATAAGTAACAGGCGCGAGAGACACAGAGACTTAAAAAATACTCACAGACAGAAAGGCGTGGACGATGTCGGCTTGACAGAGCTCAGGGGTTTATCTCGGATCACCACAAAGATCTGCTCCTCTTTTTCCAAGCCGATAAAGTTTCCAAACCAGGATTTCTTAGCCAATCTGGCAAACAGAAAAAAAAAAAAGGTGTGATTGCAATTTCGAGCTGTCACATTAACATTAAAGATTCAAATGATGGTAACTTACTCTGGGCTTGATTCTGGTGTTAAACTGGACATGTCTTCAGATGTTGGAACTATAACAAATAGAGATAGAGGCCATTTTGCACTTCAAACTCAAAAGTAACAACATTAACTTCAATTGCATCAACATTTAGTACCTAAAGCCATATAGAGTGATATTTCACCCAATAAAACATTAGGTATTAGGCATCATTGCAATAATTTGTTTTGATTACACACAGCAAAAATTGCATTTTCATTGTCTGGGAAATCATTAGGAGCATGTTCGCTATTGGCACTGTGCCCGGAATTTATTTGTAAAAAGGTCAAATGTATGCATACAGTATATAGGATGTCAATATACACAGTCCTGCAATACCGTGTTAAATACTATGTAACTAATGTAAATCTGTGCTACTGTTTAATTAAATAAATGAATAAAGCTTAATTTTCTAGCTATACTAGACATAAACTCAGTACAGAAATTCATGAAATTAATAGAATTTATTTTTTCAGGATAAAAATCTGTAGTTTACATTAGATTTAGGTTTGAAAGGACAATCACAATATGGCTGCCAGAGCTTGCCATTCGTTCCAATGCATTACTATGGTAATGTCCTGTCTAGAGTTTCATTAAAGATCTACACTGGCCAACAGGAAGTTATTGCTGGCATGTTTATATATGATTTGAGTATTACCACAGTTTAGCTGCCCTTGTGACAATGCAACCTGACATGTTTCGCAATGAGGCTTAAGTTCATTCTTCATGTAATTAAAAATGAACGTGTTCCCCCACGCTCACCTTGCAGTTTACGGCGATGAAAGCGTGGCGAGCCCAGCAGGTTGTTCTTAAATGAGTTCAAGCGTGTCCTCCAGTGGGCGGAGCTGCTGGCCGCCATGCCGCTTCCTCCCCCGGGACTGGAGGGAGGGGTGAGCGACAATGAACCCACGCCTCCCCCTCCGTCGGCCCGCGAAGAGGATGAGGACGAGGAGGAGGAGGGCGGGGTGGAGGAAGGGTGGTGAGGGTGGTGGACAGGGGTGCCCAGCGGTGTGGGCAGTGGCGAGCCTGAGGCGTCACCTGCGGCACAGAGTGGGCACAGTTTGGGTAGAGGCTCTTTGTCACAGATTTAAGGACAGAGGACGACGGGAAGAAGAAGCGGGGAATGGGTGAGAGCAGCGGGGACGGGGAGGGCGCGGGCGGGTTGTGGAGTGGCAGGGATTTGATGGGCTGCAGGTGTGGGCGCTCAGACGGTCCCTTGGTGGGTAAGGTGTGTGTCTTTGGACTCTGTGCGGCTTTAGGCTTGTCATGGGCCCGTGCCAGGCGTGGAGTTGTGGTGCTTCCCTGTTTCGCCTCCTTTTTGTGAGGGGTGGTGGAGGCTGACGTGACATCTGACTGGCTGAAAGTGAAAACGGGGCTCTGATAGGACTGGTGGGGTGGGTTTGGAGGGTAGGGTGATTGAAGAATAGAAAAGTAAAAGAGGAAAAAGAACATGGAGAAAGAAGGATGGAAATGAATAACATGCTCCATGAAAAGAGTGCATTTTATGAACTGTGAAAAGTGCACATGACAGTTTCTACAGACGTGTGACATTTGTGGCAGGAGTTTGTGGAGACACTGCAAGTTGTGATAGTTTGTATGAAGTGAATCAAGACACAGTGGCCATGGCAACGTGATGGTGAACATTTTCAATAGTAATGAATTCTTTAGCATGATTAAGTGTATGCACTGCTGTATAAGGCATATAAGTAATAACAATAAAGAAGGACATTTAGGTTGATAGCATAGAAAATCAATATAAAAGGAAATTTAACATGCTATAATACAAAAGTGACACAACAATGATTAGGGTCCTCTTACCCGTGGGCTACTCAAAGGGCTCGAGGACAGACCAGTGGATGCTCCACTGACTGATCGGGACCTAAGGAATGTGAACAAAGGGAAAAAATAGTGCCAAAATTCCCACTTGTATGTGCTGAGCATATAGTGTTTGTATGTAGTACCTCTGGCTGTGTGCAGCTGTGTCCAGGGCCCTGCGAGGAGGGGTGGGGACCCCTGCTCAGTTACACTGAGGACCTCCAAACTTTTCCTTTCTGGGCGGCAGCGGCCATGACGTGTCAGCATCGGAGAGTCAACACGTTTCCTAGGGGGGTCTACACAGAAACTGAACTTAAACGTCACAAGTATTAACAACTCTGGACTATAAACAGAGAAGAGGAAACAATTCTGCATCCCTCAGTCACTATGGATTGTATTCACTGAACCATTTGTCATGTCGCATATATCGCAACAGCAAAAGCACAAAAATAAATGCATCAGTCCTATGAGGTCTGGTTTGAATAGTTTGACCTTATATTGAAATACAAACATTCAACTGCAAAAAATATTTGATTGTTATAAAGATGGCGTTTGTTGATACCCAAAAAAACTGTAGCTATTATACAGTGTAACTTGGTGTTCAACAGTGACAGAAGTAAGAGGCATTAAATGTCTCTTTTGGATGCCTCCTGCCCTCTACAGACTGACCTATGTCATTACGTGGAGGTAAATCCTCATCCTCATAGCTCGGGTAGCGCTCCTTCCTGTCCAGCAGTAGGTAGTAAATAAGTTTCTCCTGGTTTTCTCTGAAAAAAATCAAAATATAGCTTAAAAATAAAACTCTTTTCACATATATACTATTTGTAGACTAAATATGAGGTCTTAGTATTTATCTAGCTGTAAGTAAAACATAGGGGGAATTGTATGATGAATACCACACCATCCCAAAGACATGAAGTACTTACTCCTCACACTGCAGATCCCGTGTGAGCTTGACTCTGTCTCGGAAACATCCCAGTGAGTGCATACTGTCCAACACATCTGGGTCCAGCTCAGTCAGGGACAGGATTCGTCTTACGCACACTCGTCTGGGAGGAGGCTGCTCAGGACAGGGCTCACTACGACTACCCCTGAGCAAATGCATGGGGATAAAACATTTAGATTTTAAAGATTTTTAATCTAAGAAAATCTTGCAAAAATTAAATATGCACTTACTGATACCATGGATGTTTTTGAATGGCCTCAAGCTGTAAAGGGCAGATTCAATTATTGATTTATTGGTTTCCTAAAGAACAATATAAACTTTCTCCAGTAACAGTGTGTCCATTTCCCCCAAACAAATTCAAACTAAAGCTGCACCCAAGACGAGAGAGAGCCATACCGAGAGCCTTTTGTCGGGGTTGACCTCGATCATGCCCTTGAGCAGCGACTGGCAGTCTGGAGGAATGAAGTGTGGCATATGGAAAACTCCACTCTTCACTTTCTCCAGGAGCTGCCGTAAATTGTCGTGGTCAAACGGCAAGGCGCCCTGCAGAAATGACAGTCAAATAAAAAGACGAACAAATACATAACTACTTGTACTGTATTATTGATTAATGTAAAGGCGCTTTACCACCAGGAGAGCAAAGAGGATCACTCCGCAACTCCACACATCTGCTCTTCGGCCATCGTATTTCTCTCCCTGTCCAAAGGTTTGCCACAAATTTAACATGTGAAAGACTATGAATAACTCTTAAGTAATCCAGCAACACAACAACATTTCAATCATTTTAATATATAGATTACCCTTATAACTTCAGGGCAGGCATAGTGAGGTGATCTGAAAGAAAATCAAAGAGTGCATTAAGAGTCAAGGTAATGTAATATCTAAAGTTATCCGCAATGAAAACGTATAATGAATAACTCACCCACAACTGGTTTCTAACAGACTGTCTCCGACTTGCAGGGAGGCCATGCCAAAGTCGGCAATCCGGATGTTGTTTTTCTCATCTAAGAGCAGGTTTTCGGGCTTCAAGTCTCTGTGACTGGCCATATACAATAGAAAGTGATCAAATTAAAGAGTGCTATTTACAACCTCTTCATTTTCTTTTCTGAAACCAACCAAATGGAGTGACTGTGGCAGAAATCCAAAGCAGAAATGATCTGCCTGAAGAATTTCCGTGCTTCTTTTGGAGTCAGTCGGCCCTTTTTAACCAGATAGTCAAATAACTCTCCACCAGACACATGCTCCAATACCAAGTACCTACAGAACGAATATACTTTTAACCACATTATATTATCTATTATACTGTATTATAAACCGAACAATAAATGCAGTTTGTTATTGTAAAAGTAACACATAGAGGCAAAAGCAGGCTGTCACACTACTTGGTTCATTTGTGAAATTGTTGTTGGAAAGAGAAGGAAACTCACAGGTATTTGTTATTTTCATACACATCATGCAGCTTTAACACATGCGGATGCTCAATCAGTTTTAGAATGGCAATCTCCCGCTCCACCTGATCAGAGAAAAACAGTGCAGAAGACAGAAGCAAGACGCGAAGCAGAGACAGGGTTGTCAGTCAGCAGGTGAAAAGGTATCCCAGAGGTAATAATAGCTGGAGTGTGTTGTTGTTAGTAAATGATAACGCAAGTTGCTTCATACCTTCATAAGTACTGACTCAGACAGTTTTTCTCTGTTGACTATTTTAATGGCTACTTTCTGGCTGGTAATACAGTGGACCCCCAGCTTGACGAGACCTGCAATAGAGGCACTTGCTTTACATCTAAAGTCAAGGATATGTCACCCATGCACCTTTAGATGATAAATGTTGACAATAAAAATGTTTACAAGCACACTCACCCGTCTGCCCTTTCCCCAAAGTTTTCTCCAGTCGATAAGGCCCAACATATTGAGCGGACTGACCCAGAGACAGTTCCTTACTCATAATGATTTAAAGGACGCTGATGGACCACTACAAGGACGACTATAGCTGTGTAGTTATTGCAACTGCAGATATGATCATATACTGCAAAAACAGTGTTGTGAAGAACAATCGGACTCTTCAGCTCTGCTTCATTCTATTTTTACATATTGGTTTACAAAAATGCCTACTTGAGGCCAGCATTTGGCTAACATGTCTCTACTCTATTACTCTACTCTACTCTGTGATTTATTAAATCTCTGCCAGACGTTGTCAAAATGATTATTATTCAGGTATATAAGCCTGTTTGTCTGATGCCAAGCTATCATATATTTACATAAGACAGAACAATGCTCTGAAACAAGCTTTTGTTCACATTTGAAACATTAAGTATTTCATATTCAAACACATAAGCGTAAATGCCATAGTGATAAATATTTGACAACGTTGTATTATAGGTTTACAAACATGCTATTCTAGCCTCAGCTCACCCAAAGCTGTGAGGCTAGCTTTAGCTTCGACGCCCTGACCAACACCGCCTGTCAAAAAAACTCACACCTCCACAAGTTTCTGGACATCGACCAACGATATGTGATGCAGTCTTGTCGCCACATTGTCACATTATTTCCCGGTGAATTGCTCATTCCCTGCAAAAGGAGCATCTTTAGCGTAGCCTAGCGCTCCCCCTCCCTGACTCTCCGTCTCTCCAAGTAGCGGATCACAGCATCTCCTGCGCTCTCCTCATCACCGGCTCCAGGTACAAACACAGATGTCCACAGATAGTGACGGGCTACTCTCGACCTCTTTTTGTCCTTCGCAATTATATTAGTTCACGCAGTGTAAAGGCCCGCTGCATGACGCTCCTCTTCTGAATCTTTGCCGTAAATCGATATTTTCTCTCTGCTCTTCCTTCCTTCCTTCGCCTCACTCGCATCAGCATCCGGGTCCCTCTCCATCCTCTCCCCCGCCCTCCCCCGCCTGCCTCCTCCTGGCTGTCGTTCTCAAAATACGCTTATCTCTGCATTCACCTCGACTCTTTACCCCATAGCCATACACTGACTGCTACTGCGCCTCCCTTGTGGAGATTCATACAGAATATGGCCGGAGCGGAGAGAGTGTGAACCTCACAGGTGCGCCACAGAAATAGTCATTGAGATGGTATTGAAAAACAAATGACAGGGGCCAGGGCTGAGATCATTTGTCAAAATGGCATATTTAGTTAATCACATCAGATCTTTTACATACGTAGCATTATAGTAAAATGGTAAATAGACTCAACTTATATTGCGCTTTTCTGCCTTATCAGGCCCAAAGCGCTTTACAGTAAGGAACCAGTCACCCATTCACCCTCTCATTCATACACCAATGTACGCAGACACTGGAGGCAAGTAGGGTGCAGTGTCTCTGAACAGAAGTGGGTACAGCAGCCAAAATATTTACTCAAGTAAGAGTAACGTTACTTAGAAATCATTTTACTCAAGTATAAGTAAAAAAGTACTTTGAGAAAATGTTACTTGATTACTGTGAGTATAATTGAGTGTGAAAGAGTGTAGTGACAGAACTGATGAGAAATAAAACAATAATGTGAAAATTGTAGTATTTTCAAAGAAAACGCCATAAAACCCTATAAAAAGAAATCAATATGAGGAATTACGCAAACAAACAAGAAATGCATATTTTATTATACGTTAAAATTAAGATTTACTCAGTGTCACAAGTTGCAGTTTTTTACTCATAAGAGTACAGATACTTAATTTTAATATTACTCAAGTAGAAGTAAAAAGTACTGCATGAAAAACTACTTGCAAAAGTACAATTACTTCAAAAAGTTACTTAAGTAGATGTACTTGAGTACATTTAACTGAGTACTACCCATCTCTGCAGTTCAGCAGCGACATAGCCAAAATTATGTTAAACAGAACATGAAATTATGTTAAAACACTTAAAAATATACAAAAAGAATTTAGAACATGAAACACAAACTACATGTATTTTATGTGTCAACATGAAGCTTTTGCCAGATTTACTCAAGTGTCCAGACTACTTAATAGAGTAATGCACAGATTAGGCAAAGATTAACAAGCTTTGTTTAACTCTATTAAGAGTGTCCGCTGCACAAAAGCCTGTAAAGATCTAGCAGACAACCTACTGTTGTTCAGTTGAGAAAAAATTAAAAAATCACATCACAGCCACTCAAATATAAAAGTATTTTTTTTTATTAGCCTATAAAACATAATTTTGTTTAAATTGCAAAATTGCTAAGTATTTAGTATATTAAAAGACAAAGGTAAAAGTTGTTACTTCTTTACCACCCTTTAGTGCCATACCAGATATTTTCAAATCTATGGACCTGTGGGGGGAAAAACATATTAGTATTAAGGACGATTTATTTTCAATAAATAATGTCAATGTTGAACATGTTTGTAAGGTTTGTAAACTTTGGTCATGACTGTAAACCTGAAACTAAGAAAAGAATTTCTACAAATACAATCATATTCACACACACAAAAAGCGGCAGCTAATATTTTATTTAGCTATTATAGATAATACATTTAGATGGAAAATAGTGTATTTTAATTCAATTTATATTTCAATTTATATTTATATACTCTCACATTTGGTCCATTGTCATGCTCCTTCAGACAGGGTTTTGATGCAAGCCTGAAAAGCGTCCATGAGGTCTTTACAGGGCTGCTCCCCTTCTCTGTGACACTGTAAAATAACATCAGGGCTACATGATTTGTGAC
This sequence comes from Neogobius melanostomus, assembly GCA_007210695.1. Lineage (NCBI taxonomy): Eukaryota > Metazoa > Chordata > Actinopteri > Gobiiformes > Gobiidae > Neogobius > Neogobius melanostomus. The sequence goes on from VHKM01000605.1 coordinate 608,691, forward strand.
TTATCACAAATCAAAATTGTATTAGACTAAAGGGATCACTGCTTACAGTTTGAGCTGTGATGGCTTTCTGTAATGTTGAGAAAAAGTAATCTGTTGCAGCTCCACTTCACTTAATCTCCATGACATGTTTCTGCATGCTTGAAAGTAACATGAACCACACCAATAAGTCCAACATGTTACAAGTCTATTTAAAACACAGAGCTATTTATGAACACACATTTGTGTGGTTATTTTCTCTCATGGTGTTTACCCTGTGTACACTAGGCCTATATTGAAAAATAACTCTTGTGAAAAACCTGGCATATCACTTTTTAACCATATTGTTTTTCTTTACACAAGCATCAACTGTCTGGCTAGAAAGATGTACATGGTTCTTATAACGATGTTGCTGTAATCAAACTGCTTGGGTCAGCAGACTACTTGAACATTGTATGACCTATTTGATTCATGAATTTCTGTCTGACTCACCATTTGTCAACATCCTCCTTAATGACCTGGCACGAGGCTGGCACTGCTTCCACTGAGTCTGGCATCTTGACAGAAGAGCCGGGGTTCTTGGAGGTGTGCTGATGCAAGAGCAGTAACCGAGTGGTTATAGCTCACAAACCAACACAGTGAAAGACAGAGGGAGGGAGGGAGGGAGGGAGGGAGGGAGACAGATGGAGGGAGGAGGCCTGACAATAAAGGATATGCTTCAAAGATTAAAGAGTCACAAAATCTGATTTCCTTTTTTATATCAATAATTATGGGTTATTTTCTCATTATGCATTGCTTCTGTTAATGACCTACTCCCACATAATCAATGTTGTTTTTTCTTTTGTTTTATTGTGTGACTGACCTTTTCAGATCATCTTTTTACGTTACAAAAGTCTCTAATGAATCTTTAATGGTCCCCACAGGGGAGCCAGCAGAGTGTATTTCCCTGAAGATGCTGAAATTTGGGGAAATGCTGGTGAAAGTGATTAGAGTGCATGCCAGCATTTAGCAAAACATTATTCGGTAGAAATAAAGCTCTCCGATTATATTTTTAAAGATGAACAATATCAGTGTGTTTGTGTAGCCCAACTTATTATTATTCACTATTTACGTTTTTATAAAGAGGACTTTGGCAGAAGGTAGGCTATATCTTTTGAGAAGGAGTTACAGTGACCTATTTCCAGGTTGTACTTCACGACTAGGGGGCGTCCTCGCCTCCAGATTATAGGCAATTTTGGACCAATATGGGTAGTTTATCATTTATAGCCTAATTGATGATTATGATGTGAGCAGAACGTTAGAAAGTAAACAACTTATTTAGCCCATGTCTCACTTAAACTATACGTTAATTATGGGTTAGCCTGCATATCACCAGAATCCTGATAGAAGTGATAACCATAAGTAGTAACTATATGTTTCTCTCACATGACACTGTGCCATCTGCTGGTGTTCAAATCAACTGCACGACAGCGTAATTAAATTGATGGTAGGCCTATATATTATAGTGTCAGATTCGGCATTGCTGGCCATTGCGCATTCAGACAAAAATATTATTATTATTATTATTATTATTATTACTATTCAATCAAATAAAAATGTATTTATTGAACAATATTAGAAAGGCATTGACAAGCCAATGTAGGAGCCGTACTGTGCCACACGCAGTGATCAGTGCAGTTAAAGCGAGTAGAGTTTTATGCGTAAAAGGCCGATCGTGCGTATTTAAACAAACAATACACTTAAAATGTGGAAAGACGTGCTGGGCTGGTTGTCAGACTGGGGCCGGTGAATGGAGGTCACCGCAGACTGTGTGTGAGTCTCCGCGGTGAGACAGAAAGGGGGAGAGGGAGGACGGACAGCGGCCAGCCGCCTTCAAAAATGGCGTCTCCGGAGGAAAATGAGTAAAAAAAATATAAACGCGGCCTACTTCTTTGCAATTCTATGCTCGGTTTCTAGCGCATTTTTGCATTTGGATTGTATTTTGTCCGGCGAGAGTAAACCTGTCGTCTCTTTGAGTCAAACCCAGAAAGCAGAACGTTCATTTGGGGGAAATAAAGGCACCCCTGTATTATTTGGATGCGTCGTTCCTGACAGCTAGCATCTGCTGCTAAGGCTAACTACAGCTCGACTACCGGAGGAGGGGGTGGGAACCATTTGCATGCGAAGAAAAAAAGATTTAGAAACTGGAGATTTCTTTGCTCGTCTGCGGGGAATGGTAATATCAACATTCCCGGTCAGTTGTAATCTTTTTTTTTCTTTTTTTGCGCTAGCTGTGTAGCAAAAACTAGCCTTAAGAAAGGGGAGGAGAAACGGAGGAACAGGACGCATTGAAATCAAATGTTCGCTTCGTCTATCACCGGTGAAATCGGCGGCATCTTCGTCATGAGCTTCAGCGATTTTGGAGCGTATCCGCGGAGGAGGAAATGATAAACGTGAAGGGCGAAGGATACGGAGAGGGTTTTTTGGAGGTGGTTGGATTATAACCCCGTAGACCCCCCTCTTTTCATCCAGCTTTCTCCTCCTCCCCACCATTTCTCTTTCAATATGCTGTTTTCCACTCCTGACGACTTGCTTATGAAACCGGGGAAAATAGCCTGAAACAAAACGGGAAAGACTACATTTTCCGTAGTAATCTGTTCTGCGACGTTGCGCTCGTCCTCGCGCACTCATTGATTCAACACATAAATGGATAGGAATTACCCGGGAACAGGATTTGGCGATTTGGGCGCAGGAGCAGGATGGAGCTACGAGAGATCGGCAAAAGCAAGGTATGTATTGGATTCAAACAATGTGCATGCACCACTAGTGCTTTGCAAGGCACTGTGTGACCTATGTAAACAAATTGTCGCCCCTGGCTTCTCAAAGAGGCATGGTCAGCCATAATGTGCAGTGCATTGTCATCTAAACACTTGCATAGTAATAATATTCTAAACAGCAATGGAGCAGGGGTGGGCGGGGTGGAGAAAGGAAAAGGTTGGGGATATGAATTGAATGTGATTGACAGGCGTGGGTTTAGGTAGACCTGGCGGAGTGGAGGAGGTGGTGATGGAGGTGGGGGATGTCTGGAGCATCCATAGGAATTATTGTTCCCTGCGTGCAGGCCTGGACACACAGCCCCATAGATAAATTGGTAGGATTGATAGGAACTGCGAGGAGTGCAGACGCAGCAAACCATGCACATCATCCCCGTCCGAAAGATACGCACATGGTCTATAAAACGGGTTATTTGCATATGCATTTCCAGCTGATGATAAAAAATATTTCAAATTTGTGGCGACGATTCAACACAAAGTGGCTATTTCTCATGCCTATTTGGTCCAGCGTCATTTGAGTAATTAGATGCCTTTTGGAGGACATTTTGTGACGTTGGAATACAAAATAAGATTTTATAACGCATCTAGCTGTAAATAGCACGGCTGTGAAGAAATTTAAAGGAATTAAAAAGACAGTATGATGGCTCTTGTGGTTTAGCCTCACGTTACGTTAGCCTAAATGCTAGCGTCAGGTTGCATGAAATGATTTGAGGCCTGTCCGGGCATCACTGCACCTATGTCGTTAATATACAGAGGATCCTTTGAGTTTATTTGCTACATGATTCATATTTACGATATGCTAACACAATGTGAAAGGCCATGTGTGACAACAAACCTAATGAGGCGCTGCTTGTGTTTGTTCGCAGCTTAGCATGCATTTACGTCGACTCGTATCCAGCTGTTAGCCACATCAACATATTGATTGGTGGCAGAATGCTTGCCTCCAAATTAAAATGTTAGTTTGTATAACAAATTGATACGGTGACAGTCCTTTAAATCTGAAGGTTCATTTGATACAATTTTTACATTGCGTCCCTCAATTCGTTTAGGCCCGACTCTCCACCTTTATATTTTCCATTTTAGGGCTAGGTGATGCTACGTGCAGAATAAATGCTAACAGCAGCCAGCCTCACATTTTATCTGTATACAGAAAAGCAATGACCAGCACGTGCACATTGTGTCCGTGTGACAAGCGATGCTTTATGACATAATTACTACATTCAAGCCATGACTTGATTGTATTCAAATCTTGTTCTTGAGATAGTTTTATGATTTTGCATGATAGAATAGAAAACATTGTTTGAATGTATAAATTATATATACTGCATGTATTTTAAATAGGCCTAAATAAACATAAATCATTTTAAAATTAATACACATAATTAGGGTTTTTAGCATAACGGGGCAGTATTACATTATATTAATTTATTATGATAGGAGTTCATTTGGTAACTAAAACTTTTCATTATTTGTTTAAAAAAAAATCTTTATTTTGTGATTTAAACAAGTGTTATTTATTTACTTTACCAATCTCTCTTTTTATCCCCCCCCCCCCCCTTTTATTATTTTAAAAGTCTTGTATATGGGAGTTCAAGATCATCCCACCCTGAGTCAGAGCTTCTTCATAGACAAGCCTATGCCACCCCACACCCTCTGCAGGGCTATGCCACCAATCACCACCCCGGGAGCTCTGGACAAGGCGGGGCCTGGGGAGCAGCTGGACGGAGTTTGGGTAAGATAAATGTCATACCTTCTTTGTTACAGACATAAGGGGCCCCAGTCATTAATGATTGTGTCTGTTCATTTGATCCTTGGTTGTCTGTCATTTCTATAATTGAGACAAGCACATACCCAGGATATGAATTTTTAATTATTAAAAAATAATTTGGTTTAAAATTTGTGAGCATTTTATATTAAATGGATTAAATTAAATGTAAAGGTTGCTATATGATTAAATTATGTATTTTTCTTTATCTTTATAAAGGTTTATCTGGGCTCTTTGACACTGGCCTACACCATGCTAGCCCATCAGCCCCAGATGCCTCCGTCATGAATCTGATTTCAGCCTTGGAGTCCCGAGGTCCCCAGCCTCCACCTTCTGCTTCTTCCCTTCTTTCTCAGTTCCGCACACCATCCTGGCAAACAGGTGTTAAGACCATTCCTTATTCTTTGACATTTAGATAAAGCCTGAAATCAATGCAACTTTTCAATCGTTTTGCCCATTAAATTTAATTTTCATTTGAAATTAATACTTTATATTAGTAACATTTTTACAATGCATGCATAATATGTTAATTTCCACAATAGTGTATTGATAGAAAACAATTTGAATCTATTATTATTTTGATTTAGCTGCTGGCTAGATAAATTTGTATTAATTTGATATTTCCTGTTCCTCTTTCAAACAGCAATGCACACGCCTGCTCCTCCTGAACTATTCATCTCTGGAGCTCTTCCTGGCTCTGGGTCTTTCCCCTCCTCCTCAGCTCTCTCAGCCTATCAGCACCCAGCATCATTCTCCAGTCGTTCCTTCCCAGCAGCCTCCCTTTCGCTTCAGGACACACCAACATTCAGCCCCACATCCAACGGTCTTCTTTCCCCACACGACCCTCTTTTACATATCAAGGCCCCGTCCCAGTCTAGCTTGGGTTTTGACCGACTCCTATCATCGCAGGGTGCTGCTGCAGCTGCCTACAGGGGCAGCCAAGATCCCACGGGTGCTACATCTGCCCAGGCATCCTCTGCCAGGCACCTGCAGTCACACCAGTTCAACTTACTGTCATCTCAACTTCAAGACCAGTCCTCACAGCTGTACAACGCATCAGTATTCTCCTCAGCCCAGCCTCAATCACAGTCCCAGTCGCAGTCCAACTCTGCTCAGGAGCGGGCTGTTCCTCGACAGGACAGTGTCATTAAGCACTACCAGAGGCCCACACCCTCACAGTCCCAGCTCTCCTCTTCTGCTGCTCATTCCCTCCAGCACTACCTCAGCTGTGGAGGGGCAGGATACCAGCAGATAGCCACCCACCACAGACACGCTGGCCTTTCCTGCAGTCCGCTGGGTGATCAGAGCCCTTCATCTGACCATAAGAGCTCCTCTCGAACTGAATACAGGCCCATAATCCAACCTGCCTACTCCTCCTCCTCCTCTTCATCTTCATCTTCAGCAGGGAAAGGTTCGAAAAGTAGTTCCAGCAGTGGCTACTCTTCTGCCAGTTCAGCGTCATCCTCACGTACCCCGCACACTCCTCCTTCTGCCTCCTCCACCTCCTCCTCTTCATCATCCTCCTCTGCCACCTCTGGGGCTCATCCTTCAAACTCCATCCCCACCTCCAACTCCAGTGCTGCCCCATCTCGGCAGCAACCCCCACCTCAACCTGCTCCACCACCCCCAACCCCTCAACAAACGCAGCAGCAAGCTTCCTCTACTTCCACTTCAGCTCCCCAGTCGCTCCCCAAATCCTGCCTCTCAGGCTACGGTTCCCCTGTGCCCCCTGTGAAGACTCCCACATCTTCTCTAACAGGACAGACCCCGCCACAACAGGCTCAGTCTTACTCCCCCGGTCAACCCCCACGTCACACTTAGCTCAGTCCTATGGCGGCTTCAGTTCTCCGCAGGCCCAAGACCTGAGTTCAGGTACCGCAGGGAAGGGCTATGGCAGTCTGGGGGGCGAAGCCAGTCATACTCTGCAGACCTTTATGGGACCGATTCTGCTTATGGATCACTTCCATCTTCTCTTGGTGGAGCTGGAAGCCCATCAATAGGTTATGGAGCAACAGGCCATTCCCCTGCCCTACTGCGATCAAGTGGCTCATCAGGAAGTGGAGCATCGGGAGGTGGTAGCAGTGGCACGGGAATGGTAATTCTGGCTCCAGTGCAGCAGGAAGCAGCCTCACAAATGACCGAGGAGGGACTGGTAGTGGCAGTGGATCTTATCATATTCCTGATTCAAGCCCTTCCCCATCAGGCAACTCTAGTATTATTCGACCTGGTTTACACTCCCCGGTACCCACCTGTCCTTCTCAGTCTCCTGGAGGCCCTGGGTCTAATAAGTATATATCGTCGGTTTTGTCCCCAACCTTTTTGTCCTCCCCACAAGGATATCCTGACACCAGAGGCCCCAGCTCCCAATCTCAGCCCTATCACACCACCACCCCTTCTTCTAAGACCAAGTCGGACACTTCCATGCTTGGTGTTGGGACGCAGAGATCCCAGGAAGAAGTAGATGATGATGAGGAGTTTTTAATTCAGCATTTGCTGCAAGCCCAAGCAAGTCCAACCCCACAGTCTGCTCACCACCACGCCCAGCAACAACAGCAAACGACGTCCCAACAGAGCCAGCCTCAGCCCCAGTCGGGTCCCTCCACCACTGACTCGAGCAAAGGCCTGAGCTATGACATGAGTAAGAGCTCAGAGGAGAGATACCACCCCCAGAGTGTCATCCGCACACACAGTGCTACTTCCAGTGGCGGTGTAGGAAATGCCGGGTCCGGAGCTTCCATCTCAGGGCTGGACACACAGTTAGAGATGTCACTAAAGAAGCAGCAGCAGCACCATCACCAACAGCAGCAACAGAGGAGTGAGCGGTCTGTGGGCAGCAGCAGGAGCAGTGGAGGGAGAGGCAGTAATGAGCAAGTGCACTCACACCTCCATCACCACGAGAGCCTGAGCTCTGTGGTCCACTATGGCCGTGGTGACCCCTACTCCCAGCACTCCCTCGCTCCCCAGCACACATCTCACAATCAGCACGTCTCCTCACACTCTCAGCTTCCTCATGCCCAAATGGATCTCCAGAAAAAATCGCAGGAGCGTGCTGAAATCCCTTATCCCAGAAAAACCCCTGAAGTCCAACCGCAGCATTCACAGTCTCAAGGCTCTCTCCTCGACTCCCCCACGGATCAGTCACGGCAACCACCCCACCTGCTTCAGTCAGTGCTGTCTCATACGACCCGTAACAAGCTTGAACCACATCAGCAGCATCATAAAATGGACTCTCACAGACAGCACCCGCAGCATCATAAAATGGACACCCATCAGTCCCATCAGCAGCACGCCAAAATGGACTCTCATTCTCAGCACCAACCGCACACCAAGATGGAGCCGCATCAACATCAGCATCACAAGATGGACTCTCACTCTCAGCAACAGCAGCACTCTATTAGCCAACAACAGGCTGTACTGGAGAGTGCTGCAGGGAGACTGAGCTCTTCCAAACACCAAACTCCGTCCCAGTCACAAACCACTCAGCTCCAGCTGCAGCTCCAGTCCCAAGCTTTGGAAGTAGCGGCAGCGCATTACAACCACGGCCCGCCCCCTCATCAGCATGAGCCGAGCCAGGTGAAGCAGGGCTCTGTAGTGTCGTCTTTAGACATGCTGGAGCGTTCGCTGTCTCAGACATCCAGCACAGAGGTGGAGGACAGGCGCGGAGGAGGAAGTGGGGACGAAGCAGTGGCGGCACTGAGCGTCACAGACAACAAGAGCAACAACAGAGGCAGCACACGTCTCACCACCAGCCGAGCCACCACTCCAGCTCTGAGCTCCACTCATTCCTGTCTGAGCCAGACATCGGGCTGTCCACTCCTTCTCACATGCACCACCTGTCGCAGCATCACCCTCAAACACAGCAGCACCCCACCTCGCAGCATCAACACACCATCACTCTCACCCCCAGGCCACACATCCTCACCATATTCCCCCTTCTGCCTCTGGCCATCCCCCGACTGACCAGCAGCCACTGTCGCCCAGCTGACCCCACAGCAGGGCCAGTTGGACCAACAACGCTCTGAGCAGCATCAGTTTGATACAGTCAGCCCAGTGGAGAAGGCTGACCAAAACCAACAAAGTAACCGCTTTGTACCCCTCACATCTATCTGCTTCCCAGACTCTTTGCTTCAGGATGAGGACCGCTCCTTTTTCCCTGGGATGGAGGACATGTTTTGTGCGGAGGACTACAAGTCGAGCTGTACAGGAGGAGCCGGGCCAGGGCAGGGGAGATGAATGAAACCCATGCAGGTCAAGAGGCAATGGAGTCTTTGAAAGCAGCGCAAAGTACAGCTACATCAGGAGCAGGCAGTACTGCCAGCTATGATATGATGGGTCACCATGGCAACCAGGGATATGAACCTTACTGCCATGGTTTGGAAGAACCCAGTAACAACACCATGACCCTAGATTTGGACTCTCTTAAAACCCATGAGCTCCCCTCCACTGTTAACACTGAGCAGCTCGGTTTAATTCAGTCTCAGCCCCAGCCCTGGGTATGGGACCTAATAGTGCCGGCCCCAACAACGCCGGGGCAAAACTGACCCCAGGACCTGGAGGGGCAAATACTGGTACTGGCTCCGGTGGCCTGCAGTCTCCCATTTTCTGCTCCTCTAGACCGAAGAAGCTTCTGAAATCTAGCTCTTTTCACTTGTTGAAGGAGCGCCGTGACCCCAACACACTACCTAAAAAGAGTTATGCCCAGGAGTATGAGTTTGAGGATGATGAGGACAAAGCGGACCAACCGGCTGATATCCGATTAAACAGCAGGAGACTTCCTGACCTACTGCCTGACTTGGTATCCAGCTGCAGAAAGGCTGGTGCAGGTGGGTCTCTTAGTCCTTTGATGGGCGACATTGACTTCTATCATTCATCTGGCTACTCGTCTATCGGCTCACACTCTCTCATGCCACAAGAGGGTCCTAAGAAAAGGGGTCGAAAACCCACAAGACCCAAGAGAGAAGGCCCCCCACGACCCAGAGGCCGACCTCGTATCCGACCAATGCCCGAGCCATACACGCCGCGTGGGATGCTCAGCGAGATGGGTGGATCGGTGGGAGTTGGAGCAGGGTTTAATGTGGAAGGACGGGGCAGGGGCGTGGCCGGGGGAACAGGGGGCGTGGAGGACGGAGGGAGGACATGTACATTGAAATGAGCTCCAAACAGGAACCGGAGCATCTGCACCACCATCACCTTCACCCACAGCAGTCACAGCAGCCGCTCCACCACCAACCACCACAGCACGAGCCCATTCCTCCGCTGAAGGTCAGTCCCACTTTAACACAAACGCTAGTAAAGAATTTTCATTGTCATTATTGAAAATTATAATTATTTTATCGAAAGTTTTTATAAAATCAACACAAACCTTTGGTAAAACAATAGAAATCTGATTTATGTATAGGAATTTATTCACACATGTATGTATTTTATTGTGATCAAGCCTGTGCTTAATCTTCCCATTCTCCTCAGATTAAATTACCAATCGGTACAATGTCCTCATCGGACTCCCTGCTCAGGACAGACTCTCTCTCTGGTACTGATCCTGGTCTGTCAGATGGTTCAGTTGGGTCAGCACCCTCTTTGGGTTTAAGCCCAGGACAACAGTGCAGCGACGGCTCCAGAAGTCATGATAAGAACAAGCATAAAAGCCACATGATGAGTGAGGGAGTAGATGGAGAAGGCATGGGCGACAGGGTAAGCTCTAACAATCATGTATTTAGGGTGATATTTAGTGCGTTTTGACTTCTATGTGTAATTGTCTGTTTTTAGGGTGATGATAAGGATTCAGACTCCAAGGCAGGCTTTGTGGCTTCGTTTCTGGATTTTCTTAAAACTGGAAAGAGACCTCCTGGCTTGGATATTTCTCCGGGAATGGAACATGACAATGGTGACACTTCTCCATGTAAACCTGGTGGTCTGCGGCCCTTGTCTCCTGCTCCTCCGCCTCCACCGCCTCCTCCTCCCTTTGGAGACAGCGAGGGAATGGAGGCTGGCACTGGGCAGCTGCCCTAGCCCTAAGCGCCTGGAGGATGAGTTGAAGAGGAACCTGGAGACACTCCCATCGTTCTCTTCTGATGAGGAAGACTCGGTCGGGAAGAACCAGGACTTGCAAAAGAGCATCTCCTCCGCCATTTCTGCTCTTTACGACACTCCACAGCTGACTGCCAGCCTTCAGCCTCCGCTGCCTCCTCCACCTCAACCACAGCCACAGTCCACACAGGCTCCTCTGACCCCCACCCTGCCCCCACCAGCCCTAAGCCCACAACCTCTGCACACACCACATACACAACCACAGTCAGAAGAACAAGACCTCATGCAAGCAGAGGAAGAGGACATGATGGAGGGCAGGGACGACAATGAGGAGAGGAGCACTGGCGGAGAAGAAGAGAGTGACCTGCCAGAGGAGATGGAGCCTCCGCTTCAAAGTCTGGCTGCTTCAAAGAATGAAGGTACTCTTTTCTTATGAATGATTTTCCGTTTGTAAGAAACAAATCGGGTACTCTCCAGGGCTCCAGAGCGATAGAAGTTAAGCTGCATGTACTCGAAAATATATTGAGTGCAACTAAATAAAGTGCCCTGGGTTGCACCAATGCAGCCAGTGATCCTTAGAAATCCTTTAGTATCATTGGGACAGAAGTAGCCTAAAATAATAATTAAGGCAATTATCCTTTATTATGTTATTGAAGCTCAATTAAGTTGAAAAAGAAAGCGCAGATGGTGAATGTAATGGCCATGATTGATATCCCAGTGCAACTAACATTAGGTCTATGATCTCAATCTTCTTGGCTCCTGTTTAAATCATTTGTGCAGAGGATGGACTTTTAGTGGGGCATTTTAGTGTTTTGTAAATGTGTAGCAGCATATACATGTCAATGTTATACAAGAACGCTCCTACTGTTCTTGGGTGAAAGTTGTTATTGCTTTGAGTTGGCCGTTTTTTTTATTTTGTGCTCTTGTCTATAAACTGACTAGAATCAACCAACTGTCATTTCAGAATCTCTTCCCGATGTCCCACCAGCGCCAGCGACTCCCGAGGCCCCCTCTGCTCCTCCCTCCCCAGCTTCTTCATCCTCCTCTCCCTCTCACTCCCCACTGCCTCCGCTGTCGCTGCCCTCACCCCCTGCTCCTCCAGAGGCACTGCAGCAGAGCTCCGAGCCCCCACCTCTTTGCCTCCATCACCTCCACCGGCCCTGCCTCAGCCTCCCTGTACTCCCCCCTCTGTCCCTCCTCCACAGACCTCCCCCCCTGCGCTGGCCCCGGCCCCTACCGCTCAGAAAGAGTCCCCCACACCTTCACCTGAGTCCCCGGCCTCCCCAGAGGAGCGCCCCCCGCCGAAGATCACCTCCCTGCACCTGGCACAAAAGCAGGAAGACGCTGCCATTGTCGGAGAGAGCGAGGAGGATGAGAGTGAGAGTGGAGGAGAAGGCATCTTTAGGGAACGTGATGAGTTTGTGGTCCGAGTGGAGGATATTCGCACACTCAAGGTAAGTATTTTCAATTGTAGAGCGACATAGTTGAGATATTATATTAAACCATGTTTCATTTTCAGCTGGCCCTGCAGACTGGCCGTGAGCCTCCGCCGATCTGGAGGGTGCAGAAAGCTCTGCTCCAAAAGTTCAGCCCAGAGATCAAAGATGGACAAAGACAGTTCTGTGCCACAAGCAATGTGAGTTATCCAACATATGTCCCTTTTTCAATGTGACACTACAGTGGGTTATACAATCAACTCCTTTTGCATTTTATAGTATCTTGGCTACTTTGGTGATGCGAAGAGGCGATACCAGCGGATCTATGTGAAGTTTTTGGAGAACGTGAATAAAAAGGACTACGTCAGAGTCTGCTCGCGGAGACCTTGGCGCAGGACTACACCGCTCAGGTACAAAAGCCTCCTTTGATTCAAATAATGAATAGCACCCTTCTACATAAAATATGAACAAACTTAAAGATATCACAGACTGATTGTGCTCTTATGCACAGACGGCAGAGCCTGCCCAGGATGGCATCCCCTCCAACCGTCCAGGCGCCACCTCGAGCCCCTGACAAAGAGGAGCGGGTAGCACCGCCAGTCCCGCGAGAACTACCTGAAAAGGCAAAAACACCGACGCCTCCAACCACAGCTACACCAACATCAGTGACCACGGCCACAACAAAAGAACCAAGGGAGAAAAAGGAAGCTGCTGTTCCAACAGTTGTGCCTAAAATGAAGGAGAAAGAAAAAGTGAGAGAGCATGAGAAGGAGAGAGAGAAAAAGAGTAGTGCAGCAAGAGAAGGTCGAAAAACGGCCTGCAGATCGAGGAAGGGTGAAGGAAGAGAGGAAACCAGTGGAAAGAAAAGAAAAGACAGAGCGTCCACCTAAATCTAAGATGGCCAAAGTGAAAGCAGAGCCGCCCCCTAAGAAGAGGAAGAAGTGGCTGAAAGAAGTAGCTTCATCGTCAGACTCTGACTCCTCCGAGGATGCGGCCAGTGAGAATGAAAGTAAGTCTGCTGTTAAAGACCTCTTTTTGTTGAGATCACACACCAACATTGTCAATACCCATCAAAATGTCTGCTTTATTCAACACTAGCTTTTCTTTCAGTGCCTGTCAAGGGAGGCGTCAATAACCGCGCCATGAGGGAAATGTTTAGGAGCTACGTTGAGATGTTGGTCAGCACGGCCCTGGACCCAGATATGATCCAAGCTCTGGAGGACACAGATGGTGAGGAAAATACAACAGACACCGCATCAAGCTTTTAACAATAGAGATCTCTAAGGCAAATGGACTGCTGTTGTTCAGTCTGTTCTGGCCAAACCAGCCTGACGGGTAGGAATGTGTCTATACCAAAGTATTGATGCTTTCAATTCTAGTGTCCCAAATTTCAGAATCAACAAAATGTGAAAGACTTCATACCAAATAAGTGATGACATTTTTGTTGTTGTACTAGATCTACTGAATGCACTTTACAGCAACCTGACAATGGCATCTGCCGGAATTGGAGTATATTTCCATTTCCAGCAGAATACATTTATACTCCTTCACTCAAGACAAATATGCAATTTCCAAACACATTATTTCAGATTTTGTCAATGTGTACCTGTACCTATTTGTTTTTTCTGTTTTAATAAAACTTTGTTGTTGTTTTTTATGGCTATCAGATGAGCTGTACCTTCCCCCAATGAGGAAGATCGACAGCATCTTGAGCGAACAGAAGCGGAGGTTATTGAGGAGAGTTAACATGGGTTCCCAGCATCAGGTATCTGCTGTTTACGAATTCCATTTTGGTTCATTAAATGTATTATATTTTTGATGTGTGTTTTATTTACATCTCTTTGGACACCTTTTGCATTAATTTCATGCTATAACATTAAATACCGAAAACCTGGCACTCTGCTTGGGTGCTTGTTGCCTTTTATGGAGCCTTTCGAGAAAAAAAAAGTGAGAATTTGAAGTTGAACTGAAAAACCAAGCATTTCATCTGCGCTAAAAGACAGGATTCCTCAGAATTGTCTTGTATTATGCAAACGTTTTCTTTCTTTTATAGGAGGTCCTGCATGCCTACCCGCAGGTCATCGTGGACCCTCTGGACACTGGCGTAGTGAGGATGCGGCTCAGTGGAGACGCGTACAACCGGAAGACCCTCAACAGAGTCAAGAAGACCCTGCCTAAACCACAGGTAGGGGGCAGAGGAGAGCAGAAAATGTTGTTCTGTAATAAAGATGACAATACATAACAAAAGTTAAATCTGGATACTTTTGTTTATATTATTCTATTTACTGAAACCCCGACATTATCCCATATAAAATTATAACTATTTGTTAACTTCGCTTTTGTTCTATTTCAGGACCTTAAACTCTCATCTGAGTCATATCGGATCTACAGTATCTACCACTCCCTTCACCATTACAAATACCACACCTTCTTACAATGCAAGAAGGAGGTAAGCATGAAGCTCCCAGCATTTTTGTTTTTTGTGTGTCATTTCAGTAATTTGAATGGGTCATTTTTAGAGTTAAAATGTAACTGCACATTCTCTGGAGAAGACAGGAGCCATGGTTACTGAATTAAATTGGTGCATCACGATTTTGGACAAATATCAAAATCCTTTTTTTTTTTTGCAATTATGATTAAATGTGTTTTAAATCGAGATTCACTTTACTCTGCAGATTGTAAACACACGTCCTATAGCATTAACATTTGAGAGGAGACTAAAATATGAACTCCGTTTCACATCCATTTCAGAACAGGTTTGTGCAGGTCTGAGCTACGGTGGTAGATTCAGTGAAATCGCCATCTTCAACTTCGGTCAATCTCAATTCTCATCTACAGCTTTTTAATCAAGTTTCATGCCAATGTTGTATTTTTGACTTTAGATGTGTTAAAAATGAATTTTTGTGCATGTGATAAATAGCCCTGGAGTGGAAAACATTCATGGATATATTGTTTAAGCCGGTTTATAAACAATCTTGTCTATGTTAATGAACCGAAATCCTCTCTATTTATTTGTTTTTACGCTGCACGCTTCTGTAGTGTTGTAATGCCATTCTAAACCTAGCTCACTTTTACAAATGGACCTTTCTCTTCTCCTCTAACGCTTGCAGACGAACACCATTGAGCAGGCGGCTGAGGACCCGGGCCAAGAGGAAGTGGTGCAGCAGTGCATGGCCAACCAAAGCTGGCTGGATACGCTCTTCACCTCTTTTATCGAGCTGCTCACACTTAGCACCAAAGCCTGAGTCTGTGGCAAACACACGGAAGGAGCATTCAAGTATTAAAAAGAAACGAGGACAAGAGATGAGTCCCGCTGTACAGCCCCCGCCCCTCTTCAAGTCTCAAAGATCTGAGGATGATTTTTGATGTCCACAACGGGGTCTGCTTGAACGCCCCAGACTGTGGCGCTGTACTGTTTTCTGTTGTTGATCGACTTATGAAACGTCTTGCTTTGTGAATAAACCCCTTCGGAGCAGGGGCCACTGACAGGTCAAGAGGGACTGCACCCAGAGATTTATGTTGAAAGGACAAAAAACCCAAGGAGCTGTATCTACAAGTCAATGAAAGAGCCTGTGGCGTCATGTTACCTGTGTCATACAGACAATAGTTCAAAGAGAAGCTATTACCGCTTAGTTTTTACATAAATTATTTTTTTGAAAAGACTAACATCAGCTCTTGGCTTTTAAAAAACTAGTGGACAAGGGTGAGAATGCTTTTTAAAATGTGTGTGGAGTGCGCCCTGAGCAGCGTGAACATGAAAAGGAAACATTGTGTTGGAAACGCTCATCCTGTGCTACGTGAAGGGCAGCACCAGTCAGCTCTGTGATAATATATAAACACATTTTTATTATTTATATGAGGTTTTTAACTTAACTCTCACAAGCCGCTGGGTAGCTGCCCTAACATTTTAAATACATTTGAATTGTCACATCTTCAGTAAAGATTCATAACCCACATAACCAAGTTGTCTTCCCTTCTATACGAAAGAACAGATGTCAGACAAACATTGTATCAAATACAGTGTCTGTAAAGTATAAAGGCTAAAAAGAAGGAAGAATCATCAAGGACAACGGGAGACTGATAATAACATTGTGCTTCAGCTCAATCATCCTTCATCCAGGTGTGACGGAAAGACTGTTCATTTGCTATGTTGGAAGGAATATAAATAATATTTAAAGAGGAAATAGTCATTTCATTTTTATCATTTTGATGTCTGTGCATACTGACTTATTTTGAAAACAATCTAATTTTCCATGAAAAGGAAAAAAAAGATGTGTAAATATTGTACAGTTCTTGATGAAATTCTTTGTCCTTCTGTACATTAACTCTCCTGTATTTGAGAAACAAATAAAATCTGCAAAGAGCATCCTTGGATCAATTCATCTTTGTACTTTTAACAGGTTTTTTTTTAGAGCTAAATTATTAGCCCACTGACCAGTAGTAATACACGCCCCTGGCGGTCACCCTGTGGAGCCTCGTGTTCAGTCTACGTCACTTTTGGAAATCGAAACTGAATCTCGGAGTTTCCTTGGAAAGCCTCACAGGCTGGCAGCTATTTCAGCTAAAAACCATCAACGCTTAGTTTACTCGGTCACTACTTTGAGTAATCATCTTATTGTGGAATACGGCGTCAACATTCAGGTAGGACTCAATTCTATAAGTTCAGCCTCTATTGCAGAAGTAGTTATTCATGGTTTATTTACGGACAAGTCTCTCGCTCTGCCTCTAGAGTTATGTTGTATGTGTGTATGTGTGTGTATGTATGTATATATATTATTATTATATATATATTATATATATATAAAATCACTTTGTTATTATGGGGTAGGCTATTGTGTGCAGATTGACGAGGAAGAAACAACTTTTGAAAAAACGCTGTAACAACAAAATGTGGAATAAGTGGAGGGGTCTTTTTTTAACCTTACAAATCCTGGAAAGTAATGCTGATAACACCAATGAATAATAATTAATTGTTTTAATTAATAGTTGTGATTTTTCATATAACAGCTGCAGATTATTGAAGTCTTATCTCTGTTTGTTTGGAATTGGCAAGAATAATTTTATAGATTTATTGTAAATATTCCTTTTAACTGCACAAAGGTGTGAAAATGGGGTCGGGAACATTGGGTTTTCAACATACACTTGATATTCAAAGTGAGATAAAAAGTAAAAACTGCAAAAAATATATCTGAAATTACCTGGCTCTTATCATGTGGCACTCAATTTAATATTTTTTGTTTTACTGCATTGTTGATTTTTTTAAATATTTAATTTTCAGGGGTTGGAAGTGCAGGACAGGTTATTGCCCATAATTTGATAATTGCGTGTGTGTGTATATATATATATATATATATATATTTAGAATAGGAATAGGAAAACGGGACTTTTCCAACACTGATACGTAATTATTATAGTTGTAAATTGGGTGTGGTGAACACATCCCCATAGATTATATCAGGTGCCATTATTTGTTGAAGTTGCCATAAAGTATCTCTTGTTGCAGATATGGCTCACTCTAAGCCACTCCTTATCCCATGGCTCCGAGAACAGATCAACAGTCGGCAATATCCTGGAGTGATGTGGACCAACAGAGAGGAGACAGAGTTCTCCATCCCCTGGAAGCACGCGCTGCGGCAGGACTCCTCTAACACAGACATACTGATATTTAAGGTACTTGGTGCGTGGTCAAAGTTAACTGAGACTAACTGTTCATGTAATGACTGTTCGTGTTGTAGGCATGGGCAGAAGTCAGTGGAAATGGCAGGGCTTCTGGTGACCCCTCGGTGTGGAAGAGGAATTTCCGCAGTGCCCTGAGAGTAAAGGGATTCAAAATGATTTCTGACAACAAGAATGACACAGCCAATCCTCACAAGATCTTCAGATGGCCCGATCAAACAGGCCCAAAAAGTAAATGCAGATCTTTAAACAAATTTTCAATAATATTTTTATGGAATTATCTGAATTGATATTAGTACTTCTCATTTTGGCCAGTGTGTGAATTAAACATTACTTCCATGTATTCACAGATTGCCATAATGACCTTAATTTGCAAGTTATCTAAAAAGCACTTTACATCTGATCACATTGGTCCAAGCTACTACATTCAGTCTGGAATATTGAGGGCCCTGTTTAGACTGAAAATAAAACAAGTGCATACCCTCTTATTGCAGTTGTGACATCACAAGCATTCCCTTTTTGACCATAGCTGCATAGAGGCACAGACACACGGAAAGGGAAATAGATAAATTTAAATGGAAAATCTCATTTACCCACAGCAAATTCTTCTTTGTCGCCCGATCAACCCAGTCCAGAAGAATATCCTCTTCCTACACAAGAAGCAAGTATTGTAATATTATGTCGACTTAATAGGAAGCCAAATTTAAGTGCATTTTCTTTTTTGATCTCAGAGTCAGCCACATTTGCCCTATCTCCCACATGATGGTCTAGTGTATTCAGGTAAATTCTCATGAGGGTAAGGTCCTCCTACACCACATGTGCACTGACAACTGTATGGTCTGTCTGCAGTCCAGGACGGGGGCCATGACATTCTGCAGGAGTGTTTGGAGGGGCTGAATATTGGTCCTGGAGCAGGTGAAAATCATTTGTGGTCTTTTTCTCTTTTCTGTGCTGCAGTTTGAGCAGAAATTGAGTAGCCCCAACTTTTCCACAGAGGGCTTTGAGCCTCCTCCTGAGCAACAGCCGCTCGTAGAAGAGAACGTGATTGGAGCGAACATGTTGCGTGGGCAGTCCCAGCATCCATTCGGCTGCGAGGGTGTCGTCCCCGGAGCTGGGTTACTGGGGCAACCGGAACAGCCAGAGGAGGGGCTGTGGGCGGAGTCTGCGATCAGCTCCTCGACGCCGTCACTCAGACCGATGATGGAAGTCATTTCAGTGAGTAGGAACGGCCGCTGTCACACATAATCCACGGGTTTAGTTCTGACTGAAAATGGCTTTCAATTTCAAAAGCAGTGCCTAAATATGGCCACTCATCAACTAATGATTAATCCCAGTTAGAGCAATCTTTGGTCTACAAGATCATATAGGCGTTAATGAAACAACGCACACAATAACCTTAAATAAACATGCACATATTTATCACTTTTCTGATGGTTTGCAAAAATTGCTTAATTGTCATTATCGACAATCACCTGCTGTTTACTTCCATGATTGAAGTCACTCGTGAAATATACTGTAGATATAAATTCAAAGTTATCTTTAAATCATCCATATCTTCATCTCTATTTAATGCAGAGACTGGATTTGGGGTGAAAGTGTTTTACCGAGGAAAGCTGGTGTCTGAGCAGCTGATCCAGAATGAGTCCGGGGTGCGCATTATCTACAGGTACAGTAACAAGTATCTGTGCCTTTTCTTAACCACATTTTCTTATTTAATAAATAGGAACACTTTACAGCAGTTAAAGCCAGGTAATAAGGTGGTAAGGATTTGGGAACTGGGCTGCGAAATGTATTATCCCTTTTATCTTGAATTACTACGCTATTACCATGTCATTACTGAGCTGTAAAGTGAACTAATGTTCGGGTCTGTTTCCCCGTATTAGACCCCACCTGCTGGGCCCTGCTTTGGACTCAAAATCTGGTCTGACCCTCGTGTCTCTCCCGAGCCCTGCGAACATGGCAGACCAACTCCAGGCCAGTTACACCCGGAAGATCCTGGACTCCTTGGGCTGGCTGGACGTGGGCGTGTCAGGCCACATGGTGTATGGACATCGGCATGGGGAAACCAGGGCTTATTGGAGCTTCTCAAACCTCGACCAGAGCAGACAGCCGCGAGAGGTTCCAAAAGAGCCTCGACCTCTTTATATGTTTAAGGACTTTGTGAAAGGTGAAAAAGACATTTTGATTATTTTTCATTTATTGCACAGTTAGTCTGATACCACAATTTAAACATTTATTAGACTATTTGTATTGATTTTGGTTGGTCTTTGCAGGAATGCAAGATTTTATAAATGGCAAAGAGAAACCGCCAAGCTCCTTGTTCTTCTGTTTGGGGGAAAAGTGGCCGGACCCTGAGAACAAGCAATGGAGTAAGAAGCTCATCATGGTGGAGGTGAATGAAACTGCTTTGTTTTACAGTAGATCTTAAGGTGGATGGAGTTTTGTCAGCCCTACACTTGGGAAATGATCAGGAGAAGAATGTAATTACTACTGTAGCATGAGCAGCGTCCACAATTAATAAGAATAAAGTGTGTATTATTTTTAATTTTTTTTCATCACAGGTGGTGCTGACATCACTGGAGCTTCTGAATCAAATAGCGGTGGCAGGGGGGCCTCCTCTCTGCAGTCAGTGGAACTGCAGATATCGCTGCAGGAGATGATGGAGATGTACTGATGCAAGTCCAATGATGCTTGATGGTTTTCTTGTACAAAGTAATTTTAGCCGTTATCACATCATATGATATTACTCATTTTAATTTCAATAATGCTTTATGGAGGCCTTTTTTTAAATGAAAAAATAATTAGCCTGTTAAGATGAGGATCTTCTAATTTGATCAAAGTCACACTATGAATAATGTGGAACCAATACGGAGAAAAAAGCAGATTTTGCAATGATTTATTTCACTAAAGTTTACATTTTAAACATGTAATTGCACATGAAAATAAATGATTATTATATAATATGTATATACAATAGACATAATAGAAATAAATCATGAGGGAAAGGGAATCACAGGGAAAGCGCTATGAAACCATGCGGGTAATTTTAAGTTTAATCAACTGTAACACTGTGATGATCAGTAAGATCATGTTTTGCACATAAATAAATATATGAATAAATAGACCTGTTACTTTTCTTCTTCACATTCATTCTCTGAGTCGGAGTGTCCCTCCTCCGTGATGGAGTTCCCTTTGAGTCCAGCCATGGGAACGAGCCGCCCCTCGGAGTTCACACCCATCGGCTGGATAATGTCCTCTCTGAATTAAGAGACTGGTATGATTAATTGCATTGTGTGTCGGTTAAAAATTGCAATTAGCTTAACACAGGCAACAATAAGGGTCTTAGGGTAAAAGCTTTGTACTTTTAACACTTCATATTTTGGTCTTTACGCTGGTACTGCTCTTTATTTTAATTCATTTTCAATTGACAATACTTGCCCCAAAATGGGATCAGGTATTATAATAACTCTTTCAGCCCTGTAGTTGACTGACCTGGAGAGTTTGCTGAAGAGCATGATGAGCCTCTTGGCCTCCTCTTCCTTCTCCTCCTCGGTCATGCCCTCCATGGGGTCCGGCTGCTGGGCCTCCACCCGCCCCGTCACTGGGTTGATGCGGTCCTTCACCTGCCTGTACTCCTCCGTGTCGGAGTCTGAATCACTGGAGAAGTGGGCAGTGATGCTAGAGCTAGGAGTGCACTGCCCCCCCAGCAGACCCCTGGTGGCCAACAGGCCCGCCGCGTTGCCATAGCCGGTGTATTTCACAAAACGCCGCACTGAAGGAGAGAAGTCACCATGATACTCCACTTGACAAAAGCACAAAGGAACTTTAATACAGTTTTGTGTGGGCACGGTCTAACAGTACCTCAGTAATTTATGTAATACTGTATTTAGGAAATGTTGGGTGTCCCAAAACATAAAGTTTTTTGTGCCTGTACCATTTTCTTTGCAGAGGACAAAGATGAGGTCTGCAGCACAGTGTTTCACATCCGTGTCCAGGTGTGTCATAAGGCGAACGAGGCGGCTTTTCACCGTCGACCCGTCCTCTGGTCTCTGGGACACATCTCTGAGCGGCGGCAGGATCTGAACAATATAGTCAGAATTAAAATGAGTTAAGAACTGGACACACCCTTTGCTAAATGTACATTTTAAAGTGGAACAACATTATAGTCATTACAGGTTGGGTAAAGCACTGGATATGAGTGCAAAATAACTGTTTTACAGCAATAGAACCTGATTTCTGAGGTACTTTCGTGTTTCTCTGTGAGCACGACAGCTCTCTGTCAGTAGGTTGATGATAGGGGTAAGTTTCTCTTTGACCTTTTCACCCTGAGAAAAGAAAAATACACATTTTCACCGAGGCTCTGTCTGAGTGGAGAGACCTCACACTGTTCCTTGCGGTCCATACTGACCTGCTCCAGCCGTCGCTCCATAAAAAGCAGTAGGTTGTGCACACAGTCCATGTTAACACCGTTGAGCTGCTCTGAACCAGGAGCCAGAGGTGCCTGGAGGAGCACATCCAGACACAGAAGGGGTAGTGCTGACAGCAAATTTATGGTGTGACTGTGGGATCCCATATTAAGTGTACAAAATAGTCAACAAATGCTATAGTTGATTTCCTTTTTACACC
Source organism: Neogobius melanostomus (assembly GCA_007210695.1). Classification (NCBI taxonomy): domain Eukaryota; kingdom Metazoa; phylum Chordata; class Actinopteri; order Gobiiformes; family Gobiidae; genus Neogobius; species Neogobius melanostomus. The sequence goes on from VHKM01000605.1 coordinate 631,010, forward strand.
AAAGTATCAACTCACCCCTGCAGTTCATCAGTGTCCTCTGTCAGCACACACTTCCTCATGAGGCAGAGACGAAGTATAGCCACCAGGTGTCGGTATTGAGCTGCATCTTCCTAAGGACCAGAGCACAGGCCTTTTGATCTGTCCATTCTTTATAGCCTCATAATATCCACACTGACCTCTTTCGGCTCCTGTCGGTGGGTTCTGTAGGTGATGTTGAAAAGAATTTTAAGAATCTCCACAGCGCGCTGTGAGGCGTCCAGAGAGATGAGAGGAGCGGCAGGGTCCAGCACACACTCATATTGATCCTTCCATTGCACCTCCAGGCATCTCTCCAGAGCAGCTGTGAGGATGGACACCCCCCCTCCTGCGACAGGACAGGACAAGTATTTTACACAAACCACAATGTAATAAATTATTTCACTTTGTCATGATAAGATCTGTCAGAATGACAGGATTTGTATAAGGAATATTTCATGTGGTCTGAATTGTTATTTGTGTATAACTTGAGAAATGAGTAGTGCAACCTGTTGAAGTTGTTTGCTGAGCTCTCGCCTTAAAGCGGTCATCAGAAACATGAGGCGCAGTTCATAGAACTGAACACTGGAGGGAGGTGAAGCGCTGGCACTGACAGAGACCAACTGTGTCAGACCACTTATCAGCCTGGAGAGACAGCAAATGCAAAGGGTCAAGAATTTTTGTTGTTGTAACAATTGTGTATTGAAGAGGCCTACATGAATCATGTACATGGATTACAACAGTGTTATGTACCCGAGTGTGCTGAACCTCTCCTGGGCCCAGGTGCTGTTGTAGACCACGTTACATAATACCTTCATGGCCTCCTTTCTCTGAGCCTCAATTGCCGAGTCGCCTTCTTCTTCTCCCTCCGGCTCTATCTTGCTCTCACGCCGATCCCTTCTTCCTCGCTCCAACGCTTTCTGATGCATGCTGCTCCTGTGAGCTTCATTGAGACTGGGCCTAGGGCTGCTGGCCCAGCTCATACTCTCCACATCTCCACTGCCTGCGCTCTGGCCATCCTCCTCTATGCACTCGTCATTCTGCTCTGCAGTTTCCATGTAGGCTTCATTATCATCATCATCATCATCATGGCTCCGCTGAGCTTTGGCTTCAGCCAGGGACACAATGATGTTGTCGTAGAAGTTTAAATCTGGATCAGAAAGCTCCTCTTTGGTTTCTCCTGAAGTCAGACCGGCAAGTTTGGCCAGAGTCAGGAGAGCGCTGTCGGTCACTAGAGGGGCCAGGACCCTCTTGTCCCGGGACAGGATCCGGAGGCTTCGGAGCGACACTTTCAGCAGGTTGCATTGGGTTTCTGTTCTGATAAACCCAACCAACACCAGGGCCAAATTCTTAAAAGAAAAGCACAAGCAGTTAACGTTTAGTCTATGTCAGCACTGGTCAGGTGTGTAAAAAGATATACTTTTTGTTTGTAATAATAATCTACTGGCTTTATGGACTAGATAGATATTAAGATTGACCAAAGCCTTGGTTTACAACTCGTCATTACTAAATCCCCATCACCGAATATAGGCCTAATCTGCAGTGTTACAGGAGTTCAAACATACTTGTCTGAGGAAGAGGCCCCGGTCTTCCTCTTCATACTCTTCACCGTCTGAGTCTGAATCTGTGTAGTCTCTCACTTTGTTCTTCTTAAACTGGCAAAGCAGGACACACAAAATGAGACACAAAAAAAACCTATTGCATTACAAATAGGTGACCCAAACCCACTACCTCTTCAAGTCTCCTTTGCTACAGAGAACCCACATGGAGGAAACATGGAAAAGAAAAGTAGAGGCGTTAATGGCAAAGGACTGAGCTGAATAGATTATGATTTGGAACTTGTGGCTTGGACTCAATCTGCCTAAGGAGAGAGGATGAGGGACGTCTGATGCAGCAGAATTACTAATCACATCGGAGTGGGGAGGGGGGCGGAGTGAAGGGGTGTGGGTACATGGCAGAACCAAACTTACTTTCCTGCGATTTCTTTCCTCCTTGTCAAAGAAGAAGCACTGTGTATACTGCCAACACAACACAACGGTCATGTTACCAAAAACTAAAACATGGCTCCATTTAAAATAGTCTGTGTGAAGTAACATTACCTGTTTGTTAAACTCCTGTAGATGGATCTGAACGCTGGCTGTGTCTCCACGCTTGATGCACTGGATTATCCCTCCAGATCTATGTCCATGCTGCCTACTATCAGCTCTGGTCAAGTGATGCACGCGGAAAATGACAAGTATGACAAGAAAGAGATTCTGTAATAATCAAAATAAACTTGATAATATAATGAAACTTTTATCATAGCATCGCAATTTAATATGAAATCCTTTGAAACAAAAAGTTATACACAGCATTATACGTCAATCAAACAATAAACCTAGTCTATAGATATACACAATCATGAATGCAACTCTGGATTAGACACAGATAAGACTTTTGCATTGTCCAAATCTGTATTTACCTTGTGAGCAATGAAGGTAATCTCAGTCGGTGTTACTTCCCCGTGTTTTCCCGTAAAGCTAGTCACAAAATGTTGATTGTGATTTTGTCAAACTGACCGCTCGTCCTGTCGCATGCCCCTTTGCCTCTGTAATGTGTGCGTCTCTAATCCCAGAGACATGCAGGAGCTGTGCAGTGGTTATGTCTATAATCCACTAATGGACTCGGGCTTATACCGGCAGTGACCCTCTGACCTTTTTACAGGTTTTACACTGTTTCACCCCATCAACATTTTCGATGTTGATGAATATGTTCACAGCCGTGGTGAATCTATGGGATAATTGCTGTTAGACCAATGCCACAAAAAAAATAAAAAATAAAACTATTGCCTCTCCTTTGCTATATATATATATATATATATATATATATATATATATATATATATATATATGGAGCAATTTAGATTTTTTAAATATATATAATAAGTATTGTGAATGCATTTGACATGTTCAGTTCACAGTGCATATTTTATATCTTTATTTTACAGAAATAAATGAGTAGAGACAGACTTTTTGTGTCATTTTCAGAGTACATTATGTCTCCTAAAAACTTGAAACCATTAAAGCCGTGCAACACAGAAGTCACGCTCTCGCATCACAGCAAGCAGGTCCTGTGTTTGTTCCCAGGCTGAGTGACTTTATTGTGCATTTTGCATGTTCTCTTTGTGTCTGCAGAGGTTTCCTCTGGGTACTTGGACTTCTTCTACCAATAAAAAACATGCACAATAGGATCGACCTCTACGGCCAGGACTCCCTCTAAAAATAGATTCTGAAATTTTAGTGGGAGATGAAGTCAAATTCGAGTAGCTCTGAGTTACAGATTGTGTCAGTGCACAGTGCAGCTAAGTCAACAAATGTATATCACTCCTAAGTATTTGTTCCTCTATATGCCTGTTTTCCCTGTAACCTACTTTGTTGCAGTCAGTTGTTTATGATGCTGTGTGTTTTGACTTGTCCAGGGCCTAAAGTGTGTGAGAAGACAATGGTTTAAGTGACTGACAGCTTTTCCTGGCAGGATACTCCACTCTTGTGCCCACGGTGGGTAAGAGGAAGCAGTGTCCGGGAGGCCGAGGTAAGCAGCTGCTGTCTCTGGCGTTACAACAACAGGATGCACGCACTACGTCAGCGATAGCGCAGGACAGCGAAGGGAGAGAAGATAGGAGGGACCCGGCTCTCAGGGGAACCAGCTTACAGCTACAAGATGAATTAGAGGCACAATCGGGGATACAGGATATCAACAGGTTCTAAAGAGAAATGGCCTCCAGTAACCTCTCAAGCCGGTGCAGACAACACTTGTCCCTGACGTACACAATCTGGGCCTGTCCACTTAATCAGCCTGAAACACATCACCGGCTGTCATAACACAGTCTCAACATTCCCTCTGAATGCACGCCGATAATTAATCTAATATTTAGATTGTAATGCAAGTCCTAAAAGTAAAGTTTCTTGTAGCGAAAGGCATCACTTCTTTTATTTCTTCTTTTAAAATCCCTTTGAAGTTTTTTGTCCAATAATTTCCCAAGTGTGCAAAGATTTGTAAACGTTACAGGAGCACATTCATACCACACTCCAGCTGTCATTCATGTCAATGCTCCACTGTTCATTTGCAGTGTTAGAATTTAATATAAATTACAATATATACAAAGGATGGGTCTTTTGTATATATTGGAATTTATATGATCCAATTTTTATATTTTCATACTTAAGCACAGCATAAGTACTTATTCTTTAGTTTAGTTTCAACAAATTATTCTATTCATTCATTAATTGTATCTTTTTTATTTTATTATTGCTCTCAATTGGTTTGTAAGATTACAATTATTGAGCTACTGTGATAACAAAAATCCCCTTGTGGTTTGTCTAAGTCTGATGCACACAAAATTAGTTCATAATAACTGAATCAACAAAGATCTCTAATCTGAGGATGATATCGACAAAAGTTAAAAGTTGAATACCGCAGACATGCAGTTGCGCTTCTGTCAGGCTACCCCAGGGGAAACTCTAGCTACATACGAAGCAAGTAACAGGTGCACAGGAACAAGTGCATGTATCATTTGCTCTCCTGTAATCATGACTTTTAAAGCGGAAGTGGTTGATAAAGCACTATTGTCTTTGAAATCTAAATCTTAATCACTGTGAAATCATAAAAGTGTTTTCTCATTAGATGTTAGTGTAGTGAGTCAGGCTGCCTGCGTGACCGCATGAGCCTGGACAGATGTTAGTCACAGGAAAGGTGCACAATGGACTGAGTGGGAGGTGGAGTGACCCAATAATGACTTGACCTCAGCTCCTATGGGACTCCTTGTAGTTCTTAAAGTGAATTCATAATGGAGTTGATTCCTAGAGAGATGCTTCACTACACGGTTCTCAGGAATACTTTTTCAAGTATAAGCCAAAACTAATGTTGTGATTGAATAAATGATCAGTATTCGCGAACAGCAGATTTATAATTTCTTCTAATGGCTTATGAACTAATTCCATTAGTTTATGAATAATCCGGAGAATGTATTTATTTTACTTTAGTAGTTAGTAGTAGAGGTACTGTAAAGTTACAATGGTCCCGGATTTGATTCTTGGACCACATTGGTCCTTTCTGTGCGGAGTTCCTGTGCCCATGAAGGTTTCCACTACCACTGAAAGCATGCTCCCTCTGGAGCGACATTGTTGTTTGAATGAATAATGAATAATAATAATAATAATAATAATAATAATAATAATAATAAATAGAAAACACACATATACTTACCAGCTTAATTTACCTACAGTTATAATTTTATTTTATTCTATTTATAATTTACAAGCACTTGGGCATAATGTTAACAAGCATGTAACACTGCACTAGTACAGAGGGAGGAAAAAGCATGTGAATCTTTGGAATTTCTTACATTTATGCCTAAATTGGTCAATGTGGTCTGATATTTATTAAAATCACAAGAATGAGTAAACAGTGCATCACTAATACCACCCAATTACATGTTGTCATATTTTTACTGGCCATAACATGTAAACATTCACAGGACAGGAATGAAAAGTAAGTGAACCCTTAGATTCAATAGCTGGTTGACCCTCCTTTGGCAGGGATAACTCCAACCAGATGTTTACTGTAGTTGCAGGTTAGACATGTACAAAGATCAGGATAAATCTTGGACCATTTCTTTTTACAAAACAATTGCAGTTCAGCAGATTCCTACAGTAGGCTGTTTTGTGTGAATAGCTTTCTTGAGGTCATGCCACAGCATCTCATTGAGGTTTAGGTCAGGACTTTGACTGGGCCATTCCAGAACGCATATTTTATTCTTCTGAAGCCATTCTGAAGTTGATTTTATGCTTTGGGTCATTGTCTTGTTGCAGCACCCATCCTTTTTTCAGCTTCAACTGTTGGACAGACGGCCTCAAGTGTTTCTGCAAAATATCTTGATAAACTTTAGAATTCATTTTTCCATTGATGATTGCACGTTGTCCAATCAGGACAACGTGCTGAGGCAGCAAAACTGTTGGTGTTGGTTTCGATTTTTCCTCCACACATGACGTTGTATGTTCCGCCCAAACAATTCAACTTTATGTTTATCTAACCACATCATATTTTGCCAGTAGTGCAGTGGAGTATCCAAGTGCTCTTTCGCAAACTTCAAACGTACAGCAATGTTTTTTTAGTCAGCAATGGCTTCCTCTGTGGGGTTCTCCCATGAACCCCACAGAGGACAATGTTTTACGTATTGTGGATGTGTCAGAGATGTTGGCCAATAATTTCCGTAAGTCTTTAGCTGACACTGTAGGTTCTTTTTTACCTCATCGAGTTTTCTGTGCTGTGCTCTTGGAGTCATCTTTACAGAGCGGCCACTCCTTAGAAGTGAAGCAACAGTGCAGAACTGTCGCCATTTATAGACAATTTGTCTAACCGTGGATTTATGAAAATCAAGACTTTAAGACATGTTTCTGTAACCTTTTTTTATACAAATCAACAATTCGTAGGTCTTCAGAGAGCTCTTTTGAGCGAGGCATGGTGCACATCAGACAATTGTTCTCAACACAAGACGATTCTTAACTAGTGCCTGTTTTTCCATGGCAAGGGCAGCTTTAAGCCACACCTTAGTGATTGGAGGTTAGCCAGGAGGTTCACTTACTTATTCCACATTGTCCTGTGAATGTTTACATGTCATGGCTCATAAAAGTATGATAACATGTAATTATTTGGGTGGTATTAGTTTGAGCAGACACTGTTTACTCATTCTTGTATTCAATGAAAGATCATACCACATTTTATGACCAATTTAGGCAGAAATCTGAGAAATTCCAAAGGGTTCACATACTTTTTCCTACCACTGTATTTCTATAGCTTCCTCACATGGCTATACACTTCTTTGCTGTGAGGAGTGAGCACCAACCACTGCGGAACCATGCTGTGAAGTGACGCCGGCAGCACAATTAAAACCCAAGAGTAAGAAAATGATTTATTAATAACTTGTTTACCAGCGGATGTTGTTTATACTTGGTGGGCTTGGGAAGGGCATTGAGAAATAAACAAGGTGAAGGGTGAAGTGACTCAAGGGGAAAAGTTACAGAAATAATGGTCGGAGGAAAAATTGGGTGGTTATTTCTGGCCCTGTGCACTTCCTGCAGGTGATGGAAATGAAAGAGCGCTTCTAGAACAATTGCTCGGCCGCGAGTGCAGTAAGCAAGCAGAAGGATGCGAGAGGAAGCGGGCAGGGGGGTCCTGGGAAGGAGGGTTGCGAGGAGTTGACATGGGCTCAAAAGCAAACGTCATGGGAAGGTGCGTAGAAGGCTGTTTCATACATGTAAATACACATTGTTTTGTTTGGCACTTCAGGTTGTTTATGATACAGCCGCAGTCCTTGTAGATAAAGAATAAACCTGCGAACATAACTCACCGATAGCGTGGGAGATGGACTGCATGTGACCACGCCAAGGGCACGCCCACTCGCTCTCCATCACATTATAAAGGGCCGAGGTGAGAGGAATCGACACAACAACATCCAAGACTCTTACGGAAAGTTCACTACAGCCTAGATTTGATAGTTTACTCCAAAAGACACAGCGGGCCTTTGCATTTTGAAGTTGGTGAGTCTACTTCAATGTTTTATCGGGATTCCTATTGACTCAACTGTTCTTTTTTGTGTGATGTTTCACAGTCCACTGTTGAAGTTTGACTAAAATACAGCCATCATTGAAATGTGACTTTTTAAAATTGTGTTTTTATACTTTATTGCCAATTGTGATCAATCTAAACAGAAGTGTGTTAGACATCCTCCTCAAGCTCACCGATCCACTATGGTCTTTTCCTCCACGTTTTCCAAACTAAACTAGCATCTTGTTTCAGGCCTGTGCGGTATGGAGATAGCCATTCTTATGCTTTTGATTGTGCCATTCACCGCTGCCGTGCCAATCACATCCACTCAAAGGTAATTAACGCATTCCTTTCATATTTCTTAATAAATTAAAGGCCCTATGCATCTAATTATAAAGCCTTTATATTGATTGTAAAATAGCAGTTGAGTTGTTTACATTACGTTTACATTACTGTGACTGTATTGCTTCAGGAAAGGAAAACAGGCGTTTAAACTTATCCCGGGGAAGAATGGGGATGTTAGAAAAGCGTTTGCGAAGTTAGGAATGGGTTTAGACCAATACTAACAATTAGAAATGTACACACTCCCTCTTTCATTGTGTGTCAAGGAAAAAAGAAATCATGCATTGGACCTTTTATGTCTCTAATCTTATCTCATATAAAGTCCATGGCCTTACCTTGTTTTGTGCTGCAGTGCTGATTCTGCGGCCTCAGACGACTTTGTGCAACTGTCCGAAAGAGCAGAAGGGACAGAGCAAGTGCAACATGCTCCAAATCTGAATATCATCCCATTTCTACAAGATGACAACCAGCAGATCAAGGACGCACTGAAACACAGGTACAAGATTATTCCAATATTAGTTGGGTTTTGGGTCAGAAAGTCAACAGCATACAACAAAGTTTCCTGCACCACAATAGACTTATCAGGGTGCCAATTTGTAAGTCAATCAACCTGTCCAGGGACTGTGGGTGGAAATTTCCGTGTTGTGCTATAACCTGGTACATGCCATCTCCTCTTTTATTTAGACTAATGTCCTCTGTGCTTTGTCCCTGATCAAATGAGTAATTTTAAGTCAAGTCAATTAGCTAATTAGTCGAGAGTACTGTATAATAACTTCTTTCATGGAAAAATGTGTGGACATCTATGTTTAACTCTTTCTTCTTCTAATCCACAGTATGGCATTGAGGCTACGTCCACGAAGGGCCCTTCAGCGCGGGTGCCAGCTTGGGACCTGCCAGCTCCACAACCTGGCCAACACACTCTACCACATCAGCAAAACAAACGGGAAAGATGAGTCGAAGAAGGCCAGTGATCCACAAGGCTACGGCAGATAGTGTTTATATTTTTAGTGTAAACTTTTAATGCGTTTCCTTCATGTAAGGTGGCCTTGATTGCTTAGAAAGGCGCCAAACAAATAAAATATATTATTATTATAGAAAATTATTACATTTATTACATGGACTGAGGCTGGATCTCTATTTAAACTATATGTATATTGTCTGATTGATCGGACTGTCTGGTACTGTAAAATGAATGTAAGCTGTGCCACTACAAAGGGGTTCTGCGCACAGTGGGATATCTAACCGTATTTATATTACTGCTAATACCTATAATAAAATATTAAACTTGCAGAACTTTGTATTGTGTTTGACTTGAGATGTAGTATGGGCTATTGTGAAGAAGATTATACTAGCCTATCTCTGTGCTTTAGCTTGTAGTCTATAATTTATTTTTGTTTTGTAAGCATTCAATTTTCCAAATGGTGTGAAGCTGCACTAATCCAGGACTAATTGAGATATTTTAGGATCTATACAGCTCCACAGTCCCACCACGGACCGGTTCTGCTGCTCCGGTCCGGAAGCAAAAAATCCCTTTCTCTGAGACCGTCGATTTTCCAAAAATTCTAATATTAAGAGTTTAACAACACCGCAAAAGCTAATCAGCTATGTAGCAATTTGTGACCATAAAATGTTTCATTTCAATCCAAAAAGAAGACATAATGTTAAAGAAAAGGCAAAGGTACAGGCTGTGTACATATTTTACTTCCTGACATTAGAAACTCCGTATCCCATAAACCATTGCGACACGGCGCTGGTAAGTGGCAACGGTGGTTTTTTAGCGGGTTCGGTGAGTTTCTTTTACCATTAAGACAAGGGTTTCAACGTAATTTTCCTATTTAACAATCTGATTTAAGCCAAATGGATGAAAACATATCTGTGGCTCGTTTAATGGGATCTTTAGGGACATTTTCTTGATTGCCATCTTACGATTTTTCTTACCGTCAGTGTTTTATATGGATAAAACGTCAGATATCTGCCTACATGATGTTTTAATAAATAATAAATAATAAATAATTGCCGCTAAAAATATATATGTAGCCTGCATTACAATAAATAAATAAGTGGGGAACGTGAAGCTCAACCAATCAAAAGCCTTGGCGTAGATCACGTGACTACCGAGCATACTGGGTAACGTAGTTCTAGGACGAACGCTCGCTGTTAAACTGTATTTTTTTCTAAACTAGATCGATCTCATACGTGTTTTTTTCACCTACATCTGACTTTGAGGTCGCTTTATAACCATATAGCTGGTTTCAGCCCAAGCGGACGTAGTTACGGAGTTAAATACTTTTTTGAAATCCATACGGCCCCAAAGCAAGGGGAATTTTACTTCCGGACCGGAGAGGAGGCTGTGGAGCTCTATAATGACAGCTGAAAGGCTTTGTGAGATACAATACCAGGTTCATATAGACTGGCTTTCTATTGATTTCCAAGAACTGCTTCTGTTAACTAGCCAGACCTGATGACAAAGAGTGCACCAGCCCACAGAGCATGTGTGTGGTGTTGAAAGCCACTCCTATCAGCTGAGTTTGAAGCGTCTCTGGAGAAGTGAGTGAGAGACTATTGTTGAAACCACACCCTCACCTGAGGAGAGCCTCTTTTACGCCTATTTTTTGTCGGTTTCTTGCTCCTTTTTGAGGCTTCCTGTCTGTTCTGAGCCAAAGGGGAGAAACACACCATGAGAGACGCGGTAGAAGGAGGAGGCAGCAGTAACAACACAAAAGCTGAGGATCAGGTAATTTTCAAATACCAACGGCACGTGGCTGCTGCACGCACATTACATTACAGTGGAGCATATCGAGGGCGCATCTGGAGACAAGTCTGTCGGCAAGTTTAAAGCCGGATGTTCAGACAACACGTCTTAGCGTAAAAAGAAAGCCTGCCCCACTCCAGGCAGCATTCGTTTTTACTGATTATTTTACAGTGTGTTCAGGAAACAAGGCAAACTTTCATTTGTACAGTGTCGGGGAGTTTTGCTGCGTATCGCGGTGTCAGTTTTCAAAACAGCGGAAGTTGGATAATACATTTATGTTCGCTTTGCCCATTCTGTAAGAAAAGACGAGCTGTTGTCAGGCTGACAGACAAACTATCGGCACGACGCCGTGGAAGAATGTAGACCAGTGACTATGCAAAACACACAGGCTCTTCGCAGATTCATAACAACCATTGGCCGCTAGCTGCTCTACTTTATGACCGCAACACTGGAGGCCGCCATTTCTCCACCATTGCTGTAGTACCTCCATATCATCGCTAGGCCCCCATTGAAAAGCATTGGACTTTAGACACGTTAAAACAACTTTAATGCCTGGTTTCATTTTTTAACGCTTTCTATGGCTACATATTCCTCCTGACATAACGCTGGGTTACTCACAAAAAAAAGAAACCAGGCTGGTTTTCGAAATATTTTTTTTTTTAAATCTCGGACTGGTCGGACTGGTTGGTTGGCATTGGAGCTGCGCGAGCTACACGTCACGCAAGGGCCGAGTCTACAGGGAAAATCCCGCCCTTATGACCTTATTAGGAACATACTGGGGAGGAGGAGTCTGTAAATCCATGATTTCCCCCTCGAACGTGGTCATTGTCATTGTGGTAAACGGGGAGGAGTGAGGAGGAGCTGTCTATTCTTTTTAAAGAGTAACTAAACGGGCGTGCCAAAGCCTTTCCCTACCCACAAACAAAAGTCAAAAAGTGCTGTGAAAGAGGCGGTCTCTGAAGTTTGGGGGTGACATGCGGGGGGTGAGTGTGTGGGCCTTTGCATTGGCACAATCACAGCAGACTGATTACGTGGGAGGGACTTGGTTATATACCACAGGCAGGGGCGGCGCCAGGGGGGGCTAGGGGGTGCTTGAGAAACATCCCTCGGACGTTTAACATGAAAAGGAGTGAGTAGGACAGGTTTAATTCCAACTAAAGGACGGAGCTTTGTCCGAGACCCAGTGTGCTGTTAATGCGGCCGTGCGTCAGAGCGCACGCTCGGCGACAGCAGGAGTCGGCTGAGTCTGACTCCAGGGTCATTATTACAGTCGTTCAATCGTCGTTCAATTTGATCAATGAGCTGAAGTTAGACTGATGTTATAAAGTCAGACACTGCTCCTTTGGCTCTGAACACAAATCAGAGGTTATTATTGTGCACTTTTGCTGACTGAATCTAAAGCACAAGAACAGAGCGAGTCCTCCAGCAGCGAGACAAAGTCTGGACGAAGAAATTACGCACAATAGCGGAAAAAAGTTCACTTAAGTCATGAGCGCGCTGCCCTTCTCTCAAGTCGTGGGCATCCGTCTGATAATCAGCTCAACTTTAACATTAACTGTGTTCGAGAAGCGGCTCTAGGATGCAGAGTGTGAGGGGAGATTACGACGTGAAAGCAGAGCCACACATTCACGAGGACCACTCCTCTGGTCTCACGTCCTCCCGGGGTTGACATAAAACCGTCTCACGGAGGCTCCTCTGTGCGGGCTGGAGTTAAAGGCAGGTCCAGAGCGTCATCCTCCTCCATACAGCACTTTGACCGCTCACGACGCCTTTGCAGCCCAGACACTGCTGTTCCGTTCTCTCGGACGCCGAAAATTACGCATTTGCGGGTGCACGCGCGTTTATTATGTATGTTATATTGTCTAATTGCCCCAAAAATGAAATTTTTTGTGAGCACCCCCAAGAAAGACCTCAGCACGCACCCCCTGGGACAAATGTCTGGCGCCGCCGCTGACCACAGGTGCATGGGGCAGAACAATTGGCAGCACCTGATGACGATGTGTGGAGCTGGTGCGGCTTATGACGTTCTGTGGAGGCCGTGGACACTCTCCAGTCAATCAGGAAATTCTAATTTAGTAGCAGAGTTAACCCTGAAGGGGGCGCAACCCATTCGTTTTCAGGCCAAAGTTAGGATTGTACACATGTTTGCGCTATAATGTCAGGGACCAGTGGCAACACTATGAGACACCCATTGAGACAGTTTATCAGTAAAAAAAAAACTTGATTTGGTGTTTAGTTATCTTTAACAGTCTATGATAACAACACAGGGCACGAGGGCATTGATAATGCAGAGCTAAAAGTGTTTGGTTTGGTTTCATTACCAATAAATATGCCATTAATGCATTTGGATAGTATCAAGCTTTGCTTTGCTCATATTATGGCTAATGGAACAGTGCACTTTCTAACTTGTCAACTACAATTGCTGCATATTTGTCATGAGCAGCCTATGTTAGGATACAAGATTTACATCACAGACTAACCATGGTAATGTATCAAATTATATAATGTGCATGATTACTCACACCAAAGATGTAAAGAGTATGTAGATGACGGGTCATACTAAGCAACAGCAGCTGAAGCCAAAACTACAGGCTCCTGCCAGAAGTCACAGCCAGGTGTTTAGGTAACACACATATCTCACTATGATATCAACAGATGGTTTTCAAAGTGTTTCTAGTTCAAACATGCAATGTTTTACATGAAAAAACTGTTGTTTTAGAGCTGGATCCCTAAAATCTTCAAAAAGAGAGTGTGCTCCACTTTCGTTGAGGATTCTTTAAGGTAAAGTGAAGTCTCTTGTCTCTAATATTTGGATTTGTATGTAACATGATGGCCTGTTCTCTCATGTGTCTTTGTCTCGTGTTGTTCTCTCAGTAATGGTAACCTCTGCCAGTGTGGAGGTAAGCGAGATGACCATGCTTCTGTGGCTCTGGGAGACTTTTTCAGCACTGCCATTGTTAACCACTGGGATAGCGCCCAGCACTCCTCAGAGTACCCCACAGATGCCTTTGGGGAGCTGCAGTTCGCCGGAGCCAGCAAGAGGCAGAGCTATGTGAGTGCACACTAATGAACACGGTTTGGTTGCAGCCCATTAATGATAGGGGTGGCAGGATCCAGTATTGCTGATTTATGTTGCATTTTTCTAGGAAATATTCCACAAACATTGGACATGATCGTTAATGATACTGACATGCACATATCCTCACCTGATTTCCATTTAACACCACAAACTCAAAGAAACCAGACTCTAACAGTATAATCCAAAAGTGACTCGTTAATGATATGCTAATATTGATTTGTGACTCTGTGTCTGTTTTTCTCTGTCTTTTATGGACCATTAGTTCTTGCGGCTGTCACGGGACACGTCCCCCTCAATGGTTTACACACTGATGACTGTGAACTGGAAACTGCCCGCTCCGAACCTGGTGGTGTCCGTGGTGGGAGGAGAGGGAAGCGCCAAGGTGAAGACATGGGTCCGAGAGGTCATCAGACAGGGGCTGGTCAAGGCTTCACAGAGCACTGGTACAACACACACGGGGCAATAAGTCAAATATAATAGAACTGCAATCTATCTCAATACGATATTTCACTCAAAACAAACTTATTGTCAAAATGTTGGTACTGATTGTTGTTAAATTTAATGCATGTGTGTATTCATTTTTTGAGGTTTTTTTTTGTCAAGAATTGGCCAAATCTTTGATTTTGTGAAATAAAACTATAATAAATTTAGTCAACCATCTGTTGCATCAGAAGGTTGTTTTGACTTCATTTGTCCTATTCATGTTTTAGTTTTAATTTTGTTTGGTTCCAACTTGTAATTTACCTAACCTGCTACGAGCAAAGACGGGTTGTAAAATGTCGTGCCATTGACCATATGACTCCCAGGAGTTAGGTCCTAATTTGGTCCAACAATAGCCATTTCCTCCTGTTGCCATGACAAGCGCTGGTGGCACAGTGCAAGCTTATTGATGCTGAGGTCATTCCAAGTAACTGTTCTGTCAAGGCCACAGATCAACATGGAGATAATCACTCACAAAAATACTACTCCTAACTCATGCAAAACAGAATGACTCTTGGAAAGTTATTCTTTTTTCATTTTGTCATTCCTTTTTATGAACTAAGTGAAAAGTAATTGTAATACTGGTGAGGACACACTTACATATACTTTATCAGCTAATTTTGTATTTAAATGGTTTCATGTTACTGTAAAGTTTCATCAATGTTTTAAATGATTCATATGTGAATCCTCCCAGGAGCATGGATCATGACTGCAGGGCTACGTGAGGGCATTGGGCAATGTGTTGGGGAGGCTGTTCGGGATCATGCCACAGCGGCCTCCTCTGTCTCCACCAACAAAGTTGTGGCCTTGGGCATCGCCCCGTGGGGACTTGTGCAAAACCGGGAACTGCTTATCAACCCTCAGGTTAGCCATTTTTCACTCTTTAAATGTAGAAGTTGTAATTTCATTCAAACTCTAAATCTAATTTTTGGTGGCCACCGAGCTGAGGAAGTCTTTGAATGTGTGTTTACTCAGGGCAGCTTTCCTGCGAAGTATTCTGTCAAGAACACGTCGCAGGACTCCTGCTGCCTAGACAACAACTACCAGGCCTTCCTGCTGGTGGATGATGGGAGTGTGGGGCGGCCTGGAGGGGAAACGGGCTTCAGGGCAAAACTGGAAGATCACATCTCTCATCAGCGCACCGGAATCTGGGGTGGGTGATGACTTGTAATTTGCACAACTAATAATAACTTGTCACGAATCCTGACAAAAGAGACATTGTCGGGTAAAGATTCATTTTAAGATGGACGTTTTGTTCCATATAGTTCTACAATTGACCTATACTATGCTTCTGCTTGACACAAAACAAAAGGGAACGTACTGTCCAACATTGTTCCAGAATGGTCCTCCTAGTGGTAGTGCACCATAACTATGTGTAACATGCAAGCTTGTCCTGTTATGCCTGTCCTGAGGAGTTTGCTACAGGAAAGTGTTGCATGCCCTTACATGAAATATAGACTTGGCTTAAACATGTGAACGCAAGCAGGTTTTTGTGGTACATTTAACTTTAACTTGAATTACGTCTGTGAGTCATAACATTTCTGTCATGTTTATTTTTGTAGGCAGCGGGAGCATTGATATTCCCGTCATGTGTATGCTGGTGTCAGGGGAGGCAAACATGATGGAGGTAAAGTGGCGGTTATTTAAATGAAAATGGGAGTTAGTTATTCACTCATAGTTATTCTAGTTATTCATTTTGGCCTACATGTTAATATAACCAAAACTAATGTGGCTTGTGCATTCGGCAGAGAGTGGAGCAGTCCCTGAAAACCTTCATACCCTGGTTGGTGCTGGCCGGCTCTGGAGGTCTTGCAGACTTTCTGAGTGATGTTCTGGAGAACCTGTCCTCGGCCCCTGTGGTCCAGCCGCCAGGAGAGGGGGACAGTGAGCCGGGTCCCAGTGTCGACCTGAAAGAGCGCATGGCAGAGCGAATCAAGAAGTACTTCCCCTCCGAGTCAGACACGGACAAACTTGTTGAGCAGGTACAGGCTTCTTCCCCCCCTAACAATCTGTTAAGTCTTGGTCGTGTAGTAAAACAAGAAATCAATTTAAAATGTTGATTTTCTGGTATAACGCATTAGAGAAGTTTGTAGGTTCAGAAATTTCTCAATTCATCAAAGAAGAATTTAAAATAAATGATGCCGTCAAATAATTTATTCAGAACAAAACTTGTACTGAGTGATAGTAAAAATATTTACAGGTGACTTCAGTAAATCTATAATAGAAATATTTAAAAACGACAAACATGAGGGCTGTAACAACCAAAGTGAAATATGTCCCCATTCCAATTGAATTCTGTGTTAGTATTTTTATATATATTTTTTTAGCTGATAATACATTTGTACGGAGCCCGTCAGGGGACATGACGAGAATTTTTTTTATTGCGTTATTTCGCAAAGTATTGCGAAATAATGCAATAAAAAAAATTCTCGTCATGTCCCCTGGCGGGCTCCGTAAATTTGAAATAGAAGTCACTGCAGTATTTAAGACTCAGCATTGGTTTCCCTGCTCCTTTCCTTACAGTTTTCAGTTAAATAGTTGAATCTGCTTCCCTCTCGTGGACAAAGTGCAGCATTACAATGGTGTATAGTTGATTCACAAACTTGCATGTAATTCTCACACATATCGTTTCTGCACACAGGCGTTAAACATTTACAACAACAGAGGATTCATCACAATATACCACGGAGAGCAAGAAGGCCCCAATGATTTTGACACCGTCTTGTTAAAAGCATTGGTTGGAGGTGAGCGAAACGGTATTTTATTTGAAAGAAATTAAATCTCTTTCATATATGTAATGTATCTCATCAGCTGCGAGTAAACAGCGGGATGCAATCGAAGGCAATCCTTACAATGAAGAGCTGAAGTTGGCAGTCGCATGGAACAGGGTGGACATTGCTAAAAGCGAACTCTTCAATGGAGCCATTCAGTGGAAGGTACTCTATGTCCCTAGCCTGGCTAACGCCAGACTAAAATCACAAGTGATATTAGTCTGGGGACCACCAATTCATTTTCTCGTAGGAGAGGTGTGGTTTACGATTGTCCATAGCTGTTTATTGGGCGCTACGAATGTCTCTCATGCGTCTGCACGTAGCCATAGCCAATGTATCATGGTATCAGATGACGTATGTCGTACCCGCTGTAAACTTTGGAGCTAAACTATTTAGAACACGTTCTAAAGCTTGATCGAAAGATGGCATCGCGTCTGCTGCTGTCATGTTGGATCCGTAAATCGAAAAAAAATGTTTTTTATCCCTAAACAAACTACAAGCTTCCGTATGTCAAATAGCGCGCCATCGTCTTACCGTCCCTCCTCGTTCTGTGATTGGTGCCCAAATCCATGGAAAAATGTCGGCCATGGTCCCCAGGCTGTTGTGAAGTTCGAAAAGATTCGAGCGCACCCAGCAGTCTGCCGTTAGCCAGGCTACTATGTCCCATCTGTGGTACATAGATTCTCTGTTTATTCAGGTGAACATTAATAATTTGCTTCTTATTTATTAGTATGATGATTTGGAAGAATCCATGACCGATGCGCTAATCAATGACAAGCCCAACTTCGTCCGCCTCTTCACTGAGAATGGCCTCAACATCCTGGAATATCTGACCTATGGACGACTGGAAACATTATACCGTTCTGTAGCTGAGGGCACTCTCCTTTACCAACTGCTGCAGCGCCGTCTACAGGAGCGTCAAGGAATTACACCGAACGGCCCCATGTATACAAGTCATCCAGAATCACCTACTAAAATCTCGACTGAAAAGCTCCTCACTGGGCCAAAACTGGATATTACTCTGTTTGAGGTAAGGCAATCCTTTTATTGAGTGCTTTTACACAAATGTCATCATGGCCGATGCTTTTCAGGTGTCGGAGGTATTAGAGCAGTTGATGGGAGATGTGTGCCAACCATTTTACTTCGAAGCTATGGGATTAAAACGGCAGGCATCAAGACGACGGACAATGAAGGTACAACATTTTAAAAGTGTTAATTTCTCTTTTCCTGTCATCTGAAATGATTTGATTTCTATCCACCTTTGCAGCGTGTCAATAAGCTCGTTCGGGAAGACTGTCTGTATCGTGGGCATCGCTGCTTGTCTCCCTGGGCCTCTCTGTTTATCTGGGCCGTGCTGCAGAACCGGCATGAGATGGCCACTCTGTTCTGGGAAATGGTAAATCTCATCAAATTATCCCCCAAAAAATCTTCTCACTGATTGCACTCGTTTCTTTGTTGTCTGTCTGTTATCTCGTCTAGAGTGCAGAGTCAGTGCTGAGTGCTCTCGGAGGCTGTAAGATTTTGAGGGAGTTGTCAAAACTCGAGGATGAGACGGAAACTAAACTCTCAATGAAAGAGCATGCCCAAAAGTTTGAAAACATTGCACATGGTGAGTGGTCCCTCTTCAAATAAAAGGGCCCCGTGTTGTAAATGTGAACAATTAAAAGGAACATGATAAGTGCATCCAGGCTTGGTTCTAAGTGTGGACACTTCATTAAGTAGTAGGTTTGGCTGGGTGGACGAACTGTGAGTTAGTGTTTTTGTTCTATAGCTAATTAATGGAAAAATATAAGGCTATAAAATGCTCTAGTTTCATTTTTGTTTTAAATTTTGTTTACTTTTCCCAGATGTGTTTAGCTCTTGTTACCGAAATGATGAGAGCCGCTCGTTTACCCTGCTCATTAGAAAATCTTCTGTTTGGGGCGGGACGACTTGTCTTCAGATGGGCATGGGGGCTGACGCAAGGCTTTTCTTTAGCCACGATGGAGTGCAGGTGAATCTTAGACAGTTGGACTCCCATGTATTGCCCTAATTGTATTTAATAACCTTCTGTCTTTCCCCCGTAAGTCTCTGCTGTCCCAGATTTGGTGGGGTGACATGAAGCGGGACACAGAGATTTGGAAGCTGCTGCTCACCTTCTTCTGCCCCGTGCTGTGCTACACTGACTTCATTTCTTTCAGGTACTACCACAAACACCACTGGTGATGGCAATGATGGCAAATGGCACGCAAATAATTTCTTTCAAAATCATGAAATAGAAATCAAGATGAGGAACAACAACAACTGCAGGAGGTTGATAAAAAGCCACAGGAGGATCATCCACTTACTGGAGACAATGAAAGTCTCTATGGTGCGACCGTATTCTCTTTCTCAGACATAAAGCACATGTAAGTATTACCTCTGGATTGTGGCAAAATGTGGTCCCAAGTCAGCTCGAGTAACTGAATAGTTATCAGAAAAGGCATTTGTGTATAGTTAAAACCGGAGTACCTGTCTTATGTTCTTGTATTAGAGTAAAGCTCTTTTGGCACCACAGAGTGTATTGTGCTGTCTGCATCTAAATATAGCAAACTTTTATTCATCGCTATCATGGGAGAAAGAGTCTGAATGACGCCCTGCCTTGTTTTGCTCTGTCGTCTGCCAAGGCTTTACAAGCACTAGCCATGTGCATATCATTAAGGCTATACCCATTTTATAATCCTGTTGAGCAAATTTTGACACCGATGCTAAAAACAATTTGCCTGGTGAAAGTTAACATTGTACAAATTACTGGATTACTGTATGAAAGGTGCTTGTCCTTGTTAGGAAATCCTTGGGAATAACTTTGGACAACAAAGGACCATTTAAATCAACTAGCTCCCTTTTTTCAGTTTGACAATGCCAAAGGAGGTTCAGGGCTTTAATTCATTAAATTAAACTACCTCTTTCTTGCAAAGATTGTAAACAATAACAGCATTAAGTTTCACTAAACCATAACAGAAATCGATGCACTCCAAGCAGATGATGTTTGTTGTAATCTCAAAGTAAATGTTTTATTTGAGTAATATGTTAATTTTAGTAGTGAAGCTGATGCCCAGGATCCAACAACTCCCGAACTCACTTTTATAAAAGGTATGACTCAACACTTTGGAAAATACTATCTACAACATTGTCTTGATTATTCTTGCCCTGCTTAGGCACTCCGCATCATTACAGACCGCCCAAGCGCCCGTTCATAGTGTCAAGATGGCGTCAGTTTTGGTTCGCACCCGTCACGTCCTTTTTGGGCAATGTGTTGATGTTCTTCCTGTTCCTGCTGTTCTTTGCCTATGTTTTGCTGGTGGACTTCAAGCCCCCTCCGCCCGCTGGTCCTGCCATCACCGAGTGTGTCCTTTACTTTTGGGTGTTCACCATGGTGTGTGAGGAGATCCTACAGGTGAGCAACCAAATGTGTGGCTCCTCTGTAACCTGGCTGAAAATAAACATTTCTATTCTCATTTATTAAACTGTATACCTTTTTTCCATAAGACTTTCTTTAAGGGTGCTGTATCTTTAAGGCAAAGACTGAGATTGTATATTCAGGATGTGTGGAACAAATGTGACATCACAGCCATTGCACTGTTCATCATTGGCTCATCTGCAGGTACAGGACAAAGAATATTACTTTGATTTCCTGGTCTAAGTTGTGACTGTGGTTTAAGATGTTTGGCCATAAGAGGGAGCTGTCACACTTTTTTTCCCCCACTGTGTTGCAGGATGTTTCCTTTGACCTATGGATTTGGCCGAGATGTCCTTTGTCTTGACTATATGGTGTTCACGTTGCGTCTCATTCACATTTTCGCCATTCATAGACAACTTGGACCAAAAATCATTATTGTTGGGAAGATGGTAGATTGTTAACCATTATATTGGAATCTTTACACTGTAACATTAGAGGCAGCCCAGTAATCCCTGTCTCTGCGCACACAGATGAAAGATGTCTTCTTCTTCCTCTTCTTCCTTGGTATATGGATGATGGCATACGGTGTCGCCAACCAGGCTTTGATTTATGCCTATGACCCTAACTTGGATCGCATCTTTCGCAGAGTTTTCTACAGGCCTTATTTGCACATCTTTGGACAGATCCAGTGGAGGAGATGGATGGTAAGTTTTTCTTGAATTTAACAGCTTCTTAATACAAAGCCTCGCATAATTTGGAACTTTCTGTTTCAGTGTTTGCCAAAACGTGGGACATGCCGTGCACAGATAATGTCACCCTGATTCAGGGAGGTGCAGAGCCCTGTAGGCTCACTCACAGTAACTGGCTTGTGGTTATTTTATTGGTCATTTATTTGTTGGTGACCAACATTCTGCTCATCAACCTGCTCATCGCCATGTTCAGGTAAAAGGCCATTTCAATGTAGTATCATTCATCCTGTTCTATTATTATACTGACTGAATGTGTCCTTCTAGCTACACTTTTAATGAGGTCCAGGCCAACAGCGACATCTACTGGAAGTTCCAGCGCTACAACCTGATAGTAGAATACCATTCCAAACCCTCTCTGGCCCCACCTTTCATCATTTTGTCGCACATTAACCTGTTTATCAGGAGAAAAATACGTAAAGTGCCGTCGGTCAAGGTTCATCACTTTGGTAAGATTGTATTATATTCTAAATTCACATGTTACTGCTTCAAATGTAATATGTTTATACCTTTTAAGATAATAATGCACAAATTGCTGCATTGCTTTGTTCCTAGGGCTGGAATTAAGAGGAAAAGCTGCAAATCGACTAATGACATGGGAAACTATACAGAAGGAAGACTTTCTCACGACACAGAATAGGATTCAGAAAAGCAGTGACTCAGAGCGTCTCAAAAGGATGTCTGTCAAGTAAGTAAATACTCTACAGTTACAGTAGACTGATGTACTTAAACAATGTGTATAATCTTACAGAGTGGATAATATGGTTAAACATTTGACTGAAACAAGAGACTTGGACTTGAGGCTCAGGGGTTTGGAGAGTGAGGTAACTTCTTTTTACATCAACACTTGATATTTTTATCACTCATACAAAAAAGTGTGTATTTCATGTAAGTCTGTAGATTTGTGTTTCAGCAGTTCAGTCTTAGACTATTTTTACACTTTCCCGTAGATGGAGTACTGTTCAAATGCACTTAGCTGGATTGTTGACACATTGGTACAAAGTAGTGCTTTCAAACCACCTCGGGCTCCTCCTTCATCAAGAGGTATTGAACATATGTCATAGAGCGAGTTTGTCTACATCATTTCCTTTTAAGCTTCAGGTATTTTTTAATGGCTCTGTTTGATCTGCACTTAGATTCCTTCATGGCCTCCCACTCTACATAACCAAGTTGCAGAGGTCAAGAGGTCTTTGTCAATAGCTAGGATACACACACGGGCCAAAGTCTGGTACTGCTTCTTAAAGCCTTGCCAGCTTATTTTATGATGCAACATATTGGATTGTTACTATGGAAATGCAATGTTATCAAACATACATTTCAAATGTTTATTTTATGTAATGCAAACTCAAGTAGTTGACTGGAAGAAATGTTTATGCTGTTATTATTTTTTGAATTACAAGGCCTCATTTAGGCCAGTATTTCTAATAAAATTGTTGTTTTAAATATGAAAATAAATACATGTATTTGTTTTTTAATACTTTTATACTTTGCATTCTTGTCTGAGCCTGCTGTTCATTTGTATCATTGTTTGAATTGGTAAAAGCAAACTATAAATTGACTTTTGTTATAGTGGCCCCCTTCCCCTGTAATAATTGTAGCATTGGTTAGGCTACTAATCTGAGGTATCTGTCTTATTCCGAGTACTGAGTGGCCATAGAACATGTCACAGCCGTAAAGGAATGACTTGGCAGTGTCTGAAGTGGACAGTGTAGAATGTGGAGTAGCTGAGTGGCTGAACACTACTGAAGGTCACATAGTGGAGCACAGCATTCAAAGAGTCTTTACTGTAAATAGCTTGTGTGCCACCTGTCACATGCACCAATGGCTCACAGGAAGGGCCAGTGTCATCACTTTTTCCTCAGAGCCTCTGCTTCAGAACCACACTTTTATGTCAGTGAGATTACAATTTGATTTTATAAACTCAACACAGCCATCACCCATGCATTAGCTTATAAACTAGGGAAGGGAAGGGAATCTTATTTGTATAGCGCTTTTTATATGACACAAGTCACACCCAAAGCGCTTCACACATGAAAGGGAGGGGGGTTCATTCACTCCATGCTGATGGTGGTAAGCTACATTTTGTAGCCACAGTTTCCCCTGGGGTAGACTGACCGAAGCGAGGCTGCACACATCTGCGCCAACGGTCCCTCCGACCACCACCAACCACTCACACATAGGCATTGGGTGAAGTGTCTTGCCCAAGGACACAACGCACAACTTCTACTTCAAGATGATAATGCAGAGCCAAAAGGACTCCATGTTCTCAGAGAGTGAAATGTTCCTCTGGAATGTTTGTATGTACACATGTGCCGTCTTCTCCATTTCCTTCTATTTACATCTAGGGCATGTATCATTCTGACAAGTAGCTACATGACTGATTCATGCAATATAATAAAATTACAACGTTCTTCCTTTCAGGTTTTTGAGCAGGGGACATTTTGTTAACATGGAACAATGCACAGGCTGTCTTTAAAGGCATAAAATGCATTTGCAATTTCAAGACAAAATAACATGAGGCTCTGTTAACAGTAAATTAAGCGTAAGGTCAATCTTGTGGTAGAATTGAGAAAATCAATTCTTCCCAAACTTTCAAAGAAACTGTATTTTGTTTAATGTAATGTATAATGTAATTGATGAATCAAAATGTTCCCTGTATCACTCTGTTCCCACCCGTCTCCTCCTTTTCACTGTCTGCCCACTCCCCACTGGGTTTAGGGCATCTGCAGTGGTCTGTTCTGGCCATGTGCCTCTGTCACTCACTCACATACTGTACAACTGCACAGCTACTCTCCAGTTTGTTTCCACTGTTTGCTCCAGTCAGGGTCGCAGGCTGATCGTGTTCATACCAGCCCGTGGACTTGATTTCTTCTGTGTTGGAAGCTGACTTATATACATTATTAGGGCTGTGCTTGGACTCATAACATGGCACGTTTGAATATTTGGCTTGTCGGGGCTTTGTTTGCGCTCCTCTGTCCCCTCCAGGGCCCTCTAGTGCCATCCGTGAGCGCTCAAGAAGTGGAGGATGTTGAAAGCAAAGAAGACGTTGTTGTGGCTGAGTTTGGTGTAGCAGTCGAGGAAGGTGATGCTGACGAGGAAGAGGGAGAAGAAGAAATACAAGGTGCAGAAGAGGAAGAGGCTGAGGAAGCTGTAGAAGACGAAGAGGCCGGGGAAGAGGAGGAGGAAGCAGCAGCTGAGGAAGAGGGGGACGCAGAGGAAGAAGCGGGCGAGGAACAAGTGGACGTTCAAGATGCAGAGGAGGAGGCAGCAGAAGATGAAGCTGTTGATGAGGTAGAAGAGGACGAAGAAACTGCCGAAGAGGGAGAAGCTGATGATGAGGACGAGGAAGAAGTAGAAGCAGAAGATGGTGATGGTGACGATGATGAAGAAACAGAGGATGATGATGAAGAAGTAGAAGAGGAGGATGAAGATGGTGAAGATGATGAGGACGCAGATGAAGAAGTAGTAGAGGAAGAGGAGGAAGCAGATGAAGATGAAGAGGAGGAAGCAGATGAAGATGAAGAGGAGGAAGCAGATGAAGATGAAGAGGAGGGAGATGATGAAGAAGAAGAGGAGGGAGATGATGAAGAAGAGGAGGGAGATGATGAAGAAGCAGTAGAAGAAGAAGAGGAGGGAGATGATGAAGAAGCAGTAGAAGATGAGGAGGAATTAGTGGAAGGGGAAGAGACTGTAGATGCTGATGATGAAGATGATGAAGCAGAGGAAGAGGAGGCTGATGAAGGTATTACTGCTTTGTAGTTTTTTTATTTGAATATGTTCTGCACATGTAGAAGCTGGGGCAGAGGGTATGCACTTTACATCGCTGACACTAAATAGAACACAAATAATTACACATTTAATTCCTCACCGTATGGGATCACAGAGCAAAGGAACAGCATGTAGATTACAGTGGCATAATAACTCAAGTACTCATCTATTATTACTCGCTTTAGTGTCAAGTAACTTTAGTCATGTAGGTCATTTTGGTGCCACATAGCTGTCCTAAAATAGACCAACGTTATCAGTGTGTTGCCGCCAAATTACTATGACAAAAGCACTCCTGAAATCTCCAAGCAGCGTCTACATTATTAGCCAGAGGTGGGCAAACTGCGGCCCGCGGGCCAGATCCGGCCCCCAAAGCAATTTTCTCAAGTCCCCGACTCTTTTTCCATAATTTATATTATTCTTTTTGGCATTTTTTCCACGGCAAATTGCAAAGTGGTGTGTCAGAAGCACCATTGTCCACTGCGCCAGAATTGGCTCAAAAATTGTAATTAAATTAACTTTGTTTATGCAAAAGTGACACTGAAAAGCTAATGCAGTTTGAATGAAAAGGAGCGGAGAGACGGAAATCTTGATATCTGCCCGTTTGTTAACCTTGAAATAACTTTACTCAGTCAAGCCTGTTCGAGATATAATTAAGTGCATTTTGCAATGGGAGGAAGTTGCGCAGAATGAAGTTCTCGTTAGTGCCGCCCTCTGACTCACTTCAGGTTACTCTTATATAAATTAATTGCCCAGCCCTGGTAGACAGACAATACTTAGACGCTATGGTTGAAATTGTAGATTGGAGTAATTAATCAAATGTGACAGTTATACTACTTACTTATTCTACTTACAAAAAGCAGTTCTGAACTGCTGAAGCTTCGGACCCAGCTTCAGCATGGCATAAGTTGCGACCCTGAGAAACTTTCATCTTAATTTACAGGAAAAATGACTTGTGATTAATATTGATACATTTTATTTGTATGGCACTTAAAACAGGAAAGAACTCTCGCACACTGTATACTTGCAACACCCGTGTTCCTTTATTTGAACGTTTCGGCCAGTGGCCTTCGTCAAGCAAAATGTTTTTTATGAATGAAAAGCCATCCTTAAATAGGGTGTGGCCTGCTGCATCACAGGATGCTGTCATAATGGCCCATGGCAAAACGTGGGCAGCATATAAATGATGCACATCATGATGATTTCAACGATGCACATCATGATGTCAGTGCTCTACGTTTTTGTGGCATTGAACAAGTCCCTCCTCCTTATAGAGGAGACCACCATGATAAACTCTTGAAAAAAAGAGAAGCCTACTGGATTGAAACTTTACAGACCCTTACACCCAAGGGATTAAATGATGAGCTTGTTTTGAATGTCTTTCTATAGAGGTTCCTATGCCATGTAATGTTGATAGGCTGTGTTAACTTCCTTGGTGTACATATTGATTTGCAAATATTTAGATAAACAAATATTTAGGCAGACCTTCTCTATTTCTCATAGGTATTGCATGTGGCACTGAATGTTTTTATTGTATATATGTACATATGTATATTTAACTTTCTATATCCTGGCTTTGTTTTTTGTGTTTTGGATGTATGTTGTATATATGCTGCCCACGTTTTGCCATGGGCCATTATGACAGCATCCTGTGATGCAGCAGGCCACACCCTATTTAAGGATGGCTTTTCATTCATAAAAAACATTTTGCTTGACGAAGGGCACTGGCCGAAATGTTCAAATAAAGGAACACGGGTGTTGCAAGTATACAGTGTGCGAGAGTTCTTTCCTGTTTTACGTTTGGCTTTTATGCCCTCTCTTACGCACCTGTTTCAAACAAGAGATGTGCGAAGTTTACCGTTTTTAATTTGTATGGCACTTGACATCAAATCTTAAAGTGCTACAGTGGGCAACAGAATAAAAACAACTGACAATACATAGCCTTTAATAGAGAGGCATTACCAAAATACAGCATATCTTCACCGATTTATATTCAGTCATATACATTGATCCTTAAAGGGGGTCTAAGGTGTGTGTGTTTATGTGTGGACACATGCGTTATGTGTCCAATTACGTTATGTTCGTTTTCTGATACATGTGCACGACGAGAGGAGTGCGTTAGTATGTTTGAGAAGAGGCGAGAGCTCCGCGCACTTTGGGGGAGTGCGCTCCGCGCACTTTGGGGTTACAATATGATTACAAGAGCCCCTTCGCCAACCCTGATGGCGCTCGGGCCTAATGATTTAAATATTCATGATGTAACACAGAGCAATCATCTCACATGCTTACAGTTTATAAAGCGCCTGAAGCGAAATTATTTTAAGTTTAAGCAAGACATGGCAGCTCTTGGAAGCCTTTGGCAGAGTCTAAAAGAAATGGCCTGACTAATATTATGGCCGATAGATTGTTACAGAATTTGGCTTAATCTGTTTTTGTCATAACAATTCTAAATCCATTTGTAACATTGTTACTATCACAGTTTTTTACTGGACCCAAAACAGAACACAGCAGGTAAGTGAATTGTGATTTATTACCACCAAAGGTAGGTGTAAATCTTTAAGATAGGAGGTAAGTAGTGAGTGGCTGGCAGGCAGGCAAGCAGGCTACTGGACAAATAAGGTAAGTATCAAGGAACAATGCACAAAACTATTGAGCCAAAGTCGGTAACAACAAACTGGTGCTGAGGGATTGACGAGCCAGGCGTATGTACTGTACACAGCTGCTGTTGAAGGTGGAATGGGATACAGGTGTGCCATCTGCCAAACAAGATCTGGCCATGCCCACATCACGCCCAGGTAAGGAGGAGCCAGTCTGCACAGAAGGGAGACAAACATCTCCAAATCCAGGACTGGGTCTTAACAAAGGCTGATGCAACCTTCTTAACGTTGTGTGGTATAATACGACCTTTTCTTGTTTTAAAGATGATGAGGCTGTTGTGGAAGAAGCCACAGCAGAGGGACTGCACTTCCAGTCAGGCTCAATATGTAGCGTTTGCACAATTTGTGAAGTGAGTAAAAGTTCCTGTTATCCAATTGTTTAGAGTAATAACAGCCTGAACCATTTCTCGGCACTTAATGTCCTTTTGTGTTTTGGTTAGTACTGTGCAGCGAACTGTGGCCACTGTCCATGTGAAGATGGGGATGACTCAGAGCAGTGTCAGCGGTGTCATGTACACAAACACAAACCACTTTTCAGAAACACTTTGTTCTAACTGCAGTGCTGATTGATTTCTTTCTTACAGGAATGCACCTCTTGCTACATCTGCCCCTTGTTTTGTGACACAATCTGTTCACCTGGTAACCCTTTGTAGAATGAAAAATAAAAACAGAAAAAATGCTGTATAGTGACAATTTTGGGGTAACAATGTAATTTTGTTTCCCTTAGGTGGCTTTGTGGACGAGATGTCAGGCTCTCTATTTCAGTAGGACATTTAATCAAATAATACTACATTTATGAAACATCAAATGGTTTTGAGTAAGCTCATTTAATGTTTTTGTTTGTTTACTTTACAGGACTGTTGCCTCCTATCTTTGAACGATATGGATTCACATCAAGTAACCTGAGAGGTCAACTTACAGACTACACCTCAGGAGACATACATCTGCATAGGAATCTTTAAATTACATTTGAATAGGTTTATTTTAGGAATGGAATGTACACTGAATTGTGCTATATACTTTCATACATAACATTATTGAGACAAATGTTTGCCTTTTATAAATTTGTAAATTGGGAAACCCCCCAATTCTGTTTGTTTAACTTGAAGGGATTTCTTTTCTATACTGCACAATTGGAAGTTTTTACAACAGTCACTACTTAATTAGGCCTCTACCGTTCCCTCCCATGACGCACTGTTTGGTAGGAACACTGAGTAAATGTTTAGTTGGCGTAATGGTTTAGAAGACTAATCTCTGTCTTAAGTGACTTTGTCCTAAAGAAACAACCCTCATCTGGTTTGGAATTTGTTTTGTTTTTGTGTATTTGGGCTTTGTAAGCTTGTGGTGTGTTGGTAATTTTATCCCTTTCTTAATAAAATTTGATTTGAAAACATTATGAGATAATATGCAACTTATTGACCAAGAATATTATTCTTGGTCAATAAGTTACATATTTTTTAATAGATGTTTTTATTCTCTAAACATGTTCAAACAGTGTGTGTGTTTCAAATAGAAGATGTTGACACTGTCAAGCTTGTGTGAACAGTTTTCTGGAACTGACCTGGTTAAAGCTGGGGTACCTGGTTTTTCCTGTTCAAACAGTGACATTTTTTGTTTCCCTCCTGTGTATTCAAATTGTTCAGGGAATGTAATTACATGCACATTTCACACCCATATACAGCATTGAGTGGTGACTAAGTGAAGCAGGGGCGGCCACCCCCAAGATAAATTCAACTAATTTAGGTTAGACTTCCATCATCCATTGCTCAGTAAAACTTTAGGTGAAGACAATACAACAAGGTCTGTGTTTTGCTGTGTTTACAACATACTCTGAGGTGGCAAAAATAAATGTATTCTACAACACCAAAAAAATCAGGTACCCCAGCTTTAAGAACCAGGGTGAGCCCTGATATATTTAGTGCTGTGACTGTAGCTCTTTGTTTTGGAAACCGTGTCCAGACAGGTCTGCGTCTCGGCGACAGTGATACGCAGACAGTGAGACAGACAACTCATGGCGAGGCGTCTTTCCAATATTATGGCCCTCGCCTCTGGAACGACCTGCCGGAGGAGCTCAGGACCGCAGAGAACATTCATGTATTTAAGAGCAGGCTCAAAACCCACCTTTTTAGCTTAGCTTTTAACTGACATCTATTTATCTAGTCCTAATGATAGTGTGTGTGTGTGTGTGTGAGATGCGGGGCGTATTGTTTTAAATGTTATCTGTAAAGCACTTTGTGATACCTTTCGGTATGAAAAGCGCTTTATAAAGTTTGATTGATCGAAACCTGTTTAGTCACATTGATTTAAGGACGTCAATAATAATATTAACACAGCACACCATTCTATAAGCTGTCAGTTTATCAATGAAAAAAGACCATTTTGTAATGTAAACCTTTTGTAAGCACAAAACGTTGAATGTGTTTCTCATCTGGCTGAAACCTCACCTTCCTGACTACACTCTGCTTATGGTACACATCATTTGAGACCCATTCAAATGTAGAGTTGGCAGTCTACTTTATCCTATGTAATGCATGATTCTCAGGTGTCACTGCAGTTACACCAACGTAATGTAGTTATCTAAACAATTGACAACAGTGCAACACTTCTCCAGTGGGTTTCAGAGGCCTGGCATAAATACAAATACATTACAAATACACATGTCATTTGTGCTGTTTTACTCAGATCTTAACCTTCTTTGGTAACAATTACAAGCCTACATATTGGCCACAGGTTCTTGAAGAAAGAACACAGTCATGTTGCGCCTCCTATATACATGTGTGTTGTTTACAGTGTAAACACAACACAACACAACAAACCTTCCTCCCACTCTATATGAGCCACTGGAAACTCTTGGACCTCCTTCACTCACTAACCTTTGACAGAGTAGGAATATCCTGGGAAAAAAGGAAGATGCAAGTAGCCTTCTTTTCTTTCTTTTTTAGATGCAAGTGAATGAATGATCTGTTGCTACAAGTTTTAAATTAAATTTGTTATATTTAGATGTACGTTCCATTTGCTGTGCTGTCCTTGTGTTGGGGAGTTACTGGTGAGTGGCACTATCAATGACTTATCACTCATTTTAAATCCTTCCTATGATAATGTGTGGTATTCAATCCATGCTTCTAGCGAATGGTGCTACACTGGCTGTGGTAAGTCGTCAGTCTTTTTATTGTCATTTATACAAATCCCTTGTTAAAAGTGAGACTTTTTATTCACAGACCACACGCCGTCTCGCTGGGTTAAAGGTCCTATATCATGCAAAATCGACTTTTTGGAGTTTTTAGCCATGTTGTTATGCCATTTCCTTATCAAAAACACCCCCAGAGCGTTTTTTGGCTTCATTCACGCAGTTCTAAGTAATCCTCCTGAATCCTGCTCTCTGAGCAGCTGCTCCGCCCTCTCCTGGTAAACGACTGAGCTGTTCAGTTGTGTCGTCACAGCGGAACGGAAGTGCTCTACGTCTGTAATGTAATGCCTTACGGCCTGATTTGTATTTATAAAATACAATTTTTTTTATTTTTTTTTGAAAAAAATAAATTAAAAAAAACAGCATCTCTCCAACGCGTCTGTGCTGTCCCACGACAGTAATCAAGCGCACCCACGGCCGGAGGCTCCATGGATCCGAGCATAAGTGTTGTTTTTGAAGACTGAGCTCTTTCTAACCTACTCTAGACACCGCCTGTTCTTTTTTTCATACCGAACGATAATGCCACGGATGCGCGTTTGGCTACGAGAGGAACAGGACTATTCAACCTTCCTAAAGAAGAGTGCACTCGCCAGAAGTTGGAATTTCTTTCCGGGATTAAGCTAGCTACTATATCAACCAACCTGATGGATGCTTGGTGAACCTTGGCCAGAATCAAAGTGGATTAACATTTATAACCAACGCGATCTCATGGGGAGGCCAGACTGAGCGGTGAGTCAATCAAAACGCGTGTTAGCCATTTATGAAACTGCTTTGCACATGTCAACTCCTTATAACTGCATTATGTGAAGTAACTTCACTTTTTGCAGCAATATTGATATTTATACTACTGCAAATGTGAGAGAGAGGAGAGAGGGGCGGAGTTAACTGAATCGAAGCGTTTTGTCTTCCGGGTAGGGAAAATACCCCCCAAAAATACTTATATTTCTCTCAAAAATGAGTACTCCATAGTGATAGAGGTACAATATATATATCATAGATACTTTACTTTGGAATGGCTAAAATAGCATGATACAGCTCCTTTAATATCGATGGTGTATTTTGTGGAGGCAGTAGACAGTCTCCTGTCAATATTGTCCCCGGTCATGTTAAAACAGATGAAAATTTAGGAAACTTTACTTTTGTGAACTTTTCCACCAGGGAGGTCTTCCACAACATAGTGAATACTGGACACACAGGTAGGCTCCTTCACTATTCTAGGTCTACTCTGTACCTTCTGTAACCGTAGGGGTAGGCAGGGGTCTCCCTTTTTAGATGTTAGTACTACGCTCACAAGTAAGTCTGGTAACAAGGCAAACCCGAGCTATATGACGGACATATTCACCTTAGGCAGACACGGAACGGAGCACAACAGTGGGGCTCAGGGCACCTCCGAGGAGCAGCATGAGCCCAGCAAACTACTCACCAAAACCCTAACCAGATAGATTAAATTTAACAAAACAAATAGTACTTTAATACACAAGGTGGAGCGAGTACTCACGAGTAGACAACCGCATACCAGCCCCGACACTAACCAACTCCCTGGGGTGCACACCTTTTTGTAATCGCGCAATCAGAGTGGTGCAGACGGAGAGTGACGGTGCGTTCACAGGCAGGTAGGAACTTTAAAACTCAACCATTTAACCACCTGGTTACACTTCTGTCTACAATATACTCTCCATTGGTGCATCTGTTGTGTCGGCAAAGACGCCTCTGATACACTGTGTATTTTACAGTCCAAATTAATTTGAAAGAAAGCATGGTTGAAATTCATGGGGGTGGACTCAACGGGGTCTATGTGGCCCTTCAGTTTCACTTTCACTGAGGTGACACTGAATTCCACCCCGGCTCAGAGCATCTTGTTAATGGAAAAAAATCCCGCATGGAGGTGGGTCAGAAAGCAATGTGTAATAGCATTGTAGCATCATCAGCTACGATAAGCTGCAACATTTTTGAAAATAAAACGTTTACCTTTGTAGATGCATGTGGTGGCTCTGAAGAAAGGTCTTACAACTGAGGATGCAATGGTAGACCCAGAGGGGATTGCCGTCCTGGGATTCCTGATCGAGGTGCGCCAATGTGTGCATACTCCCTATAAAAAGGGAGCAATTTGCACAGATTACATGATGAATTGTTTTGTTTCATTGTTTTAATGTTTGGTGCAGCCCCGTGAGGCAACTCTTGTCTTGATGTTTGGCTATACAAAACAATTGATTGATTGATTGATTGATTGATTGATTGATTGATTGATTGATTGATTGGCAGATTGGCAAGGCAAGGCAAGTTTATTTGTAGAGCACAATTCATACACGAGGCAATTCAAAGTGCTTCACAGTTGCAGAAAAAATTACAAAAAAACAGATAAAATCAATCAATAAAACATCAACATAAAGTTAATCAATTACAGTAAAAGGCAAGAGTGCAGATAACATACTTTCAGTTTTCATATGCACGGGTAAAAAGAGCTGTTTTCAGCCTGGATTTGAACATTGTCAGAGTTGAGGCCTGTCTCACATCCTCATGAAGACTGTTCCAGATTTTAGCTGCATGAAACTGAAACGCAGCCTCACCGTGTTTATTATTGACTCTGGGAACCACCAGGAGACCCCTCCCTGAAGTTCTCAGGGCCCGAGATGGTTCATACGGCTCTAACATGTCAGAGATGTACTTTGGTGCTAAACCATGAAAAGACTTGTACACAAGCAGAGCTGTTTTAAATTCTATTCTCTGAGTGACAGGAAGCCAGTGCAGAGACCGGAGCACTGGACTAATGTGGTCGTATTTCCTGGTTCTTGTCAGGACTCGAGCAGCAGCGTTCTGGATGTTCTGCAGCTGTCTAACAGCTCGTTTAGAAAGGCCAGTGAGCAGGCTGTTACAGTAGTCTAACCTGCTGGAGACAAATGCATGGATGAGTCTCTCTAAGTCTGGTTTTGACACTATTCCTCTGATCTTAGCAATGTTTTTCAGATGGTAAAAAGCTGATGATGTTATTGCTTTGATGTGGCTGTTTAAGTTCAGGTCTGAGTCCATGATTACTCCTAGATTTCTAACCGGATTTTTTGGTTTCAGAGCGAGAGACTCAAGGTGACTGATAACACTTTGTCGTTGTGTCTGTGGGCCAAAGACAATGATCTCAGTTTTGTCTGAATTTAGTTGGAGAAAGTTGTTTTGCATCCACAAACTGATCTGTTCGATGCAGTGACAGAGTGTATCTACAGGCCCATGTTCACCTGCCGTCAGTGACACGTAGATCTGAGTGTCATCTGCGTAGTTGTGGTACGACACATTGTTGCTGTTTATTGATTGATTGATTGATTGATTGATTGATTGAAGTTAAAGCAGTGTAAAAAGATATATGACCTTTCTTCTTCTAATAGAGTACGGAAAATAAAACTAAGTCAGAGCCATGGAGCAACCTCACGTCACACCTGATGAACTCAACAGGTGGGGAGCATATTTAAGTAGTTACTGTTATTAAGTAGCAACTGAACCAGCATTTCTCTGTGCAATGAGGAGTAGCTCTGGACAGGCCTCTGTTGTATTTAGTGATGAGTAGACTTTTACCTTTTGTCCATATTGGCTGGAAAGACGTTTAGGAGTGCTAATTATTATAATCACACAATTAGTGTTGCATGTAACCCAACAGGTTTTCTTTGCAGGTGGCAGGAGCTAACATATCACTGAAGAGCACAGGCGTATTCCAGGGGTTCAGTGAATGTTATTTTGATCATTAGTCTGTCTTGTTCAGAGTTAAAGCAGAGCATACAAAATGCCTTGATTGTCATTAATTCATACATTTAAAAAAACTATTAGCTGTTAAGCAAAGCTGGTCTACCACTGGACACTTGTTTAACTCAACTCTTAGCCCTATAGACCTGTCATAAGACACTGCCTGTTATATCAGCAGAATGCTGCTAGTTGAGGATGGAGGTCAACTACGTAACTCAGAAGCTGCACATAGAAGTAGATTTCATGCTGCAGTTGTCAGTCAAGAAATGTAGTTTATAAGTGGTTTGTTTTGAAAGTTTAGATCTGAGTAGTCACTGATTTAAATTGGGATGTGTAAAAAATAATATGTTGTGTCTTTGCACAGAGCCTGTCAATCTGACGGATGCCATTTCTATGACTGATTTGATTGGAGATGTAGACCTTACTAAGTTTTACCGCTATAAAGGCTCTTTGACCACTCCCATGTGTAATGAGGTGGTGATTTGGACGGTCTTTGTGGAGCCAATACATGTCCATGCAGATCTGGTGAGCTGTTCATCCACTCCTACAGGCATCTTTATGATTGTAGATGAGATCATGGAAATGGCAAAAATGTCAATGACCTCTAACTAGCACTGAATGAAGACATAAACAAATGCCAGGCTACAAAACACACATCTGCAGCACCGTGCTGGTATCCTGCATGATGGTGATCTTTGTTTTGTTTAAGGAAACAATGTTTCATGTGACAAAAATCAGATATCCTGTATGCTTATTTATCTGATGACAGCTTCAGTCGATGACACTGACAGATAGTTGTTCTGTGAGTCAGGTGTCTCAACAGGTGCACTGTGGAAAGTGATGATTCACTTTCTGCTCCTGAAAGTTTGGAAAAGTACCAACTTATTTGCCATTTCTGCATAAAACAATGCTAAAACAAGAATTACAAGAAACACTGTTGTCAGGTAACGATTGTCAGCAACATAGCTCAATGACAAGTATAAAGGACAACGTTTGAATCTGAAATATTACAAGCTTGTTATGAGGTATGCTATGAACACCAAATATGCTCGGTTTCTGAGTACTGTAGTTTGAAAGTGCTCATTGACACCACTTTATGTAATGTATCTTCTTTAGCTTCAGCTTTTTCCCACAAAAACACATCTAACCAATCGCTATCAGCCGACAAAAGCGCTCAGTGGTCGTCAGATATATGCTTCTCCAGCAGTTGAGCTCCCCGCGGGGTGAGTTACCTGCACTTACCTGCATCAGTGAAGGTGTTGGACAACATTATTCATATCCTATTATTTTATCATGTTTTGCAGCTCATCCGTGGTGCTATAATGAACACGAATGCGGTTTGTATTTCTTTTTTCATTTATCACAAATACGTTTTTGATAATGAATTACTGAGTTTGCCCCCTTTCAGATCACAGTCCATCACACTGGCACAGCTTGGCAGGGTCTCATTGTGCGGGACAAAGGCAGTCCCCTATCAACATCAAAACAGACTCAGTGGAAAACAAAAACCTTGGTGCCTTCACGTTCACGCATTTTAACGACAAACATGCCATTAAACATATCATTAACACTGGACACACAGGTTTGTAATTTAATATTTCATAGAATAATCATTTCAAAAACATGCTGGTTAAGTGAAGTTTGATGTTTCCCAGTGAAGTGTGTTCTGGAAGAGGGTTGGTGGAGGTGTGGGACATGTCTACTCTGTGCTGCAGTTTCACTTCCACTGGGCCAACAAAGACTCAGGCTCCACAGGATCTGAGCACCTCCTCAACAACACAAGATTCCCCATGGAGGTATAGATATTCCACTACTGGATTTTTAAATGTTTTATGTTAAAGCAAGTGATGTAGGGGAATTGTGCTTGCATCCAGATGCACATAGTGATGAAGAAGAAGGATTCAACATTGAACGGAGCATTGGCCTCAGGGTCTGGCAGTGCTGGGATTCTTTGTGGAGGTAATGTCTAGCCTGTCTTGAAAGAGAACTTCACGTGCGTCAGATTTTCAGAGGGATTACTGTGTATGTCTGTTTTAAGGCTTCTGCTGGTACAAAAAGCAGTGCTCCTGCAGAAACGCCAAGTCATGTAAGTAATGCTGAGTGTTCAGTTCAGAAATATTAATGATATTCAGTTGGACTGGTTTCATTGTGTTCAAGGAGGAGGAGACGAGCTCCCAATCGAATACTGAGGCCTGGAAACACCTCACAGACTATTTTTCTCATATCCGAACTACAGGTACTTTTTGTTTGTTGTATTTGTTTACTTCACAAATGGACATAAGTTGGTAGGTTAGTAGAGTAAAGCCATATTTACTCAAGCCAATGTTACCCTACTCTCATTTTACAGTAAAGCACTTGATGAAAATGTTACTGCGTGAAGATTTGTATTTAGTACTGCTGTAATAGCACAAACATAAAATAATGTAAACATTTTGACATTTAGTAATTGTTACTTCACACTGATGTTACTCAAGAAGAAGCACAAAGCATTGGGTGTTGAAACAAATACAGTTACTTCAAACTGTTACTTACTTGTAAAATGGACAACACAGTAAGCAGCAGTATGTGATATTTTTAGGCGCCCAGGTTAATTTTACCTCAGAGGTCTCCCTTGATGACTTGTTGGGAGATGTGAACCGTGACTCGTTCTACCGCTACATGGGCGCCCTGACCACTCCAGCTGCAACGAAGCCGTGGTGTGGACGGTGTTCAAACACTCCATCACAGTGGACCACACTCTGGTATGGAATAGTCGTCATACGCTCTACTGTCTTGACATTATTGTAACGGACTAACGATGCTAGTGGCTTATACAGTAACGGTTACAACCAGATGTTACACAAACAAACAGTACAAATCAATCATACTTTTTCATATATTTGCACCAATGAAAATGATGTCAGTTTTATAAAAGAGACACATATTAAAACCACTTTTAGACAAATAGAATCATTATACAAAAAAGCATTACACATTTTCACCAGAAAACCTGTTTCGTACCACCACTGTTCTAGAGACGAGACGTACAATCTTCTGAATTTTGAAAATTTTAAATACCTTAAATTTGCTTGCACTGTATATAAAATACTCCATAGACTAGCACCAATGCCATTAAGAGAATTCATGCCGTTATGTGTATGTAGCCTCAACTTTTAAATTGTTCTATGTTTTATAATTGTTGTTGCCATTATACACCTTACCCAGGGACAGCAGTTGAAAACATTTACAGAAATGTTCATTAATGTGTACTGCCAAATAAACTAATAGAAAATAAATCATATCAGAATGTAAAGTATCATGTATACTGGGGCTGAGAATTTCTGCCCCAAACTTAAGGTGAAAGTGAGACCCCAGTCAGTGTGTCACAAGAACAAACCTCTCACTTTTATTTAGATTTTACAAAAAGTTGAATACACCATGTTACAATCCATTGAGTTGGCGTCACTCCAACCGATTATCTGAGCCATGCCTGATTGTCAGATTATTAGTTGGTAATAATGTCAAGAAGTTTGCATGTTTCAATCAGAGACTGGCTGTCAGCCAAGTTAACATTAGTTTCCTGGTTTTGAGTCTGTAATGTCGAAATGCATTTTTGAGAATAGATAAGAATAATGATCACCTTTGTACCCCATTCAATCAATCAATCAATCAATCAAACTTTATGTATTTAGCTTTTTTATACATTCACAGTGCTTCACATGGAAACTGTTAGCAACAAGTCAACAATCCAAGATCATCCATTAGATTTAATTAAAACCAAAAGCTCTGAAAGGCAAAGGCCTATAATAAAAATACACTGCAAAAAGTTCACACGCTATTTCGTTGGACCGCCTTTAGCGTGGATTACAGCTATGGCATTGTTCCAATAAGCTTCTGCAGTGTAGCATTACTACTCCACCAAGATCGTGTTTTGATGATGAGAGATTGTGACCAGCACGTCCCAAAGATTCTCAATGGGGTTAAGCTCTGGACTTTGTGATGGCCAGTCCATGAGTGAAGCTTAGGTTTCACGCTCCCTGAGAACATTTTGATGGACTTTTTGTTTTACAAGCAGCACAACCAGGACTAAAAGCAGTGAAATTGACCTGCAGTTGTCTGAATAGTCATGTCCCCCCCCCCCCCCCCCAACAAAGTCTTCAACTACTATTACTTCTACTACTAATATTGACAAATGATATTTTCTGCCCTATCAGATGCTCATGTTCCCGACTGAAATGGACTATCATGACGTGTACCGTCCAGCGCAGAGTCTCCACAACCGGACCATTACCTACCGCTCAGTCGCCTCTGCTCCAAACATACCCACTGTTCTGGTTCTGCTGCTCACTGCCAGCTGCATCTTTCTGTGGAACTAGATCTCTCAAGGATCTTGTATCTCTCCAGGCCATGCAATCCCAAAAATGTGCAGCATTTCATTATGTCCACTAGGCAGTGTTAGTATTGAATCAGCCTCTTAGTTTTGGGGGTTTTGTTTTCTGTATCTATGATTGGACGTATTTTATTTTCCTCTGCACTTTAGTCATAATTGTTGGACAATGTTAATAAAGGTAGCGCAGCACAGTCTTATGGATGTGTAAAATCTGTTTCTCTCTCTCTCTATAGACCAGTGGTTATTGGTACTTGGTGTGAAAAGTTTGAGAACCTCTGGTCAAGATGATAGATACTTAATGTGAGAGAGTGAGAGGCTGTTATTGTCTGCAAGTATTATTTTAGTTTTTTACATTCTGAATTGCGCATCTGTTTTGCATCGTTTGATTTTGAATTCATGTGTAGCATTACGAGTGGTAGCAGTATTTCAACCTGGATAGACTCACACAGACAAAAGCAGCGATTAGGGAGATTTATTGATATGTACAGTATATTAGTTTTGGCGATCAGACCCCGGCGGTAGACATCGATGTATAAGTCAGTGTAGATGAACAGCTTGGAGTTAGGGATGAAGATGCTGCAGGTAGAAGCCGTGGACTAAAGAGGCGGAGACGGGGTGGAGGCGGGTCGCAGCGCAGCTGGGAAGCGAACGGACCATGATTGCTGGGGCTTAAAAGCAGGACCGATGGCGATGATTGGCTGCTACGGAGGTGCGGCTCTTACGCTGATGGCTGAGGTGGAGGTGTGGCCCTCTCGGGAGCGATCATTGGCTGGAGGTCGATGACGCTGGAGTTTGTCTACCAGGCTGAACGCGTAGGCTTCATTTCAACAAATTCATTTAGAAAGCCAGGACAACGCCATTCAGAATAACTGGAAAATGATGACACACAGGTTCTACCAAAGGACAGAGGCAGCATGTTCCTTTTACACAAATGTGGGATATATTTATTTAGCTATTACTTGTCATTTCCCACTTTTGTTTGACGTTAAACATTTCGGCTCACCCGCTTTCGTCGTAGCATCAGTTAGTAAACATATTTCAGTTACATTGCAATTTGAGTTAGAAGTCCATTAGTTTGTTTGCAGGAGAAGCAAAAATAACAAGAAGAAGCAGGACAGCAGCACTTCAGACGTGAGGACCCCAGCGAACACGGACCACAACCAACCGAGAGCAGACCAATGGACGTGTTAAATTGAAACCTGTTAGAGGCCAAACCAACGTCTAAGAATGAGGGAATAAACTACCAGTCTGATGAAGGGCTGATTTGTGGCCCGAAACGTCACTTTCGTGGTGTGCAAAATAAATTGACTGGGAGCATTTAAGCTGTGCGGATCTTTTTGTCTTTTTTTAATAAACTACCTGGACCTGTAGAACACCTCGCACGCCCTGGGCACAGCCAGGCCGAGGGACACCAGTGTGGAAAGCAGGAAGTGTGCGGGTGAACCAGGGTGGGCTTTTATGTATACTTTTTACTGTCTGCCAAATGTATTAATAAATGCAGAAATGTAATCAATAAAATTGTAATGCCACACATGCAAACATTATTGTTTTTTCTGCCTGCACAAGTGTGTTTGTTCACTGTGGGGTGAATGACGTTGATATCTTCTCGACCACAAAGCCTTTCATACTTACATAGTCCTTTGTTTTATTCATAACAGAACACGCAGCACTTGGCCTCGAAGGATAGAAGAACCCCTTAAAACTTCATTGGTCCAGTATGATGCACTTGGGTCAATTTCATGTGATTAGTATTAGTTTAAGTTGTAATTAGTAACAGGTTGCTGTGAATGTGCACTGTGGCCTGAACTTTAGGTCTCTGCACAAATGTAAGCTATAAATCATATAGGTTGAGTAGAGAATAATGTTTATTTGAACACACCCTGATGTGCATGCACTAAATCAGTGGTTCTTGCTGTTGTTGAAAGACGTCCGCTGACCTGAGTTCAACGTCTATCAAATGTGTCCATCCTTTGGAATGACATTTTTTCATGTTTTGTGAGTTTAACAGGATTTTGATTATATTCTCAGCGTTACAGCCGCTGCTGTATCAATGAAATTAAATTACCTGTTTACGCTTGTGCTTGGAGGAAAAGAGTTACATGCAGGCATCATTACAACAAGCACAAATTAAGCTATTGTTCAAGAAGTCAAACAGGTTCATTGGCCCATTGCCAAGCTGTAACAATCTTTTGATGTCTACCCATTCAATGACACGTGAACTGTAATGACAACTCATTTGTCACTGAATGGGCCGACATCCAACGTGCATGCACATATTCAGACTTGCAAAACCCAATCTCAACCATTTCGGAAGCTCTTTCAGTATCTTTATATATATTTATGTACGGAAAAAACTTTGCAAACGTTTGACAATTTCAAACTTATTTTTGCTTTTGCAGGTTCACTGTAATAAAATACCTGCAAAATATACTTTTTTAAAGGAAATGTTAAACTCTAGAAAGAGTGTTCTTTCTTTTCACCATGTGAGTGATCCAGTGGATAAAGCTCAGGGGTCTTCTGCACTTTTATAGCTGTATCTGGATTGGGCTGGTGAATCCTTGTTAGAACTTACTTAGTTTAGTCCTACTTTAGACCTGGCTATAGCCTTATTCTAGTTTTCTTTTCTTCTTTTATTTTAATATAGACCTGGTTACCCCGTAGATACTTCAAAATTCAAATATTTACTTTAGTGGGACTACATTTTGAGAAAACTAAATGTATCTTTACGTGATACCTTTTTTAAAGCCAAATTTCTTTGAGAAGCATAAGGCTGTGCTGTGAAACCGTTTATGCAATAACAATAAATATAATGATAATAATACATGTCATACAAACAGTGTTAATTTTGACAACATATTTTAATTTAGTTTTAGTCTTAGTCTTTTGACGAAAATGTAATTCAATTTAAGTCGAGATTTAGTCAAAAAAATATCTTTAATTTTAGTTTGGTTTTAGTCGACTAAAATTGCAAGTCAATTTAGTCGACTAAATTTAAGACAAATTTAGTCGACTCTGCATTTATAATATTCATTATAATCATATTTAATCAGCTCCTCTGCTTCATGGAGCTGCTCCCATATGAACAAAGCTCAGATCTGAGGCTCTTTCAGACGATCAATAGAAGTTTGGATGATTTTAGTCTCTCCTTTTCATTTTTATTTAGTCTTATTTTAGTCGACTAAAATATCTGGACATTTTAGTCATAGTTTTAGTCTCATGAAAAACTTTTAATTTAGTTTTAGTCCAATTTTAGTCGTCAAAAATATCACTTTGACTAAAATTAAGACTAAATATTTTAGTCGACGAAATTAACACTGCATACAAATGATATAGCCCTGAAAAAATGTTTGGGGAGTAGCCAAGTATAATTATCTCTCTGTATTTGTCTTCTGAAGGGTAATGAGCCCTGCCTTTAAGCGCCTATCCTGTGATCTACTTTGTCACACCGGTTTCTTTTTGTGTCATCCTGTTGAAAGTAATACTCTAGAAAAAAAGATCATTAAAGTTGGGTTATTTATTTAGGCCTACATATTCCAGTGCCACAAATTTCATTTTTTGCTGTGTTTTTCAATTTCTAAGGAAATTTAAAAGGAAAAAGTAACATGGCCACAGTGCCGCGCGGTTTACAGCTAGAAGGTCCCGGGTTCGATTCCCACCTGGACGGGGCCTTTCTGAGTTTGCATGTTCCCCTCCGTGTCTGCGTAGGTTTCACCGACCGCTGAAAAACATATAGGCTATAAGAAGTTCATCCTCCAGCCAGGTGTTTCTGACCACCCCACGCTGGATGCTATACAGCACGCCCCGCGGCATTGAGGATGGGTCAAATACAGAGAACGAATTTAACTTAATTAAGAGAGGA
The DNA here is from genome assembly GCA_007210695.1 of Neogobius melanostomus. Lineage (NCBI taxonomy): Eukaryota > Metazoa > Chordata > Actinopteri > Gobiiformes > Gobiidae > Neogobius > Neogobius melanostomus. Next base: position 673,760 of record VHKM01000605.1, read on the forward strand.
TATGTCCAAAGAATTGTAATTCTCTCAAAGAATATTATCACAACAACTGAAGTATTTCTTTTTCTTTTCCTTATGCGCTGGCGCCAGATTCCAAACTAGATTGTTCAGGAGGCGTTGCAAAGATGCTGTTGCTGCTTGGGCTGGGCCATGCATCAATTATAAGAGGAGCTCATCCAATGACCAGCACACACGGGAGACAGGAGACCCGCAGGTAAGCTCAAATTCTCCGCAGGATTTTCATCAAATAATGTCTATTTTTATTATATTTTGGTCTATTTTCCGTCCTCAGTAACAAAGCATTATTTGTTCAGTAATCCAAATCTACCTCTTTCATCAGGGTTTTTGACAAAGTTGTACAGATTCAAAATGATTTGGCTGGTAGTTAGTTTGGTTTTGTGCGTAATAGCACCAGCGGTCCAGGCAACAGAGGCGTTTGGTAAGAAAGCTTTTTTCTTCTTTTTTTCTTATTGTTTTTCAATAATAATTGACTGTGGTTGTTTTCAGAGTGGTGTTACCATGACACGTCCTGTAGTAAGTGCTCATTTCCTTTTCTGTTTAGGCCTAATTGAGGCTACTTATAGCGTAGTTGCTAATTGTTATTTTTTCTGTTATAGATGACGCTACTTGGCCATCCAAGGTTCCTCAATTCTGCAACGGTTCTCGGCAATCTCCAATTAATATCGTTACCCAAAACGCCTCTGTGGACAACAACCTGACAGCCTTTACTTTCACCAAGTTTGACAGCAAGTCTGTGTTAACCAAGATTGAGAATACTGGAGACACAGGTAGGCCTACCTAAATATTTAAATGCTAATAGCTTGTTAATGGACTGGCCCTAGCCAACTTGGTGCAATAGGCAAGATTTGCAACATTTATTTATTTTATAAATAAAATAAAAATGAATAAATAATTACATTTTGTTAAAGTATAAACACACTTCTGATGTAAATTTACAACTTTTCACTGCGACGTTGCACTGCTCCCGGAGGCGTATAGGACCAGAGAGTCTCTTTTGTTCAAAAGTTACCTGCATTAGTTTCACATTTTAAGTTGAATTACAGAAATAAATGAACTTTGTCATGATATTCTAATTATATGACGAGCAGCTGTATGACAATTAAAGTGCAATTAGACGTCCCCTCACCAGAAGGCTCCCTAGGTCACCTACTGTATGCCCAGGGCCAGCCCCGGCAACAGAAGAAAGAAAGCAGAGCCCAGTAATGCTACCTCAGCTTCTTGTTTTTGATGTGTGTCTAAGGAGCAATACAAAATAGGCTTGTGAATGTTTTAGACATTGCTTATCTATCTTACTTATGTTGTTAAACTGTGGCATGTCCTCCCTCCTCCAGTCAAAGTGAACTTTGACAGTGGTGTCAGGGTGTCCGGTGGGAACCTACCTGGGACCTACGACAGTCTGCAGTTTCATCTTCACTGGGGCAATGGTGCATCTGTGCCGGGCTCCGAGCACACCGTGGATGGAAAACGCTTTCCTATGGAGGTTGGCCATGGTGTTATTGATCCAACAGTGTTATAGGTTATGTCATGTACATACATTTTTGATTCTTTTCTTTTAGTTCCACATCGTAAGCATTAAATCATCTTCCAATGGGAACACCACTACAGCTGTTGCAGATTCAACTGGAGTTGCAGCTCTTGGATTCTTCATTGAGGTATTCTTTTCTTTGCCCTATAAATACATATTCTGAAGTAATAAGCCTATTCACTAAAGAATATTACAATAACTCGCCATTTTAGGAGGACACCAATACAACAGGACAGCCAGCAGCCTGGAAGACACTGACGTCGTACCTGTCCAACATTACAGAGAAAGGTAAAAAAAAAAGTCAGAAAGCCATTAGTTCAAAGTCTGAATAAATGCAGACTTTATTGTCTTCATTTATCCACACCTCTCTGAGGCAAGTCATTTCATTACAAAAGTAGACCATTTTTTAGCTGTTCATGAGCCAAGTTTGTGATTATGGCCCTGGGCTTCAATTACACCAGCACACATCTGTTTAAACTTTGGAGGTGGTCACAGATCTCTCGACCCCTCCTCTGTTTACTCTTTATCTCTGTGAACTATAAGGGGACGCTCCCTAATCCAGGAGTAGCTTTTTCTGGACCAAGTGCACAACTCGCGACCCCCACTGTAAAATACTCCTCTCTGCATCATTCGGCCCTCATCCTTCTCTTAATGCATCTTGTCAAATAAATATTTCTAATCTGCCACTTTTTGATATACGCCGTGGTCTTGTGCTTCAATGTGTTTTGTTGCATTTCGTTCTCAGGTCAGTTCGCTAACATGACAAAAGGGATTTCCCTGGATGACCTTCTGACAGGGGTCAACCGTGCCAGATATTACCGATACCTGGGCTCGCTCACCACTCCCCTCTGCTATGAGGCCGTGGTCTGGACCGTCTTCAAGGAGCCCGTGAAAGTGAGCAAGGATTTGGTGAGTCCACAGAAGCTCCTATATTTAGCCACAATTTGTTTTGTTTTTTGTATTCAGCACTTGACTCATTTCCCCATGTTTTTGTCTCTCACACAGATTGACATGTTTGCAAATACTGTACGCATCGGAAACAGCACCTCTGCCTTTATGAGGAATGTCTACAGATCTGTCCAGCCAGCGCAGCCTGTGACCCAAAGCTCCAGCTCGAAGATGAACTACTCCTATGGGCTTTTTGTCCTTATTGTTGCACTGTGGATGAGATAGAGATATGAAGCTGTGAAAATAGATCTATTTTTCTACTGACACACTGAATGATATGAGCTGCTTAAGTACAGGACAATGAGTGTGTTTTGCTTATTATATTTCTTACTGTCATATCATACCGTGTAATGGATGTAATGTGAATAGAAGGGGTTCTCATTATTTGTTTTTATTACTACTGTTGACGCGCACAATTGTTGAAACTCTTGGCTCAGCATTCCTCTCATTGTTTAATGTGGATGGGCACTGTAAGCCTGCATGATTGATTGAATAATGTGGTGATAGAGATCACAAGAAAGATAAATGACATGCTATAAGCTGCAGGAATTAGTTTTTGTGTTAAATAAGTTAAACATTTGCACATATTTTTCTATTATTTGCATTATGAAGGATGTCATACATCTGAATGTACATTTAAAAAGAAAACACTTGTAGGCTGCTCAAAATCAAATAAAATTGTTTCAAAAACGTATTTTGAAATGTGCAAGTCTCGTGTCGTTCAAGTCTGAATGGTGCAGTGAATAGGCTATGGGCGGTGATTCTTGTTCTATTATGTTTTAGAATAAAGATGCATGTTTAGATGCATGTTATCAAAGAGGCCATCAGTTATGTGTGAATCCTATTCATGAACATATAATAAGTGAAAGTGTTTTGTGCTGTTGTCATGTGGGCCAGATAGCAGAGGGGGAACAATAAACAGCTCCTTTACAGTACAGCAGCTCAGTATTTTGCTCTAGAATATGACTACACTGATTTCATTGGGCAAGAGCCAACAGTGTGTTTTTGTTAGATTCATTTGTTCATCTTGTATATCTTCTTGGTGATATTCCACATTCATTTACATATGATGTATAATTAGCCTGTATATTCTACTTTTTATGTCAAACTAAAAATAATGAAAGAAGTAGAGAGGATAAAGCATCTCTACTTAGTTTATCGAAGTTGTTTTCACATGAACTCTTCATTCCTTATTGACAGCTTCAACAATCAGTCAACAACAGAGACATTTTTCAGGTCAAACCTTTTAGTGCAGACCAGAGGCACACAGTCCTTCCTTGTGGAGTTTGCATGTTCTCCCCATGACTGTGTAGGTTTCCTTCAGGGTGCTCCAGTTTCCCAAACCACTAAAACATGTACAATAGGTCAGGATGAATGATGTGAATGAATGAATGACCACCACATTAATATGAATTAATGGTGGTGGTCGTAGGGTCCATTGGTACAGATGTGTGCAGTCGCGCTTCTGTCAGTCTAGCCCAGAGGAAACTGTGCTACATTAACAGCTTACCACCACTGTGTGTGTGTGTGTGTCCATGACTTATTTATCATTGCTGAGGAGATTGTGCACAATGTTGTCTTTTTACTTTTTTTTCTTTTTACTAAAAACAAAAAAAGAGTCCAAAGAGTTTTAAATTGTTATCAGAACTGACTGTACTGACTGAACAGCTTTAAAAAAAATATATATATATATATATTTTCTTTTTTTAAACAATAAAGTCCAGTGCTTTGTGAACAGGTTTCAAAAACAAATGTGCACACAATAAAGGCAGAGTAAACGCACAGAGGCTGTTGGGTATCAAGGTCCAAACTGGCCTTAGTTGGCCTCCTTGTGTTAAATGTAAAGCATCAAGTCCAACTGGTTTAAGTTGGGTGACAAAAACCTGTGTCTCACTGTAATGACTTGGTATGGCTGGTTCACTTCTGGTACGGCAAGTGGAATGTCAGCCAGAGGAGTGCCAGATCTGGCATCAATGAACTGACACAGATGCAGCATGCCAGAGGTGGGCCAAAACAGGCACAGATCCGGCATGCCAGACATGGACCACTGGAGGTTTACCTGAAGATTTACCACGTTTACCAAATGCAGGTGTGACCAAATGGAGGTGTGACATGTAGATGAATACAAATTTTTGTTATTGCAGTTATTGAAATGTTTACGGGCTGGACATGGCAGGTTTTATCTTAGAGACGTGGAACGTAGGATGGACTTTCATGGTACGTGGGAGCTTGAGCCTGACAGCGACAGGAATGATGACCTTGGAAATGGGGAAAGGACCCACAAACCTAGGGGCCAACTTGCGACTTTCAACTCTTAAGGGAAGATCCCTCATAGATAGCCAAACCTTCTGACCCACCCTTCTGACCCATTTATACTCTTCAATAAACAGATGGTGTTATATTATCTTCTGTATAGCTCACGAGTATTCTTCATACAATATAAAACCATCCTTTTTATTTTATCTCTCACTCAACTTCATATTATGAACATTAAGGCCTCTCATAAAGAAAATACCACTAGTGCTGTGGCTGACCCAACAGGACTGGCTGCCCGTGGATTCTTCATTGATGTATACTTACAGTTATATGCCATTTGTTTTATACAGTATTATACTCTGTGGAACCACCTTGTACAATAATGTGACTAATCCTTTAAAACATCCGCACAGGGCAGGCCAACAAGTGAACCTAATAAACCTGAGGCCTGGCACTCCCTCACCAAGTACCTTGACTCAATAAAGAAAAGTGGTAAGGTGCTGTATCTGTCATTAACAACGATCGTAAAATTATTGAATGGCTTAATTTGTAACCATTGTAACTACCACGTGATTATGGTGGTCCCTTTTTAAAGACTAGGCTCCAGGGGAAAGATGATGCTTTTATAGATGAGCAATTTCGCATTTAATGATCTTATTTTTCTAGGTACATCTGTGCCAATGTCCCCTGGGATTTCCCTGGATGATCTTGGTTGGATTGGACCACACTCAATACTATCGCTACCTGGGCTCCCTCACAACACCAGACTGCAACAAGGCAGTGGTGTGGACCGTGTTCAAATATCCTGTGAAAATCAGCCCACATTTGGTAATTTAAAAAAATAATTTTTAAAGGGTTCAGCCAGCCATACCATCATGAGAATATAAAACCTTGTCTGATTAATGTCAGACCTGGTTTCTGCCAGGATTGAAGATCATGTGGAATTACAAGCTGCTGGAGTAGAGACGGTATTCGACAAATTGCTGGAGTTGTGAATGCAAACTTAATATGTTTTTTTTGCCAGTTTAGTTCTGATTATGCGGCTAGTCTCTTTTTAAAAATCTGGAAATCTACTTGGACCAACTCAACCGGACCAGCTGGAAAACTAGACTGTTACTACCAAACCTTGTCACTCTTTGGCATGCTCTAACCATTCTCAATTAATCTTATATGCAAATTCAACCAGAAAGACATACCATTCAATCATCGCATCACCACTGGCAGCTCTCTCCAATCATAAATCACAGACTCAGCCCAAGCCGCACCTTCACGTCAGCCAAATGCCACGGCGCTCGTTCCTGCTCCAGCCACTCATCGCACAGGATTCGCTTCTTAAGCCCCATGGTCAATCACTCAGCGTTTCCCAGCCGTGCTGCAACCCTCCTCCGCCACATTTCTCCGCCTGGCCTCTCCCCAGCTCTGCTCGTCGTTTGGTCACCCCGGGTTTCCTTCTACCACCACCAGTGGCCAGGCTCTGGGGAAGATTCTGGCTATCGTTCAACGCCGTGCGGCTCCTATCGTTCATTCAATCTTCCGAGCCCCAATCATGATTCGCATTCATTCAATAAAACTTTCTAGTGATGAAAGGTATTTGTTTTAATGCTGTGAATGATTAACACACTTCACCACAGTTTAGATAAAGATAAAGAGGTCAAACTGAATTTTACAGCACTTAATGAGGACAGAGAAAAGTATGTTAGAACTGCAGGGGTGCCCAAAGTGCGACTTATTTTGGATGGACTTCTTGATGAGGCACACATTTCCAGAGGTGGTACTTTTTACTGCAAGCGAATTCTACACAATTACATCAATATTTTAATGTGAGAACGAACTGGCATTGACTCCCAAGACTTAACAAAGGTGTGGTTGTACATTTAAGTGCCCCTAGTTTAAAGTCACACTGCATTGACCAACATCTGAAGCCCTCTACGCCATTTATACTCTTCAATAAGCAGCCCAAAAGCCCCAGGCTTAGAGCTTTTGATCAAAACAAACCAAAATTTGTAACTACCACATGATTAAGGTGGTCCCTTTTAAAGACTAGGCTCCAGGGGGAAAGATGATGCTTTTATAGATGAGCAAGTTTGCATTTAATGATCTTTTATTTTTCTAGGTACATCTGTGCCAATGTCCCCTGGGATTTCCCTGGATGATCTTGGTTGGAGTGGACCGCACTCAATACTATCGCCACCTGGGCTCCCTCACAACACCAGACTGCAACAAGGCAGTGGTCTGGACCATGTTCAAATATCCTGTGAAAATCAGCCCACGTTTGGTATTTTAAAAAAAACAAAACATATTTTTTAAAGGGTTCAGCCAGCCATGAGAATATCATGAGAATATAAAACCTTGTCTGATCAATGTCAGGCCTGGTTTCTGCCAGGATTGAAGATCATGTGGAAATACAAGCTGCTGGAGTAGAGACGGTATTCGACAAATTGCTGGAGTTGTGAATGCAAATTTAAGTTTTTTTTGCCAGTTTATTTCTGATTATGCGGCTAATCTCTTTTTAAAAATCTGGAAATCTACTTGGACCAACTCAACCGGACCAGCTGGAGAACTAGACTGTCACTACCAAGTCTTGTCACTCTTTGGCATGCTCTAATCATTCTTATTAACTTTCAAAGCTCTAAATTTACATAACCTGTTTTTTTTCTTTCTCCCCAGATCTATTTTTTCAGCTCCACAGTGTCACCAATAGCACAACAACATTTATGAAAAACATTTACAGAATACGAGCTTTTAACTCTGCTGCAAAACCAGAAGACTAATAAACGTCAAAGGATTAGCTGAGATGGTTGTTTATGACTCACATTAATGTAAAATTAAGCATTATCTCAGAGAGCAGCTCTTGGCATCTCCTCAAGGTGAATTCTCAAAATTCCCATGTTTCATCGTTCACTTGTCTCAAGATATTGTCTTGCGTGTGAAGAGGAACTCCTCCCTACATACGTTCACACTAAATGATGTCAAGAGTTCAGATGAAAATAACATCTGACAATGGTAACAAACCCTTTGAAGAATGGGCTGTGAAGTTATGCTGCGTTTACACATAAGCACGATGCGTTACGAATGGCATTTTTCCGTCATTCGTGACGTTCGTGACTTGACTTAACGCATCTTGATGGGATTCTTAATAGAACGCATCAGCTCGTGACATTCGTGATGTTCGTGGAGAAAGTTTTTGGCTGTCAAAAAATCTTCCACGAATGTCACGATTCACCCTCTGTTCGTGGAGTTCGCAACAGAGCGTGTCCTTTCGTGATGCGTAGTGGCGCTTCGTAATTCAGCGTGAGAGCATTCGTACAGCATTCGTAAAGCATTCGTAGCAGAATCACTGTTTTCACGCTCAGAATTGATAGAAACACACGCTACGCCGAAAAGTTAATGTTCGTACCTGCACTATGCCAAAGAAAAGTCCCACAAAGTCGGCCAGTCCGTGCTCCAGGCCCGGGACAGCACCTGCTCCTGCCGCTCCTCAGGTGCTGAAGTTGTTACGCGGGCTTTTCTTCCTGTAGTCGTTCCTCCTAATGTTTGGGAGCCAATCCCTGCCACCCCCTATTGCCGCCCCGCTGGAGAACCCGACTGTTATATATTTGTCCCGATTTTCCGCGCGTTTGTGGAAAAAAGAAAAGGGACAGTAAGAAGTGCGCCTTTCCCGCACTGTTTACTGTCCCTGAATGCATCTCCCACGCTCCCATACGCACTGACCCAAACAACAACGCGTGGTTACAGCAGCTATAACATGGATAAGTGTTAAGACTTATTTACAACTTTAGACATGTAAAACAAGCGGTGATGGGCGTAGGGCAGGTGGAGACAGGCCTGTTGTTCTGGATTATGCAAAAGAAGTTTTGCCAAATGGAGCTAATGATCAACCAGATGAGTGAGAGTCATGGATAAAGAGGTGAAGAGTTCTACGACAGATCCCCAGAAGATCGAGTGCGCAGTGAGTGTAGTGTTTTTATGCTTATTCTGTGGAGTAAAGTCTGGCTGAATGTGCCGCTGTTGCACAGACTCATTTGGCATAAAGCGCGTGTGTTTATTGCTATAGTTTGTCTTGATAGATTCAGTGTTTGACAGGAGCATATGACTTAGTTTGGGTTTGATCTAAGTTCAGTTTTTCATAGACTGTGAAAAACGTTTGCTATTCTACAGTATATGGACAGTCCCGACGCTCAGCTGGTCTTTGCTTTTGCTTAACCCGATTTGGCAAGAGCCCAATGAGGCAGGTGAGAGCACGGCGGACCAAGACGCCTCTGCTCCGCCTCCAACCCGGTGTGTGCGGCAGGCGGTTTGTCCACATTCGCCCGATTCTTGACAGATTTCTGACAGAACTCGACAATTCCCAATGACCCGTAACAGACCGCAACACCTCGCAATACCACGCAACACCACGCAACAGAGCGTCACAGCCCGCAGCATTGCGGGACGCATGTTCGTGACCGTGCGTAATAATTCGTGCCATTAATCGTAACGCGTAGTAACAGGTCGCAACAATTTGTGGCGGTGCGTGAAACCTCTACCCCGAATCATCACATTCGTGATCCTCGGCCACGAATATGGATTCGTGGCATTCGTGACTCGTCGTCGTTATGTGTAAACCCAGCATTAGAATTTGTTTTAATGGAGCGCCACAATATGAGAAACAAATTGTGATCTAATCATACGATAATATTTTGCAATATATTAATATAAACCCTTAGTTTCAATACAGTATGTTCCATTTAAAAAAATTGTGTGAAAAACGAGTATCAAAAAAACTTAAATGCAACTAAATTAGGAAGATTGTTATTTTAGCAACATTGTGCAACCCGAATACATGTTTATATTTAGAGAACAGAGAATCTGTTTTGTTTTTGGCCCATTTCTAATCTCGAAGTTATCTGAACAATTGTTTATGAAAGCATTCTTCCACTCCTCCTTCCTTGTGACAGTTAATACAGGAATATAATTATTTGTGACGCACATTGTGTTACCAGAGTTCACCTGAGCCAAACCCACAGTTTTGATAAAGATAAAGAAGTCAAACTGAACTTACAGCACTTAATGAGGACAGAGAAAAGTATGTTAGAACTGCAGGGGTGCCCAAAGTGCGACTTATTTTGGATGGACTTGATGAGGCACACATTTCCAGAGGTGGTACTTTTTACTGCAAGCGAATTCTACACAATTACATCAATATTTTAATGTGAGAACGAACTGGCATTGGACTCCCAAGCCTTAACAAAGGTGTGGTTGTACATTTAAGTGCCCCTAGTTGAAAGTCACACTGCATTGACCAACATCTGAAGCCCTTATACACTTCAATAAGCAGCCCAAAAACCCCAGGCTTAGAGCTTTTGATCAAAACAAACCTCTAAAAGTTATATTGCCTTCAGTACAGCTCACGAGTATTCTTCATACAATATAAAACCAGCCTTTTTATTTCATCTCTCAACTCAACTTGTAAAGCACCCGTGGAGCACGAGCAGACTTGAGACCAGGAGGAACACGCTGCCCCCTACAGGTGTTGCGGAGTTCTGCAGGCCGCAGCTGCAGTCTTTGGGGTTTTGGGGTTGTCTGCAGCAGGTGTGGGAGTGGGAGCAGGGCATTTGAGCCAGTCCACACCGGTGGATCGAGGAGTGACCTCTTCGTTGTCCAGCCCCCTCTTTTCACTACCCAGTACAAGTTGTCCTTGAAGAAGTAGGTATCACCTGAAGAGACGAAGCATATACTGAGGGAAATGGTATAAAAACCTTATTCATTTAATATTCCTAGATAATCTCTATAGTTTTTTTTCTCAATGCTTTGTTGGTATGAGTTTTAAGCAACTTTCAGGGATCGATATGGAGCTTCTTTTGTTTCATGGCAATGCAAACAAGCCTGCTAGTTCAATTGATAAAACGTCTTTTTTAATCATAGATGCACAGGTCTTTTTTCACAAATGTCTGCTTCACAAATACTGGAGGGCAAAACAATTTCCTTACCATAAAAAATGTGGTATAGGTTTTTTAAGTGAACCCAAAAACCTTGGAATAATGTAGTAATGAACAAATATTATGTAATCTTGATGACTTTACAAAAGGTTTACGAGACATTCCAGCACGAGGCTGAGACGCCTTTGGATGACTCGTCTTGTTTTATCAGATCTGGTAGTTTGAGGAAACATGTGATCAAGCTTATCACAGATAAGCTTGATCACATGTTTGCATCGGCGTCATACCTTCTCCCCAGCTGATGATATCGTCCATGTCCGTGGGCACTCCCTTCCACACGCTGCTGTCTCTGGGGAAGTCCGCGTCCAGCTGTCTGCTCACCTGCCCATCCCTCCGCACCTCGCTGAACCGCCAGTACTCCCCACGGCTGAACAGGTACGTCTTGCCATTGTGGTCCCAGATAAACGCGGCCTCCACCTTGTCCACCGGCTCCCCTTTCTTCGTCCTCATGCCCCAGTCGGACAGAGGCTTCGGGTAGCCACTCAACACCTGTGTGTCCTTAAAAACCCAGTACTGAGAGCCTGGAAGACAACAGTTGATTCACAATTACCTTCTTTTGTTCATGAGACCCGACTGATTCCTTTCATGGTGTCCATTCGTTGTAGGCCAGGACCCCCTATATGAGAATGTTGTTGGTCTCAACTAGAAAGGGTGATAGATACAACAACGGCGTTTTAACCTCTTAACCCCCACCTGAACCGAGCACATTTTCTCCAATTCGACTTTACCCAAATCTAAAAGCTTCTTGAAAAAGAATGTGTCAAAACAGCGACAAAAACAAGATGAAAACGAGGATGAAAAAGTTACAAAAAAGTGACGAAAAAAGCGATGGAAAGGAGTGGCGAAAATGTGACAAAAAATGTGATGAAAAAGTGATAAAAATGTGACAAAAACTCACAACAATGTAAAATATCCTTCTAGATCAAACGAGGTGTTTCACTGGCCTATAGGCTGTGAGCTTTTAGATTTAGGTAAAGCTGAACTGGAGAAAATGCACTAGGTTAAGGTGGGGCTTAAAGGGTTATGTTTTATTGTTGAAGAATTCTATATCTTATGATTCAAAGGATGGGGAAATTAGTGAGAGGTTTGTAAAAGGGCACGGGGACAGTTGGCATGTCTTAATATTTTCACATTACATTTGTACATGCTTTACTTTTTCTAAGAAGCCTCCCTTGCTTTTTGTTTGCAAGAAACGTGGGGACATTCTCACCAATAAAGAAGACAATCCGACTGTCAGCCTTTCGCTCATACACAGCATCAATCTTATAGGACCCAGAGGGAAGACCCAGCCAGAAGTTTGTGATTCGAGCGGGATTCAGGGAGACCAGTGAGCCGTCGCGTTTGGTCCTCCAGAATTGGTCATCTGAAAGAGCAACATTATGAGTAAGTGTGGCCTGCGTTGTACTGTCTACTGAGCCCCGCTAATGTGAAGCTGCACCTTTGAAGAAGAAAACCTCTCCTCTGACGTTAGCCACTGCGTCAAAGCCTCCCTGGCAGCGTTTTTTGAGAGATGTGTCAAAACTGTAACATAAACGAGAAATTCAGTGTGGGGAAAAAGTGCGCTTGGGGGGTGGGGCGATGGGACTGAACTATCAGATGGCAGTTGCAGATCATGCGTTGTCATCCCCACGTGAAGCTGTCTTTATTCATACAAACACTTACACTCACATATGTATATTCAAATCACTTACTGCTTTGTAGGTCGTGGTGGAGGTGGACTGGGCAGACGTGGGAGGTCAGGATTTCCTGCTGTGTTACCGTCCCGCTCACCTAAAAGACAAGAATTATTTTGTGTGTGTCTGTTAAAAACTGTTAAAAACCATTCTTGGCAAAACATTGTTGAAGAAACAACAACTTTTTCTGTAATTTGTGAATGAAGGGATAGATCTTTTACACCTGAATTAAGAAATCTGGATTGGATACCTTTTTTTGTATCATTGAGAAAATCATAAAATTCAAAGTGTAATAAACAGATACTTGAAAATGATCTACAAAAGAGAAGAGTATGTTCTCACCATAAAGCTGTTGAATGGCCATTTTATCGTCGATGGACAGCTGGTAGTTGAGTATGTCTTCCACGGGGCCCTGGTAATACGGGCGCATTATGGATGGATCCGTGGACGAGTGCGAGAGACCAAGAGCGTGTCCAAACTCATGCACCGCGACAGTGAACAGGTCTATGGTGCTGCTGCTGCTGTCTCCTGTGGACAATTGAAGACAAGGGGTTACTGGATCATAGAAATGTTGCATAATGTAATGTGTGGTACCGCTGTTCTGCAGAAATCAAATAAGAATGCCTGTATTAGACCACAAAGACCCTTTGTATTTTGTATCCAATTGAGTAGAGTCCATATTAAATCTTATTGAAATATTTAGTAGTTTGCTACTTAATTTTTCACACCTTTTCATAGGGTAAAGGAAAACATGCTTATTTCACTCAAGAGTAAATTCACACACTTTCCCCCCCACTGTCTTACAACTGTCACGTAGGCTATAGGCAACAGTAGAGCAGTGTCAATTTTGACAACATATTTTACTTTAGTTTTAGTCTTAGTCTTTTGACAAAAATGTAATTTCATTTTGAGATTTAGTCAAATAATTATCTTAAATTTTAGTCGATTAAAATTGCATGTCAATTTACTCGACTAAATTTAAGACGAATGTCTCCAGAGTGTGACACTGGTGTATGAATGAGAGTGTGAATGGGTGACTGGTTCGTTGATGTAAAGCACTTTGAGTACCTAAAGCAGGTAGAAAGGCGCTATATAAATGTGACCATTTACCATTTTTTAAATTATAATATATTATATAATATACTTATAATAATCATATTTCATCAGAATTCTCTGCTTTATGGAGCGTCTCCCACATTATTATTATTTTTTGATGATGATAAGTGCGGAAAGACAACTAAAACAGGTCCATGTGTTCTCAGCGCCCAACCTCATGATGGCTGCATCCTCTAGTTACCTCTGAAGCTCCATCGCTCATGATCATCAAAGTGGGTATCGCCCGCAACCTCGTCCCGGCTGGGGAAGAAGGCGTGGGCCAACGTGCCACCCTCTCCATCAAAAGGATACCCGTCGTCATGCAACAGCCTGGAAAAAGACACTCTGATATCGCCCCCTGCTGGCACACCCGCGTTTTCACTGGCCACCTTCTGGAAATGCAAAGGGGCTGCATCACTCCAGGCTTTTAACGCAAATTTCATGATGTTATCAACCAGGTCAGCGTTCATGTGGGGCGATGTGGCCGGGGATGGGTAATTATGGACACTGAAAAGAGAAGCGAGGAAATGGTCATTAAAATGTGGGTGTTTTGAGACTTAAAGCAAGGCAACATTTGAAAGAGAGAGAGACTGCAGATCATGACTGCCAGGAAATTACAAGCCAATAGCTTAGCACATCAGCAGTATGTGCACATTAAGAAAAGCAGTTGAGAAATGGACTGGGAAACCAATTGTGTCGAATTGACTGACGGGTACCCATATACTGTAGTACACAACAATTTAAAAGAAATGAGTGGGTTTAGGGTTTAACCTCTTACATGATCCTAGTACATTTTTCTCCAGTTCGGCTTTACCCAATTCCAAAAGCTTCTCAACTCGAGAGCAACAGTGTTACGCCTCATTTGAAAGCTAAGACCTGCAAAAGTGATTGTGACTTTTATCACATTTTTGTCACTTTTTGTCACATTTTTTTCTTGTGTTTCTTGCGGGGTTTTTCTCATCGCGTTTTTGTCAATTTTTTGTTGCTTTTTCATCCTTGTCTTTGTTGCTATTTCGATGTTCTTTTTCAAGATGCTTTTAGATTTGGGTAAAGCCAAACTGGAGAAAATGTGCTCGGTTCAGGACGAGGGTTAATGAAACAAAAAATTACTTGCCTGTTACTTGCCAGAATTCACACACATCCAATATGAACAACTACCCATGTTTAACTGGGAACAAGACATTGAAATTTAAATTGATATGTTTGAATGGCGTTGCCTATCATGTTATTACAGCTTCCTAATATGGTGTTGTTGCATTTGTACTGCAGTTTTGTGACCCCAAGAAAGACCATAATAATTTCTGTAATTTCCAGCTGTGATTCATGTTTTGGGGGTGAGAACTCCTCCTAACTGTGCATCTTTTGCGATGAGCGACAAGTATCCTTTTCCAGGCTCAGGCAGATTCATAACTTCAACATTTCTAAAAATCCAATATAATTCCCCTATGCTGGAATGTCCAATATATTAATGTACAAACAAAAGTAGGAACAATTATTCGCTTCTTTACTCATAGCTGTCAATGATAATAACATTCTTAGAGCTCACTGTGATTGTGTTACTTGCTTAAATTACAGTCAGGCCCTGTTCCGGTTGTAAAAACAATTTCCACACAGGGGAAGTAGTGTGACGGGAAACGCACCTCCATGTGAGCTCTGTCTTGTGCCACTTCAGGCCTGACAGGGCATACCTCCTCCTCCTCCTCCTCCTCTTTAACATGTCTTCACTGCCCACTATATCAGGCAGAGAGCAGCGTGGCTTGGACATGAGGCCCAGTGTGTTCTCATCTGAAAGTAGTAAAAAAACGCATCATTTTGCAACTGACCCATAAGAAAGGACTAGCCCTTAATTAAAACCCTCTAAGGTCTAACCACTCTAACCCCTAACTCTACGCAGACGTGCCAGTCAATAAAGGGCTAAATTTACCAAGAGTTCCTGTTTCTGGGACACCACCAAATCTCTGCATGACCCGGATGGCCTTCTCAAAGCCCTCCTTGGTCTGCAGTCTGCTGGTGCGAGGGTCGGGCGGAGGGAGGTAGCCATATCTGCTCAGCCAATCCTAGGAAGAAGACCACAAAGTTACTGTTACTTTGCTCTAACAGGCACCATTGACACATTTGAGCAAAGGAAGTAGATTCAAAAAGAAGATATTGTTTTTCAAAACACAAAAAACACATTGACATTTCACACTCTGCAATATATCAATATCAGAAGCCTTTTTTTTTTTTATATCAGCCTCGGGCCTGGAAAAACTGGTTCAGAGTGGTCCCAAATTCACAGCGAAAAATGGCTTGAAAATAACAGAAATGAGTTGGTTCTTGAGGTTAGAGAGTCTGTAAAACCAAGCATAATTTCAACCAATGTGTGGAATCCAATGCACTAGATTCCGATCAGTGTGGTTGCTGCTGCAGGTGCCTCCACCCTTTAATTTCGAGTTGACAGGAAAAGGTGTTGCTAAAATCACCAACTGTTGTCTCGCTTCCTTACAGTCATCACCATTCACGTACTGCTCTTTGTTCGCAGCCTGAATTTAAAATGCTCTCTCTTTTTTGTTTTCAATTTTAAAGTCATTTCTATTTGAACACTTGAACATAGCTAATACACAAAGGATGTTGACTCATAAATTCCTGCAAAGACGTTGCATATGACATCCAAAAAGTGAAGTTAAACCTGCTGACCTTTGAAAATTCTGTTGCCAAATGTGACTGAGTATTTCCAGGTATCATATAACTTAAACAGTATTGTAAACAAGCATTTTCCCCCCTTCAATACCACTGAAAAAGTGAAACATACAACATAAATATGGGCAGTACCACAACAGCATTAATATAAATACTTGAAATATTTAACTTTGAACTGAGTACATAATGGTTGTAATTGAAAACGTACTGAGTATTTTCTGTGAGCTAACATTCTTTCTAGATTTGTGAAGTTACTCACCACCGCTCTGCTGTACTGGTCATCCATCGCCGACGCGCTTCCCAATAAGACCGACACAGCGCACAGCAGCCCCAACTCCAGTGCCACAAAGTGTTCCATCGTGGCAGGCTACCTAATAATTTGAAAAATCTGTGACATTTCTAGTATTGTCTGCCAATTACTCACAACTCCCTTTCTTACTTCCTTTGCAGACGCCCCCCCTCCTAAAGACCGAAAGGATAGGACAAAGCTCACAGTTGTTTGGGCTCCTTCTGAAGCCGCTCTCTGGAGACTAGGCTGGGCGATCAGCCTCCGCCTCCTGCTGCCTGCAACGTAAGATCATCTCTAGTGTCTTTATGGTGGGGCAATGTTCAAGGGAGATGTCATATGAGCAGTAGTAGTTTCACAAGTGACAGAGGACAAAACATCCTGTCCCAAATGACTTCTATGATTGAAGGATGATTGTAAGATACTATGTATATTGTATAACATCCCGTACCACATTACTATGACTATTGGCAGATGGGGTGAAAGGAGCATTGATTTGAGCCAAGTGGTCGTTTTGTGGCAAAGGTGAAAGAGGATGAAAGACAGTTTGGAGAGTGACATGCACTCCAGAAGCACTGCTCTAATATTCATAGCACGGTGAATCCAAAAGGGGCAACTGAGGATATTAGCCTTTTTTCAATATTCAAACTATGAACATGTGAAAAAGAGCATTGGTACTTCTTAAAGGCACACTGTGTAACATTTTGGATTATAATTTGCCAGCAATACAAAACAATGCCCTCAGTGACCATCTAGACACAGAACATTTTTGCAGACTTTTCAAAGAATGGATTTGGATGAGGGCATCATTTTTTTTATTTGGCTGCCGTTAATCAACATCCTCGTAAAGTTACAATAAGGTCTTAGGAGAGGTGAGCCACATAGATAAAAAATATCTATAACAAATTCCTGTATTTTATTTATTCTATTTTGTAGGTTGAAATGTTACACGTGGTGGCTTTAAGTTTATAGGGTATGTATTGTCAACCTGTAGGTAGTATAAGTTCTCTTATTACGAGGCATAGTGTAACTATATGTTGAGCGCTTGCACTGTTCAGAGAGAACTTTTTAGTCTTATAAAAGTTTTTATTGTGGCTCTGCATACCTACAGACATTTTGCTATGTTGAAATTGCCATCCAAGTATCTACATCACTGGGATGCCTCAGAATCACTCAAGTAATATTATTTCCAGCAAAGATTTTGAGAACTTATGACGTCTGAATACAAGCATAATGACATGACATCCATATACATCATCAGGTAAACTGATGATGCATGTAAAGACTGTGGAGTGCCTTTCACATTGCATCTTCTACAGCGTGCATGCGCCATACTCTACTCTAGTAGAGACGTATTATCTTTCTCTCCCTTCTTCCTCCCCCATCTTTGATTTCTGTCCACTCTCCAGGGTCCAAGTGAGTCAGACCATTAGCGCTGCCCGGCTAATGGTCAGCCAGTTTCCGCCAAGTCTGCAGTGAGACCATGTACCACTAATGCCCTTATGAAGTACCCACATAGAGCACCAATGTCAAGTATCAATAGTAAATCTGTTTTTCATTCAGTAAAAGGATGTATGCTTGTGTTCATGTACGGCATCATAATATTATGAGACCATTTTGGTTATAATTTCCTTTGGACAAGATAAACACAGCAATTAACACCTACTACAGGAAATTTGAGTAATTTAAGTTTAATTATGTTGGATTACAATGTAAAGTAGATACTGTATAGCAGGGGTAGGCAACATCAGGCCCGGGGCCAAAACCAGCCCTTCATCATAAACCTCTGGCCCTCAAGATGATTTATTTCACACATCAGAGATCAAATGCCTGTTAAAGTACTCTAGAAATGTGAAAAGTACTGTTATTTCCTTTCAAATTTCTAAGCAGAACACCCATTTAGGTCCTTAAGATATACAACACTGGCATTTGTAGAAAGTGATGCTTTACTTTGCCCTATAATTGGAGGGTCCGGCCCTTAATCTTTTGACGATGAAGAAAATCGGCCCAACACCAAGCAAACTTGCCTACGCCTGCTGTATAGGCTTAGCTTTATGTAGTACTAAAAACGATTTATTATGGACATACTGTTGTTGTGTCCTTGGGTAAGACACTTTGTTTTTGATTGTGGTTCTCAGAGAGACGGTTGGTGATTGGCGGTATCATTTCGGTCAGTTAGCCCCAGGACAGCTGTGGTTACAGAAGTGATAGAAAGTGAGTGAGTGAATAAAGGCAATGTACAGCTCAATCTCAATAGATGCCACACTATACATCCAAAATAGTAAGTCATGTCATATGCACGGGCAAAAAGAAACGTTTTCAGCCTGGATTAGAACATGATCAGAGTTGAGGCCTGTCTCGCCTCCTCATGAAGACTGTTCCAGACTTCACTACTTCCCTCCGAGTTCTTCCCAGGCGACAGAGCTCCTCACTCTATCTCTGAGAGTGCACCCAGCCACCCTAAGAAGGAAACTCATTTTGACCACTTGTATTTGGGATGTTGTCCTTTTCGCTCATGACTCATATTTCATGACCAAAGGTGAGGGTAGGAACGTAGATTGACCAGTAAATTAAGAGCTTTACCTTTTGACTCAGCTCCTCCTTCACCACAACAGTCCGATACAGCGACCGCATCATCTGTCGATCTCATGCTCCATCCGTCCCTCACTTGTGAACTCGACCCTGAGATACTTGAACTCTTCCACTTAGGTTGAGGGCAAGGACTCAAAGGGGAAGCCACCTTTATCCGGTCGTGGCCCATGGAGGTGCTGATTTTCATCCCAGTCGCTTCAAACTCGGCTGCAAAATGCCCCAGTGCATGCTGAAGGTCCTAGTTTTATGAAGCCAACAGGTCAACATCATCTGCAAACAGCAGAGATGAGATCCTGTGGTTCCCAAACAGGACACCCTCCGGCCCCTGGCTCCACCAAGAAATTCTGTCCGTCAATTAATTCAACACTTCTAAAATTAATGTAAAAAGGTGGCGTCCCCGCTTCAGGTCGGTGGGGAGTCCTTGCCTCAAGTGGAGGAGTTCAAGTATCTCGGGGTCTTGTTCACAAGTGAAGGACGGAGGGAGCGTGAGATCGATAGACGGATCGGTGCAGCGTCAGCAGTGATGCGGTCGCTGTATCGGACTGTATCGATCTACGTTCCCACCCTCACCTATGGTCATGAGATCTGGGTAATGACCGAAAGGACAAGATCGTGAATACAAGCGGCCGAAATGAGTTTCCTTCGCAGGGTGGCTGGGCGCACCCTCCGAGATCAGGCGAGGAGCTCAGTTACCCGGAAGGAGCTCGGAGTAGAGTCGCTGCTCCTTCACGTCGAAAGGAGCCAGCTGAGGTGGGCATCTGTTCCGGATGCCTCCTGGTCGCCTCCCTCGGGAGGTGCTCCAGGCATGTCCTATTGGGAGGAGGCCTCGTGGAAGGCCCAGGACACGCTGGTGGGACTATGTGTCGCCTCGGGGTCCCCCAGAACAGCTGGAGGAGGTGTGCGTGGATCGGGAAGTCTGGGCATCTCTGCTGAGACTGCTGCCTCCGCGACCCGGCCCCGAATAAAGCGGAAGAAAATGGATGGATAAAATAAATGTTTTAATCAATCAAAGTTTATTTATATATATAGCACTTTACAACAACACCAGGAGGACCAAAGTGCTTCACAGAAAGATAAAAACAATTTAAAAACACAAAATGATTACAACCTAGACACAATTAAGTGTGCTCTAAGTATTAAAAGTAAGTTTGAAAAGATGAGTCTTTAATCTGGATTTAAAAAGGGGCAGGTCCGCGAAAACACGGAGACTGAGGGGCAGGCTGTTCCACAGTTTAGGCGCGGCAACCCTAAAGGCACGATCGCCCCACTGTTTGTCCTGGGACCTGGGCACATCCAGAAACATTTGATTGGCAGACCGGAGAGCTCTGCATGGGGCAATGTACGGTCAACAACTCAGTTAGATATAACGGAGCGAGACCATGAAGAGCTTTAAAAACAAGCATTAACATTTTAAAATCAATCCGAAAACGGACCGGGATCCAGTGCAGGGAGGAGAGGACAGGAGTGATGTGGCTGTATATTGTTGTATAATGTAAATAATTTTTGCTATCCCAAAAGTCAATGAACGCAAGTCATACTTTAATACATGTATTTTATTCTCATTAAAGGGATCCAAGGCCTTCTTCACAAAAGGGTTGACTCTTGGTAGCTATACAATACTATCACAACACACACAGCAACAACAAAAACAGCACAAAGTGAATGAGTGAAAAGACATACATCTGAGAGACATTTTCCTATGGATTGAGATGCAGATGGAGCAGCGCCCTGAAGTTGATTGTCTAGTGCCTAGTGTCAAGTTTCGGTCATGCCGCACAGTGTCACCTACTCAAGACTGATTGTCCGAGAGCAATTTTTGGTATATAAAATGATGATAGATTGTCATTTGCTTATTGATATGTCAGTGGAGTACAAAGAGTGGCCGTTGGGGGTGCAACAATCAGCCATACAGTATGATCTCCTGCTTAAACCTGCAGCCCCATACACAGTCACTGTTCCTCGGCTGGAAAACTCCTCATAGTACAATCTGACCCAGTAATCTAGCCAATGCCTTTTTGCAAATGCTGCATCGTTACACCCCCAAGTAGTGTGAATGCTTCTGGCTTCTTATCATAACAGTGCATCCTTAATTAAAATTCAACTAATAAAATATGTGCTTTAGGTCCACAACATGCTACATTCCCCCATTTCCTGTGTTTTTTCCCCAGCTCTCATCTTAAATCTTCACACATAATAAGGTCTATACAAAAATACTCAGTTGCTGGCAGGATAGAGGCAGGAGTAACACTCTTTAAAATGGTCCAGTTTAGTAAAAGTGATTGCCATCAGTAAATCGAAAAATATTCACAGTAGTTATCCTCACACTGCTGAGGGAACAAGCTACCACAACATAATCGAGCTTCTCAAGTAACACAAAACTGTGGCTACACTTCACAGTACACACGTCTGCTGGCATTTCACACATACAGTATGGCCTGCTGTTTTTACACCTTCAGTATAGTTACAAAATGCATCTTGAAATTGATTTCAAATTGAAAGCTGATTTTACACTGGATTCAGAAAGTATTCGCAATCTTCCATTATTCCTTTGCTATCATGTTTTTTTTTTATTGTTTGCCTATTATTAAAATCAACTTGTTGAGAGGCTGTGCCTTCCTGTATCATGGGCAATTTACTAGACCTAAACTTTTACAAATGTTCATAAACCGAATAATTGAGAGCGATGTAATGGTTTTGCAGTTGCTGTATAGACTCTGAATACATCACTTTGAAATTTTAGGTTTTTTTATCCATATTTCTCATATTTTCTATTTATTATTGTAGAGTAATTTTTTTAGCAAAATAAATGTATAGGATTTCAGAATCAGACTGCCACATAATAGAAGCCAATCCAGCCACAAGGTGTCACAGCGACAGTGTACTCTTTGTGCTAGTCCTAATATAGTTTAAATTCATAGGACTCAGTAAACAGTGACGGTTCAATATACAAATCACTGCATTTAAATTGATGATGTTTTATTCCTGTCTAACTTAAATTTAGTGCAAATACCAGTAAATCCAAGTACCGTTAAGTGCAACCAAAGCTGCTCTTGGCTGAATTGTAAACATGAATGCATCCCGGGCCTTATTCAGCCCCTCAAAATCTCCCACAGTCTGTGCCGCCTCACACATGTTCCCAACACGGTCTCTGACACCGTTAAAAACATGCCTTCGTTCTTTCTGCCTGCAGTGATAGTCTGTTGCTCACTGTAGCCTGGCCCAGTATTGACCCATGCTCTGCTGCTCGGCCCCCGGGACCTGGACTGGCACCGACACCCCCGGAGATATGAGTCCTGCGGGAAACCAAAAACACTTTGTACAGTTTGGTCACAGTGTAAAAAGATGCACTGGATGTGGTAGAAAAGTTACCAGTGTTGGAGCTAGCTGTGGGCGGAGTCTGCAGATGTGAGGAGGAGTACGCTGAAGAGTCGAAGCTACGCGGGGCAGAGGGAGAGGGGGGTAGCATGCAGGAGTAAGAGGAAGCCGACTGGGGAGGGATAGACTGTAGAGAAAAGAAGACATGGTTAAAATCAATATGAATATTACATTGGTATTTGCAGCAAATTTAAACTTTAATTAAGAAAAAGTTTAAAATGTACAGTTTGTAAAATTAAGAAAAATGAAAACTGACTGTATTACTCATCTCTAACCACAAGGTGGTGCTACACCAATATTTAGGTGGGCAGTAAATAAATATGTTAATTACCATAGACCATATAACGCTATTGTACATCTATGGTTACTACATGCTGACACTACATGGATTATTAATACTTTGTGAAATAATATTATGTTATGTATTATAAAGAGTACTGACAGTTCTTATGCAGAAAGATACTTGATTATTGAGTCCAGAGGCTTTTGTATGAACACACTGTGGATGCACCTAGTCCTAATGCATGTGCATGTGTTGTGTTTATATAGCCCTGTGGTCAACACTGTTTTTATAGCTTTTTAATAAATATGTCCCTTCAGTTATTCAGTTATGTATTAAGATAATTAATGAGTGGTTGGTGTCCTACCTGTACTCCAGAGGAGAACACAGACAGAGAGCTGTAACTCGGCAGAGACGTCTCAGCCTGACTCAACATTGACCCTGAAAAGGCAAACATGGGTTCATTACAGTGAGAAATTATTATCTCTATGTCACAGTGGAAATGTTCCCAGTTTGCCATTATTAACATTGTACAAAGCTCTGGGACAGAGAGCTCCTCACCTGAAGTGCTGCTGTGCTGTTGATGGTAGACAGAGGTGTTGAAGGAGGTGCTGAGTGGGGCCTGACTCTGTGAACACGAGCTCATGCCCCCCGACCTCCGCTGGTTACGAAGTTTTTCCTCTCGCCTCCATTTGGCTCTTCGGTTTGAGAACCACACCTGCCCAATGTCATAATTGAAATGTTTTCATTTTTATTTACTTTTATTTTATTTTAGAGTAAAACTATGGAATAGATTGAATGTGTCAATCAAAGCAATGTACCACAGTTTACCCATTTAAATCCATGTACAGTATAAAACATAGTCTTCACATACGACAGAGCTGGAAAGGGACACTAAATTACAATTAAGATTATTAATTATAATTTATTCAACGGTAACATTATTGTTACTGGACTTATATGGCTGTGAGTTGTATGTTATGGAAAAATATTAATATTTTGCAAAACAATTGTTGGTAAAAATATTGGGTATCTCTGTTGTGCGCGTTGTTTTTGTAATAAAAAGTTTTCAGCTTCTTTTGCAACTGTAAAAATTGTAAATATCGAATAGAAGGGGGTGGGACTAAATAAGGTAACTCTTCAACCCTTTGCATTGTTGTGCGTTACTTGCAGTATTATTATTTTTAAATTGTTCAATACAAACTGAACTAAATTATTATTAGTAGTATTTTTGTAAGTTCATCATTGTACAATTTTGACAAACAGAATATACAGCATATTCATGATTTTAGAATCAGTCTGCTTGATAATTCAATAGAAGTAATATAGGGGTCTAAAACTCAGAATGCACAGTGTACATGAGTAACCCACTCATCAAAATATTTTCTGTGTATTTACCGACCTGTATTCTGGCTTCA
Source organism: Neogobius melanostomus (assembly GCA_007210695.1). NCBI lineage: Eukaryota > Metazoa > Chordata > Actinopteri > Gobiiformes > Gobiidae > Neogobius > Neogobius melanostomus. The sequence continues at coordinate 697,883 of VHKM01000605.1, forward strand.
GGCAAATCTATCTTGTTGGCCAGTCTCTCCCGTGCAAAGACATCTGGGTAGTGTGTCCTCTCGAACTCTGTGGAAGATATTTACTCGTGTCAAACTCATGGTGTGAGTCCTAATGCATTTTGACAGAATAAAAAAACAGCCCACACAAATCCATTGTTGCATGCTGGTAACATGTTTTGGATTCGTCTCTGCAGCATTTCCCATTAAAATAAAAACAATATTGTCCAAATATGGCGAACTAATTACTATAATACTGGAAAGTAAAGTCAAGTCATTTCAGTCTTGATATCCAAATCGCTAATTATCTTGTGATGAAATATGAAAATGGGGAAAGAGAGATGTATCTTACAACCAGATTTGAAATATTTATCTGTTGCACTTTATATCAATTATTTATCATTATGGAACATGCAGAAAGTTCAAATGAAAGGATTCATGTTGGCTTCCTGTGCACTTTACTTCAAGAGAAGTAGAGAGAAACCCGGCTCCATCTAAAGAAACAAAGTCACGTCTTGTTCTGTGTATTATGTAATTATATATGGCTTATGTGTAATGTAATGACTGTTTCATGTTTATATAAATGACACTCAGAGGACCATTTCTCATTGTGGCACTTCATTTGTAGTTGACAAACTGCTGACATTTTAGCTTTTGACAAGTTAAAACAAAATCTGGCCCCTCCCTGACATGAGTCATCAAAGGTAAACATATCAGGTTGTTAATAATAGAGTAATATAAAGTACTGTTGAGCGCACTTCAAGATTAAGTCAACACTATTCTCGATTGTAGCCCAGGATAACAGCCAAACTGACCCTAAGTGTATAAAGACAACAGACTGTAGATTAAGTGTGTCCTACAAATTGGTATAATTGGTTGGATCTAATTGGCGTCTGTGTCAACACAGATTGTTATTGTGCGTTGACTGTGCACGGGGTCAGTGCAGCTCATTAATGTGACCACAGTGATACACTTCCAGTCGGCTGCACAGTGGACATTGCGTCCTTATTTAGCTCAGGGGCCCACTGCAGCCAGCTCTGGTCAGGAGTGACTCTGAGATCCCTCGGTTCAGAAGAGCTACACCACTCTGGTAATGATGCATAGCTCTCCATAATGCTGCGGGCGCTTTAGATTAGCTTTGTTTGAGAAGTTGGATTTCATTCATCAAAAGTACCGGCTCTTTCTTGCAGAAAAATCTTGACCCAAGGCGTGATACTTTTCACCTTGAGTCTGGATGTGTCCAAAGCTTGGCCTCAAATGTAGTGAATGTCATATTAGAGTTCACTGGTGCAGTCCAGTCACAGCAGGAACGGCAGGATGATCAGTGGTACAGTGTGCTGTGTGTCGGCGCAAGGCCTGACCTTTCTCCAGAGCCTCGATCTGCTCCTGGGTGAAGCTGGTCCTGTTCCTCTGCAGCTTCCTCTTCAGCTGCAGCCTCAGCTGGGACTCCTCGCCCTCGTCCCGATCCACAGCGACCCCTCCTGGTCCCGCTCGACCTGCGCCTGCCCCCACCTCTGCCCCCAGGCCTTCAGGGTCCAGCAGGCAACCCTCTGATACTGGCACACCAAGACAAAAAGAGGAACTGCATTAAAATTAACAACCAAGAAACATTTGTTGTAAATTCTATGCATTTTCAGACCCCAAGACCCAACTAGAGGAACATGTCCAGCAAAGATTCATGGGGATATTACGACCCATCAGTGCTTTGGACAAAATAGAAATGAGAAATTATCAAAGATGACTGACAATTCCAGTCCTGAATGTACAATTTCCAAGGTTTAAGAAAAACAATGATTTTTATGAAGATGGAAAAAGTAGCAGAAATATTCCAAATATAAGCATTCCCTTTTATAAAAGCATTTTAGTTCGGTAGCAGGTGAGTTTTTGGTAATATTTGAAGCAAAAGATCCTAAGCCTGACCTGCACTGTGTTGTGTCTGCACGCTGGCCGGGTCATGGTACCAGTTGTTCGGCCCACTCCAGTTCGAGCCGCTCTGCAGGTTGAGCATGGTTAACTTCTCATACATACTCCGGGGGTCCAAACCAGGATGAAGAGCAAACAGCGCCGCCCTGGTGTCTCCTTTGGCTCTCTTCTCCTTCCTCTTCTGAGGTGCTGCTGAGGAGGAGAGGGGTATAGAGGGGTCCACATCGCATGAGTTCACACATGGTCGGCATTGTGGTGAATTAGCCTCACCGTGACAGACAGAAATGGAGTTAGTTACATGGCCGCTGTCGTAACGCGTGCCTGTTATACATTGGTATCCTAGTATACCATGGGGAGGGTAGGTACATTAGAACCCACTCTGAAAGCAATGCCATTTATTATGCCACTTGCTTTTAGCTCTGTCTTAGCTTGTTGAGGGGAAACTAACCCGAGCCCGAACACACACGTACGCTTGAGAAGACACTTGAGCATAAACGCAAAGTGGCATCAAGTGCATAAGCAGTGGCCCCATCTCAAAACGAACCCAACATCACTATATCTCCACGTTAGAACTCCTCTTATTAGGTATATACAGTATATATAGTATACCAAGCATGAGGTGGCTGAAACTCCTGCTCTCGCATAGCGCCAAGTGTTAAGTTTCTTAAGTTTATGTTCATCTGTCTCAATGCAGCGTCGATCCACTCCTCTGATAGTTCACTGAGGCCAATTTAGTGATTGGTTTCGTTATGTTTGCCAATTCACAAGTAGTGTTCCTTATCATCCGCATGCAAGCGCCACAACACGTAGAAGTCAGTAAGAATGTCAGAAAGTGAATTTTAGATCAACTCACCAACTATCCAGGTGTGCTGATGCCCAGTATGCCTCGTCCCCTTCAGTGGTCTCCTTTTGGACCTCAAATCCCCCGTTTCCCCGCTGGTCCCTTGTTCTCCAGTTTGTTGACAGTGCTGTGTGTGTAAAGGAGAGTGTAGATGGAGGGAGTTCGACAGGGTGAGAGAGAGAGAGAGAGAGAGAGAGAGAGAGAAAGAGAGAGAGAGAGAGAGAGAGAGGGGGACAGGGGGCGGCTCTGGAGAGAAATGCGTCTGCGGGCACTCTTGTCCTCGGAGCAAGAGAGGGAGAGAGAGAGAGAGCCACCGAGGGGTGACAAAGTGAGTCAACATCAGTGTCAAGTTTGAACTTAATGCCAGCACGAGGAGGAGGAGGAGGAGGGGGGGGGGAGGAGGGGAGGCCGGAGCAGAGCAGAAAGCATAGATAATGGAGAGATTGAAGATGATAAATACATGATGGATTCACTTTTAGCCGCAAATCACACATTAATATTCTCTCAAATGAACAGATTTTTTTTCAACTGTAAAAACTTATTTTTATAGTGTAAAAACGAAGTGAACCTGCAAGATTAGGAATTAATAACTGACCTTTATCATCCCCTACATTCACAGCAAAAGTATATATGAGGAAATTAAGCCAGAACCTTTCATTAGATAAAACAGTCTATAATCGTTCCTTACTGAAGATATTGTTTGGTGAAGCTGGACCATCCTTCAAGAGATTAGTGCTTATTTCACTCAGACAGTTGGAGTTACAGGTGCCTGCATTGTTACTGTCTTAAATCTGACACTTTGAGCAGTGGGCCTAAAAGCAGAGGCACGGGATGGCCCTGTACAACGGCAGAGGTAGACTGACGCAGGTATGACGAAACGTACAGCCGGTCAGAGACTGAGGGCCCAGCGGTTTAAATGTATCTGTTCTGCAGCGGAGGGAGCAGGAGAGGAGGAAGCGTGTGACTTTGGGGATGGGGAGGGTGCCAGCTTGTTTTATTTCCGGTTGACAAGACTTTGCGCTCCCTTTCTCTCTGTCGCTCCCTCTCTCGTTCATACGCGCCCATTCTTCTGCCCCTCCACCTCTGCTTCTCTGTTGGTTTCCTCTGATATGTGCCTGGGAGAAAGGAAAACATGACAAGTTCAAAAGGTATAGACGACAAGCTGAGTTTCCATTTTCTACCGGGGAAAAGGGAAGCTGCTCTGGCCAAACAGTTTTTGGAGTTGGGTGTTTGAAGCAGTAAGACAAATGACTGAAGTTAATATATTATTTCATTTTGTTCGTTAAAATTGTTGAGATCTTTAAAATAAAAGTTGCAAAACAAGGCTCCAGTTTGTTTAGTATTAATTAAATAAAATCTATATAACTGAAGACAAAATAAGTGTATGACTATAAAGTATAGAAATAAAATAAAATATAATCATAGTGTTTGAAATGTACAAGCTCCAAATAAATCAGCTAGCAAATCTACTTTAGTCTTATAATATTTAAAAACAATTACGTAAAAACACATCCACATGTTTAGCTTAATGTTACCTTTTACACCATAAATGCCATTGCTTTGTTTCTATCCAAACCGTATTCATTGTATTTTCTTTTAAACGTTTTCTATTTTAATAACAAAAATTGTTAATTGAAAATTGAAACTTTGCATATTCGCAATTTCGCATTTCGTACACAAGGCAACTCAATGAACCTTACAAAAGAAAATGTGCAAAAATACAATCTGATTAAGTTAAGGCAAAGCACATACATAGAAACATCAAGACATGAGAAATACACATTACACCGGGGCAGGCGATGGAATTTTTGCATTAACTACACTTAGGCCTAGCTATTTTACTACTGTGAGCCTAAATGCCTAATAAACATAATGGTTGGCGAACTCACCTACTATACTGTATATTTCTCCCTTAAATGTAATTAGAAAAATATGATTACATCTTATTGGGCTCAAGTTGTGTGAATGTGGCTTAACCTATGTGATCCCTCGGCACCCCCCCACACACACACACACGCACGCACACCACGACCACTCCGTGTGCCGACGCGTGCTTCGCTGCAAAGATTCATGTAGCTCCGGGACATCACCCCCCCTTTTTTAGTGCATCTTGTTAGTTCATTCCTGTCACCTCTCTCTCTCGCTCTCTCCCTCTCTGGCCATCCCTTGCTTTTTCAGCGCTGGAGGGGGGATGGAGAGGGGCGGGGTGAGGCGGCGGTGGAGGCAGTCACCATGGTTACGATGCCACGACAAATATTCATCAAGTTGTTAAAATAAAAACAAACGGGAGCACATTATAATTGCTCTTATACTGACTGGAGCCTATAATGCCTTCATATATTATGACTGAGTGGGTTGGGGCAGGGGGGAGGAGACAGGGAAGGGAGGGGGGGGCACGCACAAGAAACACCCCTATCGGGCGTTGAAAGTGAACAGTGCCCGTTGTAACCCTAGGGCGAGCCACCATCAAACATACTCGGGCGCACTGTCGAGACCATCGTCATTTACCTGTTTAAAGGAGTGCCACTGAGTACTTTTCTGGGTGGGTTTTGTTCTTTGTCTCTCCATCGCCTGGCTCTTCCGCTGCTGTTGTGTTGCCGCGGGCGATACTGTGATGTGTCCTCCCCGTGTCCCTCCCGCCTCCCTCCGCCGCTCTCTGTCCCTGTCACCTTCAATTGCTCTGTGAAACTAGACACAGTGCCTGGGGCGAGGAGTGGGGTGAGGGGAGGAGGGAGGGGAGGGGAGGAGGGGAGAGACAGACAGCATTATGGAGAGACATACGCATTCAGTGTCATATTGGACTTTACAGTGTGCATTACAGTCTGCTATAGCATAGGCCTATACAATTGAAAATGTTTAATACTCAAGGGGCTAAAATAAGAACACATCGGGGATTAGGCTTATATTTCTAAACCAAACCCCAATGTTCAATCAGATTCAGTAGTCCCTTTCACTTTTTTTTTTTTTTTTTTTAAACAATCTCTGCATGAAAACGTAATCAAACGTTTAAAAAGTAGGTTGAACTTAGCTAGTTAATAACAGTCAACAAATCCTGTGTTTATCATTTGGCTCTTCCTGCAGCAGATTTGTCTTTGCACGCTTTTTCTTAAGGCGTATTACTTGTTCTTCTGGTTGTCCTAGGAACCATCCTACTGTGTTATGTTACAGTGTCAACAGACTCTACTACATATAACAAGGAAATCTTTTTATATGTACATGAGACATACTGCAAAAAGGAGTAAAGTAAGACTAGAATAACAAATCAAAACTTTTTTGTCGGGTTTAATAGGCCTATGTATATGCCTAATTGAAAAAAAAAACAGAACAGCTGGAGGAGGTGTGTGTGGATCGGGAAGTCTGGGCATCTCTGCTGAGACTGCTGCCTCCACGACCCGGTCCCGGATAAAGCGGAAGAAAATGGATGGATGGATGGATGGATGGATGGATGGATGGAAAAAAAAAAATCCATCAGTGGAATAATGTTTGCAATAAAGCCTCCTGCTTAATAGAATATTTTGCAATACAATTTGCACAAGAAAACCTAGAAGGGCCAAAAGTCAGAAAAAAAGTAATACAAAACAGTGGTTCCAAACTTGGGTTTGTCTCGTACCACTCGAGTATTTCCTTTATATTCGAAAGTGATCGAAACACAGATTAAATTGTATTTCGCTGTTCAAAATAAAGCTAAAATTCAAACATTTTACTTCAAAATATCATATAAATTAACTTATCCTTGAAAATCTCATTTAACTATGACCCAGTCTCAATCTGAAACAATTCCAAGTAAATTCTGTTGGGAAACACTGATGTGTAAATGATGTGGTTATACAGTAGATACTTTCATTTAGGCTATGCTTTATATTGTAATTAAGTTAGTTCTGGTTTAGACATTGCTTAGATATAATGTAGTTCAGGGTTTATTTTTAAGACCCTTTTTAGACCAACTTTAGTCCTGATTTGATCTTGATCTAGGGCTGTAATGTCATATTTTATCAGGTAGGACGTTTGACGTTTGAGAACCACTTGCCAATAGGTCTAGCATTGAGTAAAAAGAGGCCTAAGTAACACAACGTAAACATATGTTGTCTCTATTCGATAAGGCTATCTACCAGAATTGAAACAGTTTAAATAGGCTTAAAGGTTTTCCCAAGCAAAGTCCAACTGCAGAACCAAGTGTAGGATTAAAAAAAAGTCAGACCAGATATAAAGGCCCTGCCTATTAGCTTGTAAAGTAAAAAGTGACAGAAAACAGACCTTACTTAGCCTGTCTTTCGTTTTTTTCTTTCTCACAGATGCTATTGGCTGCTGCTGACCAAGGGCGGGACAAGTGATCTGATTGGGCCAAGGTGAGCCCTGCGCAGGTAGACAGCACTTGTTTCTCGTCCAAGAATTTATCGACACCGTTGTTCGTTTAGATCCACTAACCACGGGTAAACCGGCAAAAATCGCGCGGATGGGGAATCTCTTTTAACTAGTGGATTATATTTTAGTTTTGATTACAGTTAGAACAGCTGATTCTTGAACCTCAGAGTTTCGGAGCAGGCCTTTGCTGGGTCGATAGAACAAGGGATTATTTTGTTTGTTGCGATAATGGAAGAGGTCTTAAAGCTCACGTTTCTCTTCTTGATTTGGATAGTTTCAGGTGAGGCACAGGTCCCTTTTCGACATGTTCTGCTCTGATCCTCTGCTACTACAAAGCTTTTATAATTACAGCTCCTTTGATTTCTACAGCTCCATCTTACTCAGTAGTCTGTACTATTCAATGGGTGGTTATTTATGACATCATGTATTTATGAAATGTGCTTTAATGTAGATATTTTGCCGGGCTCTGCTCAAAGTTGTGGCCGACCACCCGCTGCGGAAACCAGGATTGTGGGAGGGGTCGACGCCACAGCGGGGAAATGGCCGTGGCAGGTGGACATACAGGTAGACCTAACGTCTTTGAGTAGGCCAGTCCTTGTTTTAGTCCCTATCTGCCATCTCATTCACGGGACGCTAACGTAGCTTTATTTTTTCTGTTTCCAGACATCAAGTAGTGGCCACGTCTGTGGAGGCTCTATCATTGCTAAAGACTGGGTCCTATCAGCTGCTCACTGCTTTCCAAAGTAAGCTATGAACCCATAATTTAATATTGATATTGTTTTTAAAAGAATTCTTAATTGAACGCCAATATATTTGTGAATTAAGGTCAAATGAGAATTGGTAAACAATTTAAATACATATCAGATTTTAAATGTTTTTGCTTGATATTATCTATATTATTGAGTATTTTTTAAACTGGGGTCCTGGAATGTTTGCATGATAATTTTGGGGGTCGCTGCTTGAAAAGTCTGGGAACCCAATAGCTTAATTTGATTAAATGGATCAAATGTCGAGGATAATTGGGTTGAAATAAAAAAGAGTTAGAGGATGGCTATATAGAAGACTAAGGCTGTACGTATTGATAAACGTTTGACATTTGTAAGTTGAGTGTGCGATATTATCTTTTAAAACCAATTCAGTCATTTAACTATTTCGAATCCCTACAGGCTGCGTTATGTTGAAGCAAATCTGTCTTCTGTCCCAATTCCTAATCCTTCAGCGTGAAACTCTTAAAACTCTAGTTAGAGTTTTCAATCATCGATTCTACACTTTCTTGTCTGTTTGTTTCTTCAGCCCCTCAGATTTGGGCTCATTTACCATCTACGTTGGACGGCACAAGCTTAATGGCTTAAATTACCACGAATCTTCCCACCGTGTGCGGCAGATTGTGATTGCCGATGGTTACACAGAGCCCCACAGTGGTAGGGATGTTGCTTTAGTGCAGCTGTCCACTCCAGTCACCTGGTCGGATTATGTCCATCCTGTGTGCCTGCCTGCCTCTGGGACACTCTTCCCCAGTGGCATGATGTGCTATGTGACTGGCTGGGGCAACATCCGAAACGATGGTGAGGAAGTTGTATGTTTATTGTATTCTTCTTTTGTCCTGAATCCGGCTGTATTGTTTCCATAATTGACATCTACAGTAGTTTGGCATTTGGCCTATTATTTAAGACGCTATATTGTCTTCATTCAGATTTTCCTAATGGAATATAGAGTCTGACAGTTCACAAATTCTTTTATAATAATCATTATATTTTTATAGTCGCCAGCGATAAGTGAGAACATACCTTCAAAAGTTGTTAATGAAATATAAAATGTACATATATATTATTCCCCTTCAGTCCCTCTCCCTGGGGTAGGGACTCTCCAGGAAGTTAAAGTGCCAATCCTGTCCCAGAGTTCTTGTGAGGAGATGTACAACCTGAACCCAAAGGAACAGATCGACATCCTGTACAACATGATCTGTGCGGGATACCAGGAGGGAGGCAAGGATTCCTGCCAGGTACTAAATAATTAAAATAAAAAATGATTGAACAAAGACAAATATTACTCAACCCAATTCATTTGTGGAACAGACTGTCATGCACTACACAAATCTTCACCAACATAATAATGTGAATGTCAGCATCAGTTGCCATTCCATGTTTGCGTAGGTTTAAGGGGTAAGTGTACTACTGCCCCACATTAAAATGAGTCACAACATGGCACATATAGCATCTTTTGCGTATAAACATTTCTTTTTGCTACTCACTCTTACTGTTCTGTGTGTGTGTACAGTATTGAAGAAAGTTTCATTCAAGCACTATGCTCCTGTAGCCTGTTTACCTCTGAGCTCACAGCATGTTGTGTGTTTATCTCTCCAGGGCGACTCTGGGGACCCCTCATGTGCCAGATGGTTAATGGGACGTGGGTGCAGGCAGGCGTGGTAAGCTTTGGACTGGGCTGTGCATATGCAAACCAGCCTGGAGTTTATTCCAGAATGACCAGCTTCTCCAGCTTCATTCGCAGCACTGTGCCAGAGGTGCAGCTGTACGGCCGAGGTAATCACATCTGGGGTGAAAGCACGTTGGTCTTCTTAGGCTGCCTCACCACCCTCCTGACCATCCTTTACAGATAAGACTCAGTGAACAATGGATAATCTTAGACCGGCTAAAGGAGAAAGGTCCGCCAGGACTAAAAGATACTTGCTCACTCTTTGGTAATTAGCACATGAAGCCATCACAAGATCTAATGCAATCTCTACGGTTTCAGACAATATAAAATTATGTAGATTTGTGTTTTTATATTGAAATTATGAACAAATGTATTTCTAAAAATAAAAACTAACTAATAAACACAAATTATTACTCTTTTATAATTTTATAAATCATTACAATCCATGTGTGACTATAAGATCTACATTTGCATTGTTCTTGGCCATTTCGTAATAAAGTCTCTAGATGACACAACTAATTGACAAAGGGTTTATTAAGCCAGTGTGGCATGTCAAATGGTTAAAATACATAACTTAGCATTTCAATTTAAAAAAGCTAGCTGTTAATGTCCTATAGGCATTCAGTCGGTCGTCTTTTTTCCCCTCATAAAAACACATACACAATATGTCAATTGAAGTGTGAATTAGGCGTCAGGGGGGATTGTGTCAGAGAGGATCATGGGAGAGCCCAGTTGTAGCTCTTGCTGCAGTGACTCCAGATCAGCCGGAGTCATGCGGTGAACCTCGCTCCAGTCCGAAAGGAGGGAGGCTGACAGAGGCGCGGAATCAAAACTGAGTCAAAGGGAAACAATAATTACTCCATTGACAATAATGAACAAAAATGCACCGCAAACATGGCAACAGTACAAGTACTAATGGTCATTCAGACACTTTTTTTTTTCTCGACAAACATTTTACAAAACAAGTGCTTTTTGGAATCTTTGCCACAATGCAACGAGCCTGGACGACTGAAAGCTTGTAGAAACACAAATGCAGCTCAAAATAATGGAATACCACATGTACACCCAGTAAATTGATTCAAATTAATGTAAAATGTTTTGTGTCTACTGAATATTATTGTATGCATTTTTTATTATTATTTTATAATCGTAATGAGCCAAACAAAGTTTTCAACACTATTGCCTGTTTGATTAAATGAAAACATTTTGTAGCAATAGCTGATGAATTAGCAGGAAAGTGTCAAAAATTGTGAATAAAAGTTAAAAAAAAAAAAAACGCTCATTGTCTTTTTCATTTCAATCTCACCTGTCCCGGTCACAGTGCTGCAGATCAGTAAGGGACTGATTCAAAAGATCATCAAGATCAAATCCCACACCGTAACCCGCCCCACTGCCTTTCGGAGTGACTGGGAAGACTGGGGGTAACACATCCTCCACCTAAAGGAAGAATAAACAATTGGAAGTATTTACACAATGTCCTATTCACATTGAAAGGAAGGCTTAATGTGTCACTTACTTGAGACTTTGACAGCTGCAGGGTCACAGTGTGTATGTCAGGTGCAGTGGATGGACCCGGCTGGCCTGTATCCGTAAACCCCATGCTTTGATGACCCCCAACCTCGAGAGAGCATGCTTTCTCTCCAACCGTTGGACACAGCTTCTCCATGTTGCCTGCGTTTCTGCTTGAATTGTTGCAATGTGTGGGAATAGTACTTTGGATGGAGATATTGACATTCCCATTTGTTTCTCTGGCGCTTGATGCTTTGCTCAGGAAACTTTCAAGTGGCAGCAGTTGAGAGGGTGTCTCCGTTTGGTTTTGACGATGTGTTTGAATAAAGTTTGGCGCGGGCGGTTGTGCTATTCTGTTTGTTTGTTGCTGCGATGGCCTTGATTCTAAATGTGAATCGCTCCAAATTCCCATACATTTAAAACCACTTTGTTCATCACCAGCATTCGTAGGCTTAACGGAGTTCTTTATAAAGCCGCCAGAGACCGTTACCAAATCTATTCCTCCGGTAACGGCAACCACTACGTCTTGTTGCGGCTTACTCTGCCCCATGGAGAACATTAGCTGAGGCTGCTGTGTGCTTGCAGGCTGAAACACCACAGCCTGGTTTGGTTTAACGCGAGTGAGGACTTGATCATGGGATGGCATCTTCATGACTTCTGTGTCCGTTTTATTCAGTGCGTCTTGAGGATTGTTCTTCATGGCTACACTAGAATTCACATTGCACTCTTTATATTTTGTCCCCTCATTGCAAGAACTGTTGATACATTTATCACTGCGACTGTCCATCATTTTTGTCCAACGCTGCAGAAGGCTTTTGTCGTTGTCGCTGAGCAGGACGCCACCCAGCGAGTCACCCTGCTTCCCCTCCTTCCGCTCCTTCTCCTTCAGTTTTCTCTCCCTCTCTCGGGCCCGTTCTTGCCGCTTTCTTCTCTTTTCCTCTCGTTCGCGCTGGCGCTCCTGGGCAGTGACAGGCCGGCGCGACTCCGAGAGGGATGAGGTGGATGACACACCTGCACCAGCATCAATGCCCTGAAGAGACGCACTTCCATCTACAAATACAGCAATTTTACAACATTTGACTCATTTCTGTATCTTAATCGAAATATAGAAACTCGTGTTGTTTAAAAATATATTAGCTGCTTATCATGAGTATATGCACTGTACTGAAAATACATTTTGAATATGAATGTCATGAATACAGATAATTAAAAGGTAAGATGTGGGAAAATGGTTCATGTCAAATAGTTGTTACATTTAGGTCAAAACAAAGCTTAAAGCCACACCGCGTAACATTTCACCCAATAAACAGAATATAATACAAGCATTTATTTATTTGCAGATATTTTTATTGTCGAAAAATACCTCAAAACTAAACTAACAGTGTGTTTGCTGTCAGCCGCTCACCTCTCCTACGACCTGACCTGCAACTTTACTGGGAGCGGGGACGTCTCCTGCTCGTCTCCATGGAACAGTGTAATCCAAAAAAATGTTACGCAGTGTGCCTTTAACTGCAAGCTTTTTATTGTGACTTGAAACAACGGCAAACTTACCACCTCTGGCTTTATTTCTAAGAGCTGATTTTAAAATGGCTGCTTTAAGTGCTGCTTTTGTGTCCTCTGAAATTGCCCCTTCTTTTCTGGTTCCTTCTCCTGCATTCAGTAGAGGCCTGTTCTTGGACAGTGATTGTGAGAGGGACTGGGACAGAGACTGCGCCTGTGCTGCCGACAGAGACAGTGAAGGCACAGTGGTGGATAAAGGCGCGAGTGCTGATGCTGGCATTGCAGAAATGGAGGTGGGGGCTTGGGTCATGGACTGGCTCTGGGTGGGCTGAGTCACAGAGGCCTGGCTGCTGGCCAGTCCCTCCTGTGCCTCATTGTCTCTCATAGTTTCTGGTGCAGCGTCCTGATTAGACACTGGAGTCGTCAGATCTATGGTCTCTGGTTGGCCGCTATCTGAGCTGGCACTGGGCATGTCCACGTCAACTGGGCCACTCTCAGTCTTTGTGAGGAGAGACAGGTTATGTGTCACATGAGCTGGCACTGCTTCTAAAAGAGAGTTGGGCTTGTTAAATGTCTGCATTTGGTTTGTAAATGTGAGGCTCTCTTTTGCTGGTGCTTGTTCCTGTTGAGATTTAACTGTGCTGGCTTGTTGTGTAGCAGGGACCATAGTTGCTGTGACAGTTGTAACCTGAGTATTGCACTGGCTAATATTTGATTTTACCAAAGGCCTAAACTGCAGCCTCTGACGACGGCTCTGTTTATTGCGGTGAAAGTCTTGAATTTCCATCAAAATGGCCTCTTTTATTTGTTCTTTGTTCATTGGAAGCTTATCAAACTCAAAGTCAAAAGCTGGCACACAAATTGGCTCATCATCAGGATCGTGGTATTTGGACAGGTAAGGGTGCTCCAGTGCTTGTGTCACACTTATTCTCTCTCGAGGGTCAAAGCGTAACATGGCTCTCAACAGGTCCAAAGCCTCAGTCTCTGCCTGCGGATACAGTTTTTCCAAGGGCACCGCAGAGCGTGATGGAAGACTCTGGACATAGGATCGCACCCTGTCAGCCCTTATAGCACCAATCAAACCATCCGGAGGAGTACCCAAAACAGACAAAATAAGCTGCAGCTGATGGACATAGTGCTTTCCTGGAAAAAGTTGCTTGCGCCCCAACATTTCAGCAAAAATACAGCCCACAGACCACAAGTCAATTGCCAACGTGTAGTGATTGAGAGAGAGAAGCAGCTCTGGAGCACGATACCAACGAGTTGCCACATATTCAGTCATAAATGAATGAGACTCCTCTGGGTGAGAGCTGAGGCCCCGGGCCATACCAAAATCTCCTATCTTCAACTCACAGTTCTCGTTGACTAAAAGGTTGGAGGGTTTGAGGTCCCGATGGATGACATTGGCAGAGTGCACATACTTAAGGCCACGGAGGAGCTGGTATAGAAAGTATCGCGTGTGCTCCGGTGTGAGAGGCTGACCAGAGTGTATAATCTGGTGCAGATCACTTTCCATGAGGTCAAGTACCACATACCTGCAGAGAAAAATAAAACAATATAGCAAAATTACATTACACCTGGGTTAAATTTGCTCCAAAATCATTAATACTCACACAGATTTGAAGGCAGAGTGAGGAAGGTTGGGCTGGAGAATGTCTTTAATGGCAATAATATTGTCATGTTTAAAATGCTTCAGTATCTTCAGCTCTCGCAAAGTTCGTTTGGCATTTGTCACCACTTCAAAGGCATTGGAAATCTTCTTTATTGCAACCTGCTGACCTGTAAAAGGTATATTACTTTACACATCGAAAGATTAAGATTAAAATGAACATTTACTCTTTACTACATTATGCTTACCGTTGTCCCGTCTTCTGGCGGATGAAACTACCCCATATGCACCAGTCCCAATCGTTTCAATAATGTCATACTCTTCACCAACATCAAACTTCACATCGAGGGAGTGTGCTTTTAGCAGAGCCAGGTTCTTTGCTGTTGTGCTAGTGTCTGTGCTCGTGCATGTTGTGTTTTCTCTATTTTTGTCCATTCTCTCGGGCGACATGGCCTTGGGTTGAACATTCTTGTCTTCCCTTCTGTCCTTAGTTGACATGGTTCTGTTGAGAAAAGAAAATTAAATAATTGAATACACAGAGTAAAGTATTTAGTGTATTTACCAAGAGACACACACACACACAACACTGATGTTGTAAATGGAAAGGTAGTTTTGAAATCTTGTAAACATTGTGTGAGGACAGGATTACTCAACCCAGGTCTACAGTTTACAGTTGATAAATGTCATATATTCTATTGTCACTTAAAAAAATGTTATTTTACAAGTGAATTTCTTCAATGTGAGATCACTTAAGTCATATCTTCACACTGCAAATTCAAAAATACTATGCATTTACAGTAATTTATGCATTTAATGCACAATTGTAAAATACCTATAACTAGACAATTAATTGGGACACGATGGCGTTGAATGTTGAGGATAAACACGGAGAAACATTGATGGCAACATGAATATTACTTTTACAAAGGAATGATTCTCAAATTCTGGCACAGGGCGTGAGGCGTAACCAGCCATGCCTCCTAATACCGTTAGGCCTGTTACGAAAACCTGTGGCTCTTGCTCAAATGTTGTCTAAGGACAGCACAGAAGTTTGTGTTAAGAGTGAATTACAACAGCCTTTTCGGTAACCCAGTTAGAAATAACTATGACTCGCAGGGGAAAAGACACTCTACACCCACTTGACGCAGGGGCGTAGGTTCATTACCTGAACACAATGCTGTCTATGAATCGAACATGCAGGCATGTTTTCTACCTTTTTAAAATGAATTGCTCGAGCTTGGCAAAACATACGTATTACGTAACAGTTTTACCTTGTACGCCAACCACATGATCCGTTGTTTGTTTGTAATACAGCTATAATAAAGCTATCTTGTTTTTGTCCACCTCTTCCTTGTACATTTCCGCGTTACGTTTGAGTGCCACATGTCTACAACCAATGAGGTGGAGAGGACGTTCATACACTGACCAATCGTAGCGTCGATTTCTGCGGAAGGCGGGACTTTACGTAAAACACTGGGCTTGTTTTGGGGAGGTTGTGATACATTTTACAGTTCTTGGTTTAGGAATAATAAAACAAAAGTAAATTATTATTTTTTTGTTTTTTGTTTTGTTCTTGTGTCTTTAGCACTATAAAAAAAAATTGTAATGCATTCACAAAGCAACAACAAAAACATTTCACAATAATATGAAATGCCTCAAAAAAATCTCTCACAGATCAAAGTCCACTGTTTATTCAGTGGCGCAACATCTGTATTCGCCAACCAATCAGAAACATCGTGAAAACGTGCTGACCAATGAAAAGTGCAGTTACATGACCTAACACCTCTGTGGGATTTGGACACGTTAACGAAGACTGACTGAGCTGTCCCCTTCCAAATCTTCAACTTCAAGCTTTTTACACTAAGCAGAATTCTTTAGATAAAAGATGACTGCTGCTGCTAATTTAAAATGGCTGCTTACGTGGGAGAGGAAAGCCCGTGTATTTCTTTGCTTTTTGGGGTTTGTTTTGTCCATCTACGCTCTCCACGTCGAGCTATCCCGGGAAAATAATCCAGACTATCGAGCAATGTGTGATTTAGGACAATATGTTAGCTGCTCCAAAGTTTTTACCTCCAGGTAGGTGACCTGGTCTGCCAGTGCTTTTTCATATCAGTTCAACAATTGCCCCTTACAAATAGTTTGGCGCTACAATGTTGGCTTATACCTACACGAGTTCCCATAATTATATACAGTAGCCTGCACAGTGTTTACTTGTCCCACTTGTGTTGGTAGCTTGGCCAAATTGCAACATAATACGACACAATATGAACAGAGTCTAAATGCATGAGTAATGTACAATTCACATAGGCTACAGGTTCTGTTAAAATTACATCCTGTTAATCATTCATTCCAGTGGTTATCCTGCATTTGAGGAAAGCTTTGTCAGAACTGTCTTAAACAAAACTATTTTAAACATCTAACAAAGAATTATCAAACCTAGATCTGGTTTGTTCATATATTTCTGCTCTAATTTCAGGTGGGGACGTGGATTTGGTTTAGTCCAGATCATTGTGGGCCATGACAGTCCTCTGAACCAGCCGAACAGTGTGCTTGGCATCATATTTTACTCCCTACAGCTTGGACTGGGTCAGTATGTCATTCTGCAAATTACAATGTTGGGGTAAAGGCAAATATGTGATTGCAGAGTTTCATGAGCTAAAGCAAAATGGACCTGTACATGTTGCAATGTATCCAGTTTACTGTGTCTTTTCCAGGGTTGTCACAATCTCAGAAGAATGCAGCCATCTTGGTGATGGCCTCTTGGGTGTCTGTGGCCGGGTCGCTGTATCTTGCATCTATTCTAGTCTTTGTTCTGGGAGATTTCTGCATGGTTTGTGTGTCAACTTATGTTATCAACTTCGCATTGCTCTTCATTAATCTAAAGAGAAGAACAGTATTGGATGAAATTAGGGAGAAGACTGAATAGAGCAACAGAATAAATTTAGTTTGTGAAGGCTCTCATTCGTCCAGGATATATTCATTGTAGTGAAGCTTAAATCGTCAACTGGATTGGGTTGGGTTGAGAACGTTTCGCTTCTATTCACAGTGTCTGTGACATTCAAGCGCTAAGAAGAAGCTTCTTTGAATAGAAGTGATATGTCTTCAACTTAACCAAACCCAGTCAACGATTTAAGCTTCACTACAACAGAAGAAATTCTAAAATTTTATTATAAGCCTCCGATTCATTTTGGCAGAAAAAAACCCAGCAAAGAGGGCTAACTGGAATACATTATAATTAAAAGATAAGTATAACGTATGCGTCCTCTATTGTCAAATACAATACAAATATCTACTCCATGATTTTGAGTAACAAAGCCAGAAATTGTACAGTAGGACCAGTAGATGGAGCCAAGCACAAAGTTTTATTATATGGCTAGTCCAACATTATCTCCAGTATTTGCAGTGAGTTATTACTTTACTGTGTTTTATATCTGTCTAACTAGGTCTGATTTAGATTCAAAACTTTTGTATTATATTTTAGAATAGTATCTGGTTTATTTTTGATACTTGCTATACATCAAGATACACTATTTTAGTCTGCAGTTTACGCAATAAATTACTGTGCTTATAAAGCCATATAAAGTATTTTATTTACAGAATGCAAAGTTTGAAATGAACTTCTATTTGTTGTGTTGTGTCGTGCAACAAATTACATATCTCTGATCTGTAGAAATACTGAAATCTATTTTTGTAGACTTGTTTAAGTACAGGCCTCATTTCTTTTTACAACAATTGACAATGAATTTGGACACCTACAATGTTTGACATTTTCTCTCTCATCAGTAGATTAAGGGTCAAAGGCTTTTCAGGAATTATTAGAGACCCATGGGTTAGTGGATACTTGGCGAATAAATAACCCGGGTAATAAACAATATTAATTTTTTTCTAAAATGCATAACTCTTATTCTAGAATAGACTATATTTTGGTTGCAAATGCTTTAGTGGAATACATCAACACCGTGACTATACACAATATTTTAATCTCTGATCATGCCCCTGTCGCATTAACTTATCATCCAACCTCCCCTAATACAAATTTGAAGCGTTGGAGCTTCAATAATTATTTACTAAAGGATAGCAAATTTACAAAATTAACAACATAAAATACAAAGCAGTTTATACAAGACAATATGACCCCAGGTGTCTCAATTCAAATTATCTGGGAGGCTTTTAAAGCAACATGTCGAGGTTGGATCATTAGTTATGCTTCGTACAAAAATAAGGAACGTGATAAAAATAAAGAGGAAAGATTCAAGAAACTGAAAGAATTGGAAATAAAATATATGGCAGACCCCACCAATGATACGATCAAACAAAAATTGTTTTCAATAAAAGCAGAAATTCAAACATCGATGCATAAAGAATTTGCTTTTATGCAATATAAACTAAAAAGAGAATACTATGAAAGTGGTGAGAAGGCCGGGAGAATGTTGGCATTCCAGCTAAGGAAAGCAGAACAAAATAGAACAATACCTGCCATAAAGGATAAAGAAGGTAATATTGTGACAGACCACAAAGCAATTAACCATATCTTTAGGGACTATTACTCAACACTTTATGGATCGGAATGTAATGCAGAAAAAAAACAATTAGAATTGCTCTTTGAGAACATTAAATTACCAACTTTAGATCAGGAAGCAAAAGACAAAATTGACGCCCCCATTTTAGTAGGTGAAGTGCTCAACACAGTTAAAACACTCTCCAATGGAAAAGCTCCTGGGGAGGATGGTTACACCACAGAATTTTATACATTTTTCACCAACGAAATCGCTCCTCTCCTAACTACTCTATATAATGATATAATTCAAATTCAGCTAGCATATCAGTAATACCAAACCCAGGAAAGGACCTTTTAAGCGTAAATAACTATAGACCGTTAAGCCTGGTTAATAATGACTACATATTATTTACCAAGATCTTAGTGAAGCGACTAGAGAAAATTAATTCTCACTTAATAAATTTAGACCAAGTTGGCTTCATACCTGGACGTTTGATGTTCAGCAACACGAGGCGACTCTTGCAGATAATGCATAGGTCGGGCTCTCGCCAGCATCTGGTGATTGCGTTGTCACATTTGCTGAAGGAAAATAATTCACCAGTTTGCCTATCATCCTTATGGCACCACCCTTAATTACCAAAAAAAAATGGATAATCCTATTATGCGACCAACATGTCAAATTATTAAAAACTTCTATCATAAATTGGGATACAAGAAAGCTGTACTCGCATCTTGTCCAATTTGGCACAATATGGCCCTAACAGCAGCAGGTAATCCTCTAACAAATAAAGTGTGGCAACAACATAATATATATCTCTCAAATAATCGATAATGGTAGACTGTCTGCTGCTTTTTGACATTTTAGTCAGCAAATACAACTTAAGTGCTAATGCTTTTTTACAATATGCGCAATTAGCAGCAATCTGCTCTAAGCTTTCAAAAGAATATTTCAATTACGATATTGAAATGGATAAGAAATGTAAAAAGCTGTGTGTGAGAAGGGGAACGGTATCAGGATTGTACAAAATGCTTATTAGTATATAGACGATACTTTGAAAAACCAAACACAAGCCCAATGGGAACAGGATTTTGGCCATCATTTTGGCTTTTTAAAGGTAAACAAAATGTTAGCTTTTCAGCTAAACCCATTTGAGACCTACACATTTCTTCTTCTGAGACACTGAAGAGGCACCAAGAGCCCCCACAGCTGCAGCACAGTGGAGGCGTCACAAGAGGATCTACAGGAAACAAGTAAGGGACAAACGAGGAGATGGTGAAAGACTGGAGGAGGGAGCTGCAGGAGGAAGAGGAAGGAGGAGGAGCTGACAAGTGCAGGACACTACGCTCTGAAACAGGGACAAACCCAGGAGGCGCTGCACCGTTTCAGAGGATCAGAGGAGACAGTGAGAGAGGGCATCCAGCCAGGTTTCTTCTGAGTGCTACAGTTCCCCCAACCTCCAAGGTCATGCGGGTCAGGTTGACACAGTGGCAGCGCGGCTCAGCCACAGCAGCTCAGGACTAACACCTGAACACTATTTAGTTGTACGCTTGTACAATGACAATAAAGCACGCACTTACTTACTTCAAATTCATGATTGGAAACAAATATGGCAGAAAGCAATTCAAATATCCAAATCAGTAAGACTGAGGATGATACAGTTTAAAACGCTACACAGGGCATATGTAACTCCAGCCAAAATTAAATTAATAGACCCAAACTCCTCTGATCTTTGTTGGGGTGGCTGTGGGAAAAGAGGAACTTTAATTCATATGCTATGGCAATGTCCTGAAGTCCAAGATTTCTGAACTCAAATAGTCAGAATAGTCTCTAAAATATTAAGTGGTTCCCTTCCTCTTTGTCCAGCCATGTGTTTAGCGGGTTACAAAGATGCTCAATTACATAATAAAAGAGACTATAAATGGCCAATCTTGCCTTTTATAGCCGCAAAAAGAATTATCATGATTAATTGGAAAAAACATAAACTTAACTGTTTCGCAGTGGACAAATGGTTGTATGAATTTTCTGATCTGTTGTCCATGGAGCAAGTTATTAATGGCGATAATGTAACATTATACTTTGAGCAACTCTGTAACATCGCTGGTATAGTATAGGATATCTCCTGAACACCTGGAAACCTATTTCTCGGGTCACCTTCATAAAAACACAGAAACATGCAACAAACTAACAAATACAAACTAAATATTGACAACAAAAAAGTCTGAACTTTCATTGTCTTTGTTTGGACTAATTGTCTTCTGAAGACAATGCCCAAGAGTGGACAATATTCAAAACATGAGCGAGATGTTGGTACAACATTCGTAAATTCTGTTTTTGGGGGTCCTTTGAGGGAACTGCCTCTCTCCCGCCCTCCATCTGAGATTGTGACATCATTGACCTATAGAACGTGTACGCAATTTATCAATTACTGTACTGTATCTCCCCCCACCCTGACCCCTCCCACCCCAACTGTGTAGAGTGTCTCTGTGGTGGTCTTTATTTTGTGTCTGTTCTGTGCAGTGTTTATTATGACCATTCAAGGTCAAATTGACACTGAATTGTCTGTATGTATTTTATTTGTTGCTTGTATCTACTTAATGTCTTGTCCTGTCAATTAAAAAAGGCAATATAAAAGAAAAATTTAAAAAAAATATTAAGGCAATATGTAAACACAATATGTTTATAATAATAATAATAATAATAATAATAATACATTTTATTTGTAACACACTTTTCATTCAGAGAATCTCAGAGTGCTACAAGAAAATAAAACACACACATTTAAAAACACCAGTTATAAGCTTTCTTAAATAGGGGCAGAGGATATTTGTTGGTGGGATGGATTTTGCCCATGCAAAAATAATACATTTAAATAGAAACATGTAATTCATATGACGTGTACTTCTAAAGATTAAGATCACGGATGAAGATGTGACATAACGTGTTGTGATAAATGAAGCTGTCATCAATGTCCAAACAATCACAGAAACACCTGTCCCAGACAGACCAATATCCATTGTTTCTTTCTTACATAAGAGCTGTCACTATAGTGTGACCTCATGACTGAAGACACAATTGCAGTCAGAGGTGGTAAATTGGTATCTTTATTGTTTTACATGCATGATTTATTATGTATATATATATATATATATATATATATATATATATATATATATATATATGGTGTTTAATGAGAGTGTTCCGGCAAATGTTTTGTCCTGTTCCCCGAATCGATCACATCAGACCAAAAGTGTTCCTGAAAGTACTAATTTACAAATTAAGCACTAATATATATATATATATATATATATTATATATATATATATAATATATATATATATGGCATCAGTGGTGCCCGTGGTCGTTGGGGCTGGTGCTTTGGTAGCTAGTTGACTTAACCTAGTTTTCCATAACAGATGTCATTCGGACTAGAGAAGTGTGGTCGGATGGTGACTAAGAGAGGGAAGGTAGTCCACACAGAAGGGGTCTCACTCCCAGAAGGAACAATAGCAGACATTGAGGACAGTTACAAATACCTCGGAATCCCACAAGCAAATGGCAACCTCGAAGCGGTAACAAGGAAAGCGGCTACGGCCAAATACCTCCGACGAGTAAGGCAGGTCCTAAGAAGCCAGCTCAATGGCAAGAACAAGTCCCGGGCAATAAACAGCTACGCCCTGCCAGTAATCAGATACCCTGCAGGAATAATAAGCTGGCCAAAGGATGAGATACAGACCACAGATGTTAAGACACGAAAGCTCCTAACCATGCATGGAGGGTTCCACCCCAAATCCAGCACCCTGAGACTGTACACTAGCCATAAGGAAGGAGGCCGAGGACTAGTGAGCATGAGAGCCACTATCCAGGATGAAACATCCAAGATCCATAAGTACATCAAGGACAAGGCTCCAACAGATGACGTGCTCAGTGAATGTCTCAGACAATGGGGAACAGAAGATGAGGTGCTGGAGGTCCCGTCATGGGAGGACAAGCCCCTACACGGGATATACCACCAAAACGTAACTGAAGTGGTGGCTATCAAGAAATCCTACCAATGGCTAGACAGAGCTGGCCTGAAGGTCAGCACAGAGGCACTCATCATGGCTGCACAGGAGCAGTTTTAATCTTCAATGTGAATGTATGCATCAAAGTAACATATGAAGAACACACTATTGTCATAGGAAAGCTAGAAAACACACCTCTGGTTCCTCATAGATTTTCTTGTATTTTACATGGTATTAAAGCAACACCACTTGAGAAGCACAACTCTAACCCATATTAATTTAGTCATTCACACACAGTGCTTGCAATAAGTAGTCAGCATGAGCATTTCTCAGAAAATTTATTTTCAAGGGTGCTCTGATTAACAGAAAAATGTTAACAGAGGGTAAATCATGCATGTAAAACAATCAAATCATCGATGTTCAATGACAAAAAAAAATCTTGCAAGATTCCTAATGAATTCATTTAAAAAGTCAAATGTTTATGATTTGTGTGAAAGAACGCACTTGTAGAATTTTGGGAAAAGCTGTCAATAGATTTTCCTGAATCATTTCTTAATTCACTGACATCTGTGGTTTGATTTCTTGTGCTTGTGTGGTTTACTTGGGTTATACTGTATCTAATTTTAAAAAGTCAATAGCACCTAAAGAAAGAAAAAGGCTAACATACCGTACATTTGTACATACTGTACATACAGTGCCTTGCGAAAGTACTAATACACCTTGAACATTTGCACATTTTGTCATGTTTACAACTCTAAACGTAAAGATTTTATTTTTAATTTTTTACTGAAAGTTCACACTCAAGTAACAGACAACTGTGAAGTGAAAGCAAAATGATACATGATTCTGTTATTTTTCAAAAAATAGAAAAGTGAAAAGTGGGGCGTGCATAAGTATTCATACAGCATGACTTAATACTTTGTGAAACCCCCTTTTGCTGCAATAACAGCAGCAAGTCTTCTGGGGTATGACTCTACAAGGTTTGCACATCTAGAGACTGACATTTTAGCCCATTCCTCTTTACAAAACAACTCAAGCTCTGTCAAATTAGAAGGAGAGCGTTTGTGAACAGCAGTTTTCAGGTCTTTCCACAGATTTTCAATAGGATTTAGGTCAGGACTTTGACTGGGCCATTCTAACACATTAATATGTTTGTTTTTAAACCATTCCATTGTAGATTTAGCTTTGTGTTTAGGGTCATTGTCCTGCTGGAAGGTGAATCTCCGCCCCACTCTCAATTCTCTTGCTGACTCCAGCAGATTTTCCTCCAAAATGTCCCTGTATTTGGCTCCATCCATCTTCCCAACTATTCTTACAATCTTCCCAGTCCCCGCTGAGGAAAAGCAGCCCCATAGCATGATGCTCCCCCACCATATTTGACACTGGGGATGGTGCACTCAGGACGATGAGCAGTGTTAGGTTTGTGCCGTATATAACGTTTTGCATTTGGGCCAAAAAGTTCAATTTTTGTCTCATCTGACCAAAGCACCTTCTTCCACATGGTAGCTGTGTCCTCCATATGACTTCTAGCAAACTTCAAACAGGATTTATTATGGCCTCCTTTCAATAATGGCTTTCTTCTTGCCACTCGTCCATGAAGGCCAGATTTGTGTAGAGTACGACTTATAGTTGTCCCATGTACAGATTCCCCCAGCTCAGCAGCAGTGCGTCGCAGCTCCTCCAGAGTTATCTTGGGGCACTTGGTTCCATTTCTTACCAGTGCTCTCCCTGTTTGGGTTTAGTTTAGGTGGACGGCCGTGTCTTGGTAAGTTCGCAGTGGTGCTATACTCTTTCCATTTCCGAATGATGGATTGAACAGTGCTCTGTGAGATGTTCAAATCTTAGGAAATCTTTGTATAACTTAACGCTGCTTTAAACTTATCCACAGCTTTATCCCTGACCTCTCTGGTGTGCTCCTTGGCCTTCATGATGTTGCTTAGTGACCAATACACTCTGACCATAGCTCTGAGGCCCTCACAGAACAGCTGGAATTATACTGAGAGTAGATTACACACAGGTGGCCTCTATTTAATGGTTAGGGCAAGGTGTGAACTTTCTGCAGTCATTAGGAATGTTATAAATTTAATGCACTCCGAAAATGCTGTATGAATACTTGTGCACGCCCCACTTTTTGAAAAATAACAGAATCATGTATCATTTTGCTTTCACTTCACAGTTGTCTGTTACTTGAGTGTGAACATTCAGTAAAAAGTTAAAAATAAAATATTTATGTTTAGGGTTGTACACATGACAAAATGTGCAAAAGTTCAAGGTGTATTAGTACCTTTGCAAGGCACTGTATATGTATATGTTTTCAGCTCATTTCTAAATCTTGGAGATTGGACCGTGTCTTTCGGTGAAAATGAGAACAGCTCCATGAGCATTGCAGATATCCAAGTGAGTGAAGAGGCAGGATCCAGCATTGCACTGTTGAAGCTGGTCACATTGGTTAGCTACACCAGGAATATCCAGCCTGTGTGTGTGGACACAAGCGACACCAGTTCATTCCCTGTTGGAAGTCAATGCTGGGTGTCAGGTTTTGGAGGTATCAGCAAGGCCTCTGGTATGTACAGTCTTCAAAGTTTGTGCTGACGTCATTGCAATAAAAAATATATAATTTTGTTAATTTATTTGTGAAGCAAACCTACCAACTCAGAGATTTAAAAACTCATGTTGCAAGTTGTGACAGTGTTTCTGACCTTGCGAATGTCTGCCCATCTTCCATGGATGTTCAGAAGGTAAAAACCATAAGAGGACTCCTTCAAAATAAGCTGTAGGACATCAAACAAAGCGACTTAGAAAAACTTATTGATAACCAATATAGCTAGCTTTGTTTATTGTATTTGCAATTTAGTTTATTATAAATTATTCACAAATATCAACATACCTGGAATGTGTCAGCTGAAACTAATATTTTTCTCTTTATAACTCAAGGCGACCAAGACGGAGCACTTTTGTGCCACTCTGGTGCCTCCTGGTTTCAGGTGGGTGTGGTCACCATGGTGGTCACCATTGATTTACTTAAAGCTACACAGCGTAACATTTCACCCAATAAATACAATAAAGTACATTAAGCACTTATTTGATCACAGATATTTTTATCAAACATTTTTTACTGGGAGCGGGACATCTCCCGCTCGTCTCCATGGGAATGGAGATTTAAATAGGTTAGCTCCTCCACTGCAAAAATAGACTTTTCTGTGTCAAGCTGGTCATTTGGAGCATGTTTTGTATTGGCAAGGTGATTATTTCGTAAATATAGGCTATAATTTAGCAAAGAAAATTGTACCCATTCCAAACAATGGCATGGAAATTGGGGTTACATATGAAAGTTCAAATTAATTCTTTTTAAACCCAACCAATAAAGATGAAAAATTGAAAATAGTGAACGACTGCAATAATAAAAAGTCAACTGATAATGATGGGTTTGATATGTTTATAGTTAAAAAATATTATTGAAAATATTATTTATCCATTTACATATATTTGTAATCAATCCTTTAAAACTGGTATATTCCCAAATCAAATGAAATATCAAAAGTTCTCCCATTGTACAAAGGTGGCGACAAACATTTGTTTTGTAATTATCGACCTATTTCTCTGTTGTCAATTCTCAAAAATATTAGAGAAATGATTTGTTAAAAGATTAGATAGCTATGTTGAAGTGAACAATATAATGAATGAATATCAGTTTGGTTTCAGAGCTCATAGGTCAACAACAATGCAGTTGTTAAAATGGTACAAAATATATTACAATCAGTAGATAAAAAATTACATACAATCAGTTTTTTTAGATTTACAGAAAGCTTTTGATACCATCGATCACAGAATATTATTAATTATACTGGAAAAATACGGATTTAGGGAAAACGTAAATTCTTGGTTAGAAAATTATTTCACAGATCGTGTTCAATATGTTAACTTAAATGGAGTTGCGTCCTGCTTACAGAGAATTAAATGTGGGGTTCCGCAAGGCTCCGTTTTGGGCCCCAAGTTATTTTTGTTATATATAAATGATATTTGTAAAGTATCGGATGTTCTTAATTTTAATTCTCTTTGCGGATGATACAACAATTTATTGCTCTGCCCAAATCCTATAGAGCTTGTGTTGGTGGTATAGAGAGAATTATATAAACTAAAGAATTGGTTTGATTTGAATAAATTGTCACTATATTGAGATAAAACGAAATTTATGGTATTTAGTAATAAAGAGATAAATAATGAGATCAGGATCACTATTAACGAAAAAATGAAATAGAAAGAGTAAATCATATAAAATTTCTTGAAGTGATTATTGATTGTAAAATGACATGGAAACCGCATATTTAAAATATGCGTGCAAAAGAAAGTATCAAAAAACAATTGCAATTTTGTATAAATTGCAATATATTTTGAACAAAAATGCATTACATTTACTTTATAGTTCACTTAATTGTCACATCATACCTAACGTATGGTATCGAAATATGGGGAAATACATATAAAACTAGAACCAATCCAATTTTCCTATTACAAAAGGTTATCAGATTAATTAATTATGCACCTTACATTTCACCAAGTAATTCACTGTTTCTTCAATCAAAAATCTTGAAGTGTTAGGACTTAGTCAATTTGTACATGGCAAAGTTCGTTTACCAAGTTAAACATAATAAAATTCCTAAATGCTTGCAAATATTGTTTACCCAGTGAGAAGTAACTATAATCTCAGAGGACTATGTATATTTAATCAACCACAAGTACATACTACATTAAGAGAACACTGTTTATCAAATAAAGGAGTTAAATTATGGAATAGTTGCTGCAATGAGTTAAAACAAGCCACGTCTCTTTTTCAGTTCAAAAATATTTACAGAGAATAACAATGGAAAAATATTAAGTAGAATGAAAATTAATTAAATAGGCTTGCTTCTGGTGTGGACAATGGTCCACTAATGTGTTAATTTTGTGAACAGACGTTGCTATTAATGTGCTGCATTTAAGGGCAGGCACAATAAGCTTTAGCTTCTGCCTGCACCTGGTAATTTATTGTGTTTCATGTTTTGAATGATTTGTTTAAATGATCTGTAAATGACCAAACCGAAATAAATGAAATGAAAGGTAGAACTTGAAATGTTACGCAGTGTGGCTTTAAGCAACTTAATATTGAAACTGTAACTGCACTTAACAAAAGTATGGTATACGCAGATATTTCTTGCCGTATATTAACAACTAATTAAAATTTAATTTTTCCCCCACATATTAAATAAACATTCATTTTTAGCAACATTTTTATTTGAATCCAGAATTCTTGATGTAAGAGTTATGACATCAAAATGATTCAGCCATGTAAAGCAAACCTTCAGGCCTATCAAAAAATGTACAATGTTGTGATTATATGTCAACAAAAAAGGGAACTCAAACTCCGACATAAGCAAACTTAGGACTTAACTCAAATAAACACTATAAGCATCATGGGTTTTGGTTTTACACAGCAGCATTCAAAAGAGTGCAATGTCCAAACAAAGTTAAAGTTTCAAAAAGTGTTTATTTTCCAGATTAGAAGGCAAAAAGCAAAGTATCATACAGTATGCAAGGCCTATTTGCTGCCTCTCCTACTCTACTGGTAAAAAAAACATTAGCCCACCCAGGTGTGTGCTGGACTGTGTGAGTTACTCCCTATATCCCCTAGGTGCGCGATGATAGAATAACCAAACAAAATTTAAAAAAAGTAAACTAATTAGAATTATCTTAGCATATTGAAGAATATATTATAAAAAAGAAAACCTACTTAGAAACCAAAAATAGTGTACTAGAAAATACACAACTCAAAACTATAATAAACAAACATTGAACTTAATTTTAACTTTAAACCAAAACACTGACAATAGCTCCTACATACAATAAATGGTAATGGTAATGGTCACATTTATATAGCGCCTTTCTACCTGCTTTAGGCACTCAAAGCGCTTTACATCAAGGAACAGTCACCATTCACACACCAGTGTACGCAGACACTGGAGGCAAGGTGGGTGAAGTGTCTTGCCAAGGACACAACGACAGTGGGCACCTGCGGGATTCGAACACCGACCCTTTGTCACAAGACGACCGCTCTACTCTCTGCACCACCGTCGCCCAGAGTTTGTTGACTTTATTATTTAAATAGGCTTAACTGCACATGTGAGTTTCATTGCATTTTACATTATTTTGTTGAAAATGTATCATCTGCAAAATAATTGTATTTACAATTAAGACAATGTTATGCGGGTGGGTTCTCTGGAGCTCCCTCGAGAGCTCCCTCCAGTCCTTGGCCATCATCAGCAATCATCTGTTGGTATTTACTCTTGAAAAATCCAGCCTATAGACACAGACAGTGTTGGGCAGTGGTTGTAAATCGGTTACTTCATAATTACTGAACATATATCTTACCTTGTACAAACCAGCTGTCAGTAACAGCACCAGTGCCAGAGCTCCCACAGATCCTCCTATGATTTCTTTAGTAAAGTCCACCTCAGTATAGACTTCCACCTCAGCTTCAATCTGAGGAAACAAACATGATTATGAAACAGAATCATTGAATTCATACAAAAGATTATGTTTAACACCTATATTTAGATATCAATTAAAATAGCAACAACAGAAGAGTAAATAATTTAAAGTAATATAGTTACACAAATGCTTATTAACCCCAAAACTTCAAAAACTATCCATCACAATCAGAATATTTTATTGCCATTGTTTGAGAACAGGTTCACAAACTAGGAAGTTTTCTAGGTGCAGACGTGCAACATAAAACATATAACACAGAATTTAGATAAAAAATAAGCTACAAAACTTTAAACTATAAGGCTTTAGGGGGCATGCATAAAGAATATTGAAATAAATAAGAGAAAAAATAAAATATACATAATATACATACAAATACATCTTTACAAACAACTGACACAGGAAGTAAATTGTATTTATCATACATGGATTTTTCTTTAGAACTCATAAGGGTATCCAATAATTCCTGTTTCCACCAATTAATACAAGACAAGAATATATGTATTTACTTAAAAGTCCCCAATAAAGGCAAGCATAATTAAAATTTGGCACCTGCTTTATGCTCAACAAAAAGAAAGAGATAAATGTGCTAACTACAAATTCAAACTGTTCAGAAATATCATCTAAATAAAGTAAAAACTTATAACTATAGTTTCTTAAGATTATTTTGTCAAGGGTGCAAATAAAGTGGCATTTACCTTGCGAATAGTGGGGTTGTTGTTGGTCTCAGCTGTGTAGAAAATAAACCTGTCTGTATCATACTCCAGAGTGACTGTGGTGATCAGAAGAAACTTGGCGGATTCAAGTCCAATCTGCATGAGACAAATGTTCAATAAGGTTTACTCGATTCTATCAGGTCGCACTGGCATATTACAGAGCGAGTACCTGCTGAATCCACCCAGAGCTGAGGTTACCAGCGATAAAGTAGTCCTTTCTGTCCATTTGTGTCATGAAGCGAGTGCACCTGAAAACCCTGCATTTGGCTACACTGCAGTTCTGTTTGGGGATGAAAAGACAATGATTTGACTATACAGTTACTGCAATATTAAAGTCTATTATCACAACAATAGTACTGAAACAGCAATACGAACCACTAATTTGTTCTCCTTTATTTGTGGAACAAAATCTGTCATAGTCGGCTCTTCATCTTTCTCTTTTGAGCAGTCTGCAATCTGGAAACATAGGGAATAATGAAGACAGATGGAACATTATCCAAATTAAAAAGTAAAATGCATGAGTGAATTTGTAACAGGTGTTATACAGCATAAATAGTCTTTTTTTCAAGCTAAGGGCAAGTATCATAAAGAGCAAGTATCATAAAGAGCAGGTGAAAATGGCAACGTCATAGTGTATTTTACCGTCAAATGATCAGAATCCACCCAAATATTCTCATCACCAAGCTTCACTGGCACTCGAATCACCACAGAGATATTCACGGCTCGGATCTCATTTGTAACCTACCAAAAAAAGGAATTTATTTATACAAATTTAAATAAAAGTGTTGTGCATGAACATTTCCTGTTAATTACCATGATAGATTGATTGACCGGCTTCTGCAGATCATTCTTACCAGCAGTAAAATTGGTGTAACTGTGTGAACTACAGAGATTTTTTTTATGTTAGTGCAAGTCTGTAAAATAATGTAGACCTGTTGTGCAGAAGATAGTAACTGCATCCAACCTTCCAATTGTTACCGAAATGCTGTATTTAACATCAATCTCTCTCAATTTGTAAAGCTGGGATAATGGGGATGACTGTGCGTTCCCGCTACAATAAAAGAAATGAAAGTAAAAACCAAAGTGGGTAAAAGGTTCGGCTTTGTTGTCAATGATGCAATGAAATGTACCTGGTTGCGTTTGCAGTGACAAAAATCCTCCGATCGAGTTGACTCTTGGTGTTAAAGCCATATGAGACAACAAAAAGGGCCTACAGCAATGCCAAATGAATTAGATGATTTCTCTTCTCAAGATTACAATTGGTGCAACATTACGAAAAACACACTTTTGCGTTGCTTTTGAAGATGGGTCTATTAATGAAGCATTCTGCCTGTCCTCGCGTCAAGCTGTCTTCACTGTCCAGGGAGGTGCAGTCAATTCTCCCCTTGGGTCACACAAAAGAAAAGAAAAATGCATGAATGAAAAGGATAATAAAAAAAAGGCATAAGGCTGGAAGTAGGCAAACATCTTACTTGCAGACTGGTGAATTTGCGGTAGGAGAGGCCCGGGGATACGTCAGGATGACTTTGGTGTTGTACGAATCTTCTTCTGTATTTTCCATAGACACTGTGACATTGACCAGGTCATCAATGCCTACTTGGACCACAGAGGTTCTACGAATACAAATTATTAAGTTACTATATTTAAAATCAGAAAATGTATTGAAAACGATATAAAATACAATACCTTGTGAAGTTAAAGTCGACAATGAGCCTGTCAGTGCAGGTATCGTCCTCCCCACAATTTATCACAAATCCCAGCTAAGAATTGGGATGGAATATGAATATGAAATGTTTTAGCAATATATGGACACACACATGTATCCACTTACATCTTTACGGACTGTTGTTGCTGATTGTTGAGAGAGACTTGGACTAAGGTTTCCACTGAGGGCCAAACCATCGAATGTGTATCTCAACTCGTTGTCAAGAGGATTGAGAGCATCTTCAGGACATGGCTATAAAAATGTGGACAAATATAAAGTAGGTATTAAAATAAATCAATTATCATAACACTGGCAGGAATAAAAAAAAATTGTGACCTGTATAAAGAAAGTGATTGTATCACAGTTCTCAGAGCCCAACTGAATGTTGAGACTTCGAGTCGTGCCTTGCTCCTTCTCCCTGATGAACGCGCGGTTATTCGGGACAACACGTGTTGCATCCAGCGTAAAAGTGTAATTGATTCTTGCCTGAGCTGATAAATACATACAAAGTATTTTGTAAGCAAAAACTGAAGCGCTGAGAACTGTAGCTTAAATTGTTACCTTGATCGAGCACAGTGACTTTAGACATTGGGAAGCAGAGTTTGGCAGTGGCCTGAAGAGGTTTTGAGCAGTCTTCAGTCTGTGGAGTCGAAATCTCCTGTGGCGTAAATGATATTACAGCCTCTATTTGGACAATTGGTTTAGACCTACGATACAGCAAATGCAAATACATGTTGATAACATTAATATACATACAGTCGAAGAGGACGTGTGCAATATAAGAACAAGTTTAATTTACCGGAGCAGGACAACGGTGCCTTTTGAACCAATCATTAAATCTGGTAAAAAATCATTGCTCTGATCCAATGACCTTTGGCTGATTGACATGCCAA
Organism: Neogobius melanostomus; assembly: GCA_007210695.1. NCBI lineage: Eukaryota > Metazoa > Chordata > Actinopteri > Gobiiformes > Gobiidae > Neogobius > Neogobius melanostomus. Next base: position 730,393 of record VHKM01000605.1, read on the forward strand.
AATAAGTCAGACCTGACTGGACTTCAGAAGCAGTAATTCTCTTGAATAAAAAAATACAATAAATATAAATGATTATAAATATGGATATGTTGTGGCAGAGTACATGCTGCAAAACATAATATTGGTCTTCAACGCCTGAAATGAATGATGTGATATGTTCATGTTTGTTTTGAAAGATAGAAGAACACTTGAGAAATATGAGAAAAGTGGATGAATGTACACAAAGGTACCAGTCATTAACCATGGCTTTTGCTTACCTGTGAATAGGTAGGATTAACCTGCCCAAACCCGGACCCATGGAAAATATAAATACTGCCTTGACCACCATTCTCCAATGGCGCTCCCACAGCCAAATCGGCCACATTATCTGCGTTCAGATCTGGCAGCACAGCGAGAGATGAGCCAAACCTTCCTCTTTCCGGCGCCCCCTTCAGGACTAACGGATCATTGAAGTGACAATCCACATTCTAAAAGAACGATAAGCATGAACGATACCACTCTGAAGTATTGTGTTGCAGAAGATTAATTAGCTTATACCTGATCCAATACTTTGCAGACATAGACTCTTCCTTCTCTGTCTCTCTCACTGTGCATCGGCGCCGATATGAGGAGCACGTCGGTAAAGCGGTCACTATTGGCATCCATTGTGCAAACCTCTGCCCCAAAATATTCACCGCTCTGGGACTGAAGCAAACACAGCAACAGCAGGTTTAGTTATTGAATATGCTTCAGACATTTTCAGGACTGACGCACCTGCCAACCAACTGGATCAATTCTTTGCTGAGTGTATACGCTCAAAACATACATTACAATCCCTCTGTGTTGATATCGCGGTGCGCCAACAGCTGTAAATGTCCCAGTCTTAGTATTTGCAATGGCTATAGAGTAACCTACAATCACACATGTGTCAGAAATCACACCATGGCACTTAATGGTATCAACTTTTACAAAGACTGTTCTTACCCAAGTAACTGTCATTATCAATATCGTTTGGTTCATAGAAACTAGTCCTTACACCATTGCCAGCGTACTTCAGTAACCCTCCTTTCCACTGGTTGGCTCCTACAGCCGTCATTTGAAATCCCTGAGAATAAAACACAGATACTTAAACAACACAATAAAGAGCACTCACTGCTAAGGCAGTATATGTACCTGACTGTAAAAGGCTGCACCAAAGCCCAGCTGGGACATTTCCATCTTCAAAGTCTCCCCTCCGGTTTGAGATCCTGCATAAAAGGTACGTGTGTGTGTGTGTGTGTGGTGTGTGTGTGTGGAGGGGGGTATGTACAGTTTTATGACAAAGTCAAAGTACTAAAATGTACAATAGAATTAACTTTACCTTCAATAGAGAAGATCTTTTCCTGCAGAGTCTTTCTTATTTGATCAAGGGCATTAAAACCATCAACTTTAAAAACCTGGTCGTTGGATGAGGCAATAGTTTTCAGCTCCTCTAATGCTATATTGTTCGTAAATGCACTCCCCACCTACACATTTCGCAAAGTGTTAGAGATGACAATTAAAAATCATGTCTATGTACTTGACAGCCAAGCTTCATATCTCATCTTATATATTATATTAGATCTTACCCCAATTGCAAATCGAATGATGTTTTTTCTCTTTGCCGCCTCAATTGCTGACGGTAACTTAACCTATCCTGGGACTCTCCATCAGTAATGACAATCAATATATTATTCACATTGTCTCTGTTTCCATGTGTGGTTGTGAAGACTTCATTTCTGTAGAAGAAGGAGAAGAAGAACTTTATTTATATAGCGCCTTTCACAGACAGAGTCACAAAGCGCTTCACATGAGACAATTATACATTCACTCCATACCCGGTGATTTTCAGTTTCCATTGGGGAGACTGATAGAAACGCTGTCACGACTGCACACATCTGCACCAACGGTCCGTCTGACCACCATGCATTCACACACACACACACACACGCACATATCATTCATCCTGGCCTATTGTACATGTTTTTAGTGGTAGGGGAAACCGGAGTACCCGGAGGAAACCTACGCAGACACGGGGAGAACATGCAAACTCCACACAGAAAAGCCCCGTCCAGGTGGGAATCGAACCCGGACCTTCTAGCTGTGAAGCACGAGTGCTAACCACTGCGCTACCGTGCCAAGGAACATCATCTGCTTTTTTAAATGTGTACCCATGTGTATAATAAACAAGTATAAGATTTTCTTTTTTCCCCCCAAAGATCACTGAATCGCTTTAGTGTCACTTACGCAACTTGTGTTATTGCAGTAGCCGTATGTGTTCCTCCAGTTAATTGTCTTATGTTGCTTATTTGTGACTCCCAAGATCCACTGGCTCGAAAGGTGTTGAAGTAATAACTAATTTGAGTCCTAGATGAAAACTGTATGATAGCAAACTGAAAAATAAACACAGTAAACAATAAATGGCACCAATCTGTTCTAAAGATTTACAACAGCAATAATAATAAATGCTATCCCAGTCTATTGAGTAATAACTCATCTCACCCTTGAATCTTTTCCGAGAAACGAGCGGATGACATTTACGACAAATTCCTTCATTTTTTTGAAATCGTCACTGGCAACACTACCTGAGCCATCCAACAGAAAAGCAATGTCTGCTGGTTGACTCGGGCAATCTGCCAAAAACAAAAAGACAGAAAGATAATCATCTTTGAATTGTGCAAATGTACAATGTTAAGATAAGGTGATAAGGTGATAAGCTGCACCTGCATTTGAAGTTGGTGTTGTTCTTATAAGTTGGTTATTTGCATCGATCTCTAGGCACAGTCCGTTGTACATGGTGATACTCTTGCAATCTTTGGGAATCGTCGGGCCACAAACCTGATGGGAGACATGTTCGTTATTGTCACAGGATAAGTAAAGTGAGGTTTTTGCCATAACCTTTGTTTTTACCATCACAAACTATATTAATTCAAAAATAACACACAGTGAAGTGAATGTGATGCAACAAAGTGGAAGAGAGTTCTCAGCAGCCGGTACTTCTGCTACAGGGCAGTGTGATTCAAACATATGAAACTCTTCAAATTGACCGGTCTGTAAATTATTAACATGTAATTGTATTTTCTTAGATAAATATTACATACAAAACGAATACATACCAAAGAATAGTCATTGCTGGGGTTAAATGCCATGGCTAAACCCAGAGAGGTGTTGACAGCATAAGACGGCACTGTGGATAGAGTGGCCAAAAACTGTACTCAAGGGTATTGTTACTTTTAAATTATTTTACTCAGGTGTAAGTAAAAAAGTATATTGACCCGAATAATTACCCACTGAGTACAAAGTAACAGTTCATTAGTAACAGTTGGTAGTCACTGTATATAAGATACCACTATTTACTATTTAATTGTTGTTGTTTATTTCACATTTCCTGCCTATTTGCACACCCTGAGTGTTTCTAAGAGCTGAATGTAACAAGTAAATTTCTCCATCGTGAGCTCAATAAAGGCTATCTTATCTTATCTTCAAGTGTGATTAAAGTAGGCTATAAGTATTAAAAAGAATATACCATAAAACTATAACAAATAGAATAATAATTTCTTCAGATAATATAGAAGAAAAGAAAATTGACTGAAATTTAAATAAATCAAGCTATAGTTAATTTTCACATGTTAACAAACAGCTTTTGTTATTTACAGCTTCACTTAAGATAGAAAGAGAAACCCAATGTTTTACCCAAGAATAGCTACTGTACTGTTACTTCACAATATTACTCACACGGAAGTAAAAAGTACTGTGTGATTAGACTTCATCTAACTAGGCTTTAGTAAGTTTAAAAGTTATTGAAGTACATTTATGTAACTGAGTAGTGGCCTTTGTGAAAGTGCATAAAATGTTGACAAAAGTGATGAATAATTTGTTACGTACATGACAGGGGTATTTTCCTGCATTCAGGTCTTGAAAGCGAACAATCGTATATCTGCCCCTTTCCCTGTTGTGAATACTGTTCAAGTGGAGCACTGACCAGGAGGCTGTGGAAACACAAAAGTAGTGTCGTATAAAGTACAGCCGCGCTCAGAGCAAACGGATTTGAATGCTCTTTTACATGGACTTACCCATTTCGTTTCTGGATCACTTTGTGTCCAAACCCTGCTGCGGGGTTAGTGAAAGACTTCCAAGCCGCCGGTTCAATGTTAAAACCAAGTGAACCCTGTAACACTAAATACATTTTGTAATAAATAATAGAATAAAACAAACCTCCATCGCTAGCTAATTGTTTGACGCTTTGTTTTGATGCTTGATGTAGATTAATAATGCTAACTTGTGGAGCCTTCAATGAATCTGTTGTGAGGTACAGCGACGGGTACAGGTTATTTCATGCCCTAAACCAAAATTTATAAAATGATTATGCTGGACATACACAGCAGGATCACACACACATATAGGCTAGGCTAATTATTGACAAAACTATCAAACATCTAAGGGAATATCATGCAGTAGAACTAAAAATGTATCTAAGTACGTCGTTTCTCTACATTTCTACACTCACCACCAGTCTCAGTGCGCCCCCTTCTGGTTATTGACACATTTATTTTCATTTTTATTATGATATTACTCAAATTTGTACACATAATTAACCTCATACAGAAATATTTAGCATGTCAACTCATCAGTATTTAAAGAAAAAGAAAAAAAAGTTTAAAAATACAATAAATGCGTAGTTAAACACTGCATTACAATGTAGGCCTATGTGGGATAACGTTGCAATTATCCTGTAGAGATGTATTTAAATATAGGCAAGACTGCTTTGGGTCTGGACAAATTAAAGCACACTTAAGAGTTTCTTCAGTGAAGACAAAACTCAAACAAAGTGGGTAAACATAATGCAAATCCTACCTGAAAAAAATACTGTGACAGAAATGGTCCAATCCATCGTTTTTCTCTCATGTAAAATAACAGTCCAGATGCAGATAGACAGGCAGTAACATTTTCTGTGTTGTACGGAGACAAGGTTTCTGAATTTTGATGTGGGCAGTTTGAGGAACTCTTTTGAGGGTGGAGTTACACTGCTGTTTGTAATTTGTCTTTATATTTCACCATATAAAGACACAATTCTTTTGTCAGACCAATGATGCAATGACACTTTTTACGCCACCCTTTTAACATATCTGATGAAATGTTCAGAAAACAAATTCTAATGAATAATAGAACTTATCTTTGGTACAATCATTATTAACTGGTACACACCACCTCTAAATACACCTAATTCCTCCTGAAGATACAGTTTTACAATTATTATCTTGCATGTTACTGCTTGCCCAACATTATTAAATATAGTATAATGCGTTTATTTCCACTGTCCATTTGAATAGAAAGTGACAACTGGATAACTGAAAATCAATCTAAAAATACAAAGCCTCATTTCATCTTTTCATGACTTCTCTTTAGAAAACAACACTAATTGATGAATATAAAGCAACCTACAGTATATACACTATTGTATGTACAATATGCATCAAATAGTTTAACCATGTTTGTCAAACATGGCTTTTTAACACACCACACTATATAGGGCAAAAAATAAACAATAAACACTTACATAAAAAATATCGTAGTGGCGATAGTAATGACAACAATGATTTATCAAGATCTTTGTGTTTAGCAAATGAGATTTCATTCCATTCCATGAATATTAAATATGCCTGTATAATATTATATTATGTGATATCCATGATGATAACAAAAATGTAATAATAATAAAACTAATAATAGTAATAATAGTAATAATAATAATAAATGCATTGTTTTGTATGATCATAATCCTAATTTTGATGTATGCAATTCCATAAATGTAAGTCATAAACAGATGCATGCACATAATTGTGTGTGTATGTGCCTGGGTATGGAAAATTGAACACATGCATTTCTTGTTCTCTTGTTACGCATGCAGCTGTTGATGGTGTATGCACCTTGTTATGATTATTATGGCGTTACTTAGTCAAACTGTTGTTAAGATGATGTTATTAATGTAAATAATTCCTTCCTATGGGAAATGTAAGCAACGGAGTACATACGTTCCAGTCATGTAATCTTATTTTCTTCTGATGTAATTGCCTTTTGGGGACACTTGTCTACTTAAGGAAAGCTGCTGTGTCGCCATAAAACTAAATTAGGAACCCAATTTGTGTGACTCAAAGCCTCAACAGGAAGTGGTGCGTTTCTGCATCGCCACTGATAAAGCAGGTTCTTGTACCTTGTATGCATTTAGACCCTGTAATCATCACACAAATGAATCATTTCTGCCAAGGTTTCTGAAGCTGTTGCTAAAATAAAATGTTGTTCAAATCCTGACACACATCGCAGGTTGACCCTCTGCTGCTGAGGAGCAAAGATCATTGGTAAAGGTCACAGTAAGATCAAGGACCCATGCCCTGTGCTTCTATTTCTGGGATAAAGGTCTTTGTGACATGCTCTATTCATCAGTGAATACAAAAAATAATAATAATTAGCACTAAATAATGTATCTTCTTTAGATTCTTAAAACCTTCAAGACATTAAGAGGAAAAAGCACATTCCTAGTTGTTAATCTTATTCACTGACAATGGCGTATTCTCAGATTCTGAAATAGAACCCATCACAGTGCAGAAAGTAATCAATATAGTTTGATCAATAATGATACTCCATCTTATGTTTTTGTTTTGTTTGTTTTGTAAAACGTCTTTGAGTTTCTTTGAAAAGTGCTATTAAAACCTATGATGTATCATTATTATTATCATTATTATCTTTCCCGCTGTCTGTGTACCCTATACACTGTCTCATTCCCTTTTATTTGTCATTTACTCTAATACTCTTTGCCCTTTCCTTAGCCTCACCACTATGTTCCTCCAGCCACAGTCTCCCTGAATGTCATGGGCTATCTCTGGTTGCGTCCTGTTCTTTTTATAGCCCGGCAGCTGAAATGTGAGGGGTCACAATGGCAGGATAAATACAAGAGCCAGCAGACTGAATGGGTGTCGCAGACGAAGGCCTGATCTCCTCTCTATCCTCCCTACACTGCTCCTAAACCTAAAGGTAAAACCAACACATTGCTCAACTGTTTAAGAAGTGTGTGAGTGCTAAAGCATGCTGAGAATCTTTTACTTTAGTTAGTTCTTAAATGTATTTCTGTGGCTTATGTTGAAGCACTTATGTTGAAGCACTACAAAGCTCCACAAAAAGTACATGGACAACAAAAATTTACTTCTATTGTACAGTATGCATTAGACAAACATGGTTCAAATAGGTTTTTTTTTTTTTTTCTAATGGATGATTTGTCGTGCTGATGCATTATTCTCTGCCTCTGCAAAAGTTCCGCTTCTTTGTGACTCACTTGTTACAGACCATTTCTACCATAGGTCAGCTCTGACTAACACGCAGCACATGCATCTGAAAATACTGGCAGTCCAAAATTGTAACATTTACACTGTGTCTAAGAACTCACATGTCAATATGGACACTAAAAGAAATGTTGTTTTTTCAAGTCCAGCTAAATCAAAACACTAAACAACACATTTTTTTCTCAGGCCACTAATTCAACACTACAATTGGACACATTGAGTTTGCACTTGTGTGGTGCTAGACTAAATTAGATATACTAATCTGTTCAGAATATTGCAAAAGTAGTTCTTCTTATTTAAACGTGTTAGAGGCCCAACCCCATTAATGACTTCCTCAGGAGTGGCCACTTTTCTTACACAACAAGTCCAGCTAAGCTACAGTAGTGTTTATATTTAGTCCATGCATCTGTAGATAGTAAAGTAGTTAGGGGCAGCCAGGAGTGAACTGTCCAATGGAGGGAGGGGGTCAGTGAAGTGGCTCTGCAAAAGGTCACGGACAAGGCGTTGGAAATGCAATAGGTCGGTCACATGCCAGTCGTGCTTCTGGGGGAGGGGAAGAGAAGAGTGAGGTGACACTAAACCCCTGTGATGCTCCACATTGTTCCTAGGCAATAGCTCTTAAATTAGCTCGTACGCGCAGGACTGCTTTGCACCAGTTGTTGAGTCAGAAAGCAACAGCTGGACTCACACTGAAACAGGAAAATGTCAAACCATCAAACTCGTCTGTTTCACCACTTCCTTGTAGAGCATTGCGCTGTGGTTTTTACAGAATTGTTTCTCATCTATTTCTTATGTATGCGCTGTGAACTTGTGAACCCTTTCTTGTCCAAACATTTCACATCTTGTGTCCTCTGTCCCAATGTAGAGTCAGGATGCCTCACGCATATCCCTTCCTCACTCCTGAGCAGAAGAAGGAGCTCAGTGATATTGCTCAAAGGATCGTCGCACCAGGCAAAGGGATCCTTGCTGCAGATGAATCCACTGGTAACATACATCTCAAGTTTCTAGCTTGACTAACCAAACTATCTTCTCTCCAATAGCTAGTTTAAGTTTGCCAATAATATAGCAACAAGATATATTTGACCTTTTGTAATTTTCAGGCAGTGTGGCCAAGCGCTTCCAGAGCATCAACGCTGAGAACACAGAGGAGAACAGGAGGCTGTACCGTCAGCTGCTCTTCACTGCTGACGACCGTATCAGCCCCTGCATTGGCGGAGTCATCCTCTTCCACGAGACCATGTACCAGAAAACCGATGGGGGCAAAGTCTTCACTCAGCACCTGAAAGAGAGAAACATGGTTGTGGGCATCAAGGTGGACAAAGGTGTGGTTCCTCTGGCTGGAACCAACGGAGAGACAACCACCCAGGGTACGTCAAGGTCCTGTAACCAGGGCAGATTGCACATTTCTGTGTTAAAAAGATTCTAACCATCTAACCACATCATCTCCTCTGCAACTTCAAAATCATAGCTACAAGATTGACATATTTTCATTGTATTCATCCTGACAGGTCTCGACGGTCTGTATGAGCGTTGTGCCCAGTACAAGAAGGACGGTGCCGACTTTGCCAAGTGGCGCTGTGTCCTGAAGATTACCCCAACCACTCCCTCAAGACTCGCCATCATTGAGAACGCCAATGTCCTGGCCCGCTACGCCAGCATCTGCCAAATGGTAATCCGAATCAGAATAGTTTTTATTGCCATTGTTTGAGAACAGGTTCACAAACTTCACGGTGCAGACGTGCAACATTAAGGCTATAGGGGGCATGCATAAAGAATATTAAAATAAATAAACTAAAAATTAAAAAGTAAACTATGGTAAGACGACAACAATTGAAACGTGAGCAGCCTGTGTTCATTATGCCTACAATATTCTAAAATTTGGCTACATATCTTCAGATGGAGGGCAAATCAGTCTTTCATAAAAACGAAAAATCCCACCACTCTTTAATACTTCGGTGAAACAGAAAAATGTATTCTATTTTTACTGATATCGAAGACATTGAGCTTTGAGACAGTTTTTGTTTCATGTGGGTAAGGCCAATAATTACAAAGTAAAAACACCTGCATTTTAATATAACTATATCATTCTGAATAGCACACGTGAGGGCTCTATTGGACTATTTTATTATCCAGTTAACACAACCTATTCAATCATCTTGACACCGTTTCATTGCTTGTCCTCAGCACGGCATTGTTCCCATTGTGGAGCCGGAGATCCTGCCCGACGGCGACCACGACCTGAAGCGCTGCCAGTACGTGACTGAGAAGGTGCTGGCCGCGATGTACAAGGCCCTGTCCGACCACCACGTGTACCTGGAGGGCACGCTCCTCAAGCCCAACATGGTGACAGCGGGACACTCCTGCTCACACAAGTACAGCAACCAGGAGATCGCCATGGCGACGGTCACTGCCCTGCGCCGCACAGTGCCCCCGCAGTCCCCGGTGAGAATAGGCTATACCTCCTGGCATACTCAAAAAATACAGAAGTTTAGAATATTTCTTAATTCAACTATGTAGCGGTCTGGTAAAGTAAACACAATAACGCATTTAAATATATCAAAACAGATCATTAAGATATTTTTTATGCTGTATTCTCTAGGCATCACCTTCCTGTCTGGTGGCCAGTCTGAGGAGGAGGCCTCAGTGAACCTGAATGCCATCAACACATGCCCCCTGAGCAAGCCCTGGGCCCTGACCTTCTCCTACGGCCGCGCCCTGCAGGCCTCTGCTCTCAAAGCCTGGGCGGCAAGAAGGAAAACGGGAAGGCCTGTCAGGAGGAGTTTGTGAAGAGGGCTCTGGTATGTGAACATACAATGAGTTCAGAGTGTTTTCAGACCTCTTTTAATTACTTCCATTTTATTCTGTAGCAGTCTGATATCCACATTTTAAACATTGTGTACAGTATTGCTAACAAATCTAAACTGATTAACCTACAAATTCCATGAAGTCTCCTCACACATATAGGGGAGACCGGGTATGGTTGTAACATGGGACAGTTGTAACACCACCAATTCCACCATTCAGGGATAAGATAGGAGTCAAATGGACACATCAGTGTTTACCCACTTCCTCCCTGATCCCACATGGTGCTGGTCAAGATTGTAAACAGGTGCATGCAAATTCTATAGAGAAAAAAATGATGTTGAGGTAAGAAAGTAAATTGACCAAGACTATATTTTGTTTAGTGCTTATACTATTGCACATAAAACCATATGACTTACATTAGATTAAATTGTAGTTTCTTAGGCAAAATGTGATGCACACTTTCCCTGCTAATTTCAAACCATTATGCTAATAGAGCTCGCTGAACAATGGCGGACAGCCTATATACAGTTAATAACACTTACTTGATTGTAATACCTTTACAGAATGCCTAGACAGTGGAAAAGAAAGACTGACAGATTTATGCCAGCTTATGTTTAAAAAAAAAGCATCTGATGAGGTCAGAAAGGAGGGCAAGTCAGATCAGTTGCAAAGGCACATGGGATTTTCTGTTTAACACTGAGCAGATACTGCAAAACACTGCAGAAGCTGAGAGACCAGGGTCCAGTGATCTTCCCAGTGTAGTTTACTGAAGCATCAACACGTATTTGACATCAACTCACGAGGTCTGTGATATTCTTGCAGAGGTTTGAATTGGTGCCATCTGTAGTGAACAAATGTGGGTACTTTGTATAAAGGTTTGAGAACTCTAGCTCAAAATTCAGTCAGTTACAGGTGTTGAAGCAAAAGTGTTACAACCATACCCGGTCTCCCCTGTAGCCACTATGAAAGTTTGAATAATATTTCTTCACTAGGACAAAAAATTAAAAAACGTCAACATTTACAGGGTCAACATAATAAAGTAGGAATAAATAAAGGGGTATGAATACTTCCTGAACTTACAGTATATCATTTGCTTCAAGTATCTTATGGATGTCTTTCTGTCACAGGCTAACAGCCAGGCTTGCCAGGGCAATATGCTTCCTCTGGATCCAGCGCTGCCGGTGGAGACTCACTGTTTGTGGAAAACCACGCTTATTAAACTTGGACACTACTGCAGTTCCATTGTCCCTCTCCACGAGGTATATTCAACATCTCCACCGAAACACTGCTCCTTTATAAGACAAAGTGAAACCTCCTCCAGAAAAAGATCTTCCTCCATTCCCTTTTATTTGTATGCAGGTGAAGATTACCACTGTTTTACACATGTTGTACTCCCTTGGCATCAAGTATAAGATTTATGAGTTCACCAAGGAATAAAGTATTACTGTGACCTGCTTTGTGTTCTTACTGTGTGTAAGCGGACTCTGCCACAAGCAACATTTTCAACAGTCAACCTCTAGATCAGTGGTTCCCAACCTGGAGGGAACCACCAGGTTGGGGGTCCAAGGAGGCTTGTCTGGTCAGAGAGATATTATTCGAGCAAATTAAATGGTAAAGAACCCCAACACATTACATATAACTGAGAAAGGGTTAGAGGTGCAGAAAACACCCCAAATTCTGTGTCTTTGTTGTATTAGTAGTTCACTGGTTCCCAAAGTGGGGGTCGCAAGATGAATATGAGACAATATTTTTTTTACATCTTTACATTGAATTTGATGTATTTTTGCATTGAAAACAACATATTGTAGTTAAATTAAGCCAAATATAAAAAAACAGTATCCAAACGAACATTAGACCAGATATTAAATGTTTTGCACCTTAAATTAATATGTTAATTAGATTTTACAGAAGAGGGTCCCGACTTGTTTGTTGAGTGATGTTAGGGTCACGGCCTGAAAAGTTTGGGAACCCCTGGATTAATGCATTAAGACATTACGCTATATAAAATTGTATTTGTGCCAAATTATGCTGTAAAAAAGAAAGTAGCACATAGAAGCTTTGCCCTTCAGACATACTCACACGCTTTGACCAACATTTGTCACCCACATATAATTTCTTTATACATTACCTTGCATGTTCAAGTTACCGTAAAATGTAGACCACTCATGACAATTAGATCATACAGAGTCAGTATGGATGTTGCAAGCATGGAATTTACATAAGTTCTAAGAAATAGAGTCAGACCTTCCCTTATTCAAGTGTTAGTTCCAAGTGGCGACATAGACTGATGTGTAAAGACCACTTTATCTCAACAAAATTAGTACAACAAAATCAATCAATAAAATAAATAATTAAAGTAACTTAATGACTGGGTACATATAGTGGCACAATCGGTTTGATATTTCTTCCAAGGACTAAACTTACATTTTCAACAGTGAATACATTAATGATTATTTTTAAAATGACAATTTCAGATTCCACTCTGTAATTTTCTGTTAATAGTTTCTTTTTGTATCGTGCCAATAAAGATCTGCAGTTTTTTAACCACAATAAAATGGGGAAATGCTTGGAAGAATGTGCAGTGAAAAAAGCTTGGTTGTTTTTGATCCTTAAAGTTAAAATAGAAAATAGGAAGTGAGGTAAAAACATTATGTGCACAGAGCCATTTCCCGTCAATCGTCCTCTGATTGGTTGGAGTACCTTTAAGGGAAATGAATTTCTCAGCATCAAATATACAAGCACAAGTCAGTCAAACCCAATTGAGGGCAACTGCTACCACCAGCTCCCCTATCATCTCATGTTTAGTACTACACAACTGTCTGTACTCAGAGGAAGGCAGACAACATTTAGCAAAGCCACACTTTCACTTCCTGTTCAAAGCAAAGACATATATAGTGGTCTCTGTCTTTGTCAGTATGAGCACAATTACAGACTTGGAGAGCTACAGTATGTTTCCTACTGTTCCGAATACTTTAAGTTAGTTTTATCTGGTGCTCAAAAGTGAAAACTGACATATAATGCTAAATAACAGATCAGCTGGAAAGGGGAAACGTAATAGTTTATTTAGCAAAACTGAAACTGCGGATTGTTTTCATGAGATGGCCTCAACCCTCGCAAACATGGACATTTCTTTATCCAGATATTTACCACAAGAGGGCTCTATTAAACAACTCTACAAACTCTATTAAAGTTACGGCACTCACTAAATTATTTGGATGCATTTTATTAACATTTTTCCCCAAATAGAAACAATGCCTTTGTTTTAACCACTGTAGGACATTGGCTCTATAACACTAATGAAAATGTACAAAATGAATTCATGAAGCATGCTTTTAGGTCCAACAATATCTTTATTGTCAATTTTAGGCCTTTAAATGATATTTACAACATTTAATAGAAAACCCTCTCAGATGCAGATCAATTTTACCAAGCAATACACACTGGTACAAGTGTACAGATTATCTCCTGGTTAATCAAGCAGATCAGCAGCTTCATGAAGCAGAACAATATGAAGACAAAAAATGTGCCTTGTAATGGTAGTCAAACGTGTTTGTTTTGTTTTGAACAAAGATGAAGAGCTGAATCAGAAAAAAGTTTTTTTTTTAAATGTGGCTTTGTTAATTCAGTGTCATTTAAAGCCTTATATTTCCTTACGCCAATAATGGCATCAGTAAAATCATTGCGACAGTGCCAACAAATGCCAGCTCTGAAGAAACAGTCCGGCTGCCTGGAGAAGAGGCAGTGGTGTTTGGAGCAGTGGTTGTGTTTGTAGGGGTGACTACTGAACACACAAAGCTGCTGTCTGGATCAGTGCCAGAAGAAGTAGACTCTACAAATGACACATTGGTCCCACCCGTTTGATTCATGATCCACAATTGAAAGTACGAGACTCTGGCAAAGACTTCTGGAAAACCAATGGCACAGGGTACCCCAAAACTGGCTATCCCGGCCTGGATCCATTGAGCGCCTTGTCTATACTGGATAGGTCCACCTGAGTCGCCCTGAAGAAACACAAAAACAACAGAAATAAAAAAGTAATGCTTCAAAACACAAACATTCTGGGCACAGACCTGACAGATTCCTTTGCCTAATTCCCCAGCACAAATCATGGCGGATGTGACGTTGGCAAGATTATATGTGGTGTAGTAGCAACCACACTCATTGTGTCCAATCACAGGGATTTGCACTTCTTGAAGAACGTCATGGGCAACCAAAGGCTCTGAAAAACAAACAAGAAACAGAAATTCAATGTATTTATATCATCTCATTGATTTGTCCTGTTGGTGGAATAATAACCGTCTTTGGAGAGGCGACCCCAGCCCGTGGCCCAGACCCTAGTGCCATTGTAAAAGAGGCTGCCGTTGGCTGCGAGGCACACAGGTCTGATGTAGGTGCTGTAGGTGATGGGGCTGCTGAGCTTCATCAGGGCGATGTCGTTATTGAACCGTGTGCCCTTGTTGTAGTCGGGATGGACAATTATCTGGGACACGGTTCTGTTCACTTCATTTGGATTAGAGCCGCTCTGAGTCTGTTTTCCAAAGTACAGACGATAGTCCCCCGGTGTTTGTTCTATAACAAGAGAAAATGTTTAATTGTACATATACGTTTTGTAATAAAGATGTTAGGATTATTTGGATGTATAATTGATTATTTTTATTTTTTTATAATGGTCTTAGCACAAAAAAAACAAAATGTTTTAACCAAAGTGAATGGTAAGCTTAAATATATTTTTCATAATCCTTTTTCTCACAATAATCCAAACAAAAAATTTAAATAGCAACAATAACTTACGTTATAATACAGTGAGCCGCTGTCAACACCCACTCGGTGTTTATGACCGTTCCTCCACAGAGGTGGGCATCATCGTGGTGCATACTGACTTGCCACGGCCAGGATCCCGCTGTCGCATTTTTACCACCGACGATCCTTGTGTTCAAAGAAGCCACGCCACACTTCTCTGATCATATGAAGTTAGAGATTAGAAATCTACAACTTCATCCAATTATAAGTCAAATACTTACATTTAAAACTTACCCTGGGCTTTTATTCCTGTAACATAATTAAACAAATGAATTATGGGGTTCAGAAGACATCACAAGATTCTACATTCCTGTGGTGTGTGTTTTTAAATTATCATATAAAAACAGATAATATAGGACTTCAGGTCTATCTGAAAGATTTCTAAAAGAGTATCTAAATGTTTCAACAATATGTTTTAAAACTGTCAGTGTGAAAGAAACACACACATTCAATAGAAAATATCTACACGATATACATAAATTAAAACATTCATGAAAAATGGGATTTAATATTCACCTGGCTGTGTGAGGAATATGAGGAACACCCACACCATCTGTACTTCCATATTGTAAAATGACAAGAAAGCACCGGTCACCTCACATTTGTTTTCCTGCAGAGGCAAGGTAAATATGTGGCAATTTTATTTATACCGCACAAGTCAACTCAATGCGCTGTACAGAGAAAATCACGTGCCTGCACAGCCTTACCACGCCTCCTCAAACCAGTTTTACATTGCTCTGGATGGTTGAACTTTCTGTTACAATAATACTGTATGTAGGTTTTGTTGTATGTCAATAGAATTTGGGAGTTAATAGTGCTGTAAATGTATAATTGTGAATTTATCTTTGGAATATTTTCATGACATGTGAAATAGTAAATATGTAATAATTGATCATCTAAAAATTTTCCATACTTTATGTAATAAAGTGCGGATATGTGCAATACAGTGCCTTTCTGTTAAGCTCTTTTGTTTCAACACAAAACAATATAGCTAACATGACACAATGACTTCCAGAAAGGCCAAAATATCTGTAATTATTATTTTTCAAAATGTCTCTGTTTGAGTCATCATGTCTTCAGATAATTTTCCTTCCCGTAATGTGAAATTTCTCACGGTCACACCAACAGGTCATAAAGACGCAATCACAATTTGGTATCTTTGTACAATTTTTTTTAAATATTATTACATTTAAAAAAAAAGTTCATAAAATCACAAAACTGTTTAGTTTTTCTAACTTTGTATACTATTTTCTAATATTATTAAGCTTAGCAATGTTCATTATGTCTCCTGTCTTAATAAATGTAAAAAATGTGTTTAGTCAGCCTATGGAACTTTATACATTTCCTACTATAATTGTAAATGTGTAGCATAACCAATGTCGAATTTTTACCAATAGAAAAGAAATGTATATTTTTTTAGAATCCGGCTGTTGTAATCAAGTGTTTTATAAGAATAATTTCTGTGACAGCTTACAGGACAAATACGCACCATTTCCTTACTAGCAAAGACAGATTAAAAAAACAAGCAGACTAGATTTTTGTCACACCCAAACCCTAAACCTTTTCCCCAGAGAGGAGTTGGCTTTGATCCAGTCTTTTAACTGGATCAAAGCCAATTAAGATGTTAATCGAAGAGAAGAAAAGCATCGAAACTAAACTAAAGGACAAAGCATGGAACACAAACATGTCTGAAAAGCCTGACTCAATCTATTGGTTGTGTTGATCAAAGGAAAGGCAGGTTACACAGAGAAAGGAGCAGATCAGAGACAATAGCCCATGTTTGATAAATGACCCATCAACGACAAATACTTTGTGTGAATTCACCTCTCCCTTTTGCCAGCCAAAGGTTTGTCAAAGGACAACTACTCAGGTTAATGACCATTCACACTTTTACAGTGCATCCGGAAAGTATTCACAGCGCTTCACTTTTTTCACATTTTGTTATATTTACAACCCTAAACGTAAAGATTTTATTTAGAATTTTTACTGAAAGTTCACACACAAGTAACAGACAACTGTGAATTGAAAGCAAAATGATACATGATTGTTATTTTTCAAAAAATAGAAAATAGAAAAGTGGGGCGTGCATAAGTATTCATAACGCATTTTCGGAGTGCATTAAATTGCCTTTATAACATTCCTAATGACTGCAGAATGTTCACACCTTGCCCTAACCATTAAATAGAGCCACCTGTGCATAATCTACTCCCAGTATAATTAAGCTGTTCTGTGAGGGCCTCAGAGCTATGGTCAGAGTGTATTGGTCACTAAACAACATCATGAAGTCCAATAACACACCAGACGGGTCCGAGATAAAGTTATTGAGAAGCATAAAGCTGGGTTAGGTTATAAAAACATTTCCAAAGCTTTGAACATCTCTCAAAGTACAGTTAAATACATCATCCAGGAATAGAAAGAGTGTGGCATCACTGCAAACCTACCAAGACCCGGCTGTTCTCCTAAACTTACTGAGCGAACAAGGACAGCACTGACCAGAGCTGTTACCAAGAAGCCTATGATGACCCTGGATGAACTGCAGAGAGCTACAGCTCAGGTGGGGGAAACTGTACACAGGACAACTATTAGTCGTACACTGCACAAATCTGGCCTTATGGCAGAGTGGCAAGAACAAGCGATTTTTGAAAGAAAACCATAAGAAGTCCCGTTTTCTGTTTGCTAGAAGCCACCATGTGGCCTCCATGTGGCTTCTAGCAAACAGAAAACGGTATTTCTTATGGTTTTCTTTCAAAAATGCCACTCTGCCATAAGGCCAGATTTGTGCAGTGTACGACTAATAGTTGTCCTGTGTACAGTTTCCCCCACCTGAGCTGTAGCTCTCTGCAGTTCATCCAGGGTCATCATAGGCTTCTTGGTAACAGCTCTGGTCAGTGCGGTCCTTGTTCGGTCAGTAAGTTTAGGAGAACAGCCGGATCTTGGTAGGTTTGCAGTGATGCCACACTCTTTCTATTCCTGGATGATGTATTTAACTGTACTCTGAGAGATGTTCAAACCTTTGGAAATGTTTTTATAACCTAACCCAGCTTTATACTTCTCAATAACTTTATCTCGTACCCGTCTGGTGTGTTATTGGACTTCATGATGTTGTTTAGTGACCAATACACTCTGACCATAGCTCTGAGGCCCTCACAGAACAGCTGGAATTATACTGGGAGTAGATTATGCACAGGTGGACTCTATTTAATGGTTAGGGCAAGGTGTGAACATTCTGCAGTCATTAGGAATGTTATAAAGGCAATTTAATGCACTCCGAAAATGCGTTATGAATACTTATACACGCCCCACTTTTCACTTTTCTATTTTTTGAAAAATAACAGAATCATGTATCATTTTGCCTTCACTTCACAGTTGTCTGTTACTTGTGTGTGAACTTTCAGTAAAAAATTCAAAATAAAATCTTTACGTTTAGGGTTGTAAACATAACAAAATGTGAAAAAAGTGAAGCGATGTGAATACTTTCCGGATGCACTGTAGGCCCTTTTCCACTTAACATCAAGTGTTTGCTCTGGCTAAAAATTAACAGCAATCAAAGACGCCAATCATTGCAGCAGGAAGATAGGCGGCCTCAAATAGATGTCTTTGAGGACGCCCATCTTCCTGACATACATCTATAATATATATCTATAATACTGTATATACGAAGATGGGACTTGCTTCATTGTTGGACCTTGATCATAGTTTCTATAATGCACGTAATTCAGTTTGTGGGGGACTTTGGAAACAATTCGGTCTATAAAATGCCCAACAGTTATAACACGTTTTGGATTTCTCAACTTTTTTAATGGCACGGTGCGCTGGCAGAGAAGAGATGTGGTCTCGGCTCACTGTTTGCCCACACAAGCCCAGTGGGATCACCCTGTCCGTTTGTTCATGGGAACACTGCACCAATGTAAAGTAGTCCCCGAAAACCTTGGACAGAGGCCCGTTTGAATTTTAAGCGACCGCTTTTCCCCCATTTGGACGCCTGGGCACATCTCTTGCTTCTATTTTCTCTCCCTTTGGGTCATTTATTTCACTGGGACGCGTCAAGGGCCTCCTTTTAAGCGAAGGGTCCATATTTCTTATTTACCATCAGCAAGACAAACCCGCCCACCGTGAGAGGGGAAAAGGCCTGGCGATAAGGCGTGAGGACTAAACGCAGGCATGGACAACAGGTGTAAAGTCCTCATCTTCGCCGTTGCCTTAGCGGTCATTAAGTGTGGTGAGTACAACCTTAGAACTGGCTAAACTTCATGAGAAAGACTGCATTGCTGTCACTATTGTGAAAGACTTGACAGTGACGAGTTTATGACGTTAAATGGTGCGGTTCCTGAACATGCCGTCTTTTCTCATATTGTTAAGCTCACGTTGAAAACAAATACGAGGACATTCTTTTAGTCGAAAATGCTCATGATTGAAATCTTAGCTTCCAGTCATGTTCAAGTCTAGCATAAATATGTGGCTTAGAATGACCTGTGCTACAGGTGCAAGTATTAGGGATCTTGCTGAACTTTATGTGAAAAATATGTTGGAATTTATGATTCATTTACTGTGCTCATGCTTTAAGTGAAGTGTAGCCTCTTGTTTTTATAAATACAATAAACAAATATAGTATATCCGTTGCGCACATGATAGCTTGAACTTAATCATTTATTGTGGATCACTCTCTTCTCTTTCCTTTTTGTCAAACTATGCAATGACTGTCACACAGAACAATAAAACTTTCCACAGCCATAGCTCTTTACCTGGGCACAAGTGTTTATCGAGCTGGTTACTAATTAAGCTCATTGTGTGAATAGAATTGAAAGGCATTTTATTTGCAGTTTCGACTGGGTGCCACAGTTAAGACCTTTATTTAACAAAATGGAATAATGATATCACTGTAGGCCTAATCAAAAAACTAAGCAAACAGACTTGACAAAGGCAGCTAATCTATAGTTTACATTTGACAGAATATTTTACAATAACTTATAAAGGAGACATAATCATATTTCTTCCCATTACAGTGTGTGCGGTCGACGTCCAGGCCAGCCCGGGCGCAGACACAACTCTGCCATGCAATGTGACATTTCCGGATTCTATAAAGGACAACATAAATCCGTCTCTTATTCAAGCGAGCTGGGTAAAAAATGGCTCAGACATGGCCTCGGCGAACCATACAAAGGAGGGTTTCAGCTGGGATGTAGCAGACTTTGTCAAAGGAGACTTCTCACTGACCATCCTCAAAGCCAGTTTGAGTGTGCAGGGAGTCTATGAATGCAATGTCAGCTACAACGCCACACAGCTGCACTCCCATAACGTTACCTTCAATATCGTTGGTGAGGTTTTTTCTTTTTTTTTCTTTTAGCCAGCTAGCAAAGAAATCACCACGGAGTCGATCATGAACAATGTCAGAAAACATAAATCACACAACTGAACTGACTCAAAACTAACTTTGCTGTGGCGGGACCTCACTAGCTCGTTTCCATGGAGAAGTTGATGCACACGAGTCCATTGATACAAAATAAGACGTGGGGCATTGCCAGCAAAGAATTAAAAACATGCTTTATCTTTTGAATGAGGACACATTTTTAAAATGGCACTCAAAGCACAAAAATGGCACGTGACTGAAACCCATCCAAAGCAACATTAGGATTCAACACATTGCAAGAATAGCATTATCTGTCCATCTATCTGATCATTAGTAGCATGTTTGGTATTTTGATTTGGAATTTATTTGAGTGATTATTGAGTGAATTGAGTGATTGAGCGAGTATCACTGGCATGTTTGTTTAGTTTCTTGTGATAAATATCTGTAATGTCAGTGTGGCTATAAAACACATACACATTATTTTCTGTATTTCACAATCAGTACCATTGATTTATTGCTTATAACTGTACCCTCTCTTTCTAGCGTCTCCCACTTTGGACATCCCTCAGCAGTGGGTCGCTCTGGAGAGAGAAAGCCTCCTAAAATGCAGTGCCCTTGGTTTCTACCCTCCTCCCATCTATTTGTCCTGGACGAAAAACGGACAAGAGATACAAGCGTCGTACCAAATGGAAGGCGAGCAGACTGAGGATGGCTACTACAGAGCTGACGGGAATCTGACAATTTGTCCTTCCAGAGACGACCAAAACGCCTCCTTCGGGTGCAAGGTTTCACACTGTGGTGTGGATCAGCAGCTTGATTTTCAACTTAATGTCACGTGTGAGTGCAAAGAAAACAGACAATTCATAATCCTCACCAGTGTTCGACATTGACACACACTTTATTCCGCTCTCCTTCAGTATGCACTAAAAACACACCATAAACTAGAAACTTTTGATTGACTGCGGAATTCACGGCTGCAAATGGTAAAATCACCAATACTATTATAATTGCATTAACTGTTAAACTGTTGAAAAGTGGAACGACCAGAAGTCCTATTAAAATAAATGGGGGAACCACTCATGAATTAGCGGAAGCCCCATTATACTGTAAGTCAATGGGGAAGTATTTTGCAGTCAATTAATAAATCAAATAGTGGAGGCTTTCTGTGTGGAATTTGCATGTTTCCTCTGGGGCTCCAGAAGTTACAGTGAGAAGTATACAAATAACATTTTTATAATAACCAAAAAAATCCTGTTAACTTTTCAAAAAATGGGCCAAAAAAAAAAAAGCTACGGTCAGGCTCTAATCCTTATACTGATTCAAATTAATCCCCAAATGTGTTTATTCTTAGACATTCCTAATGTAAAGATGTCATCCGTGCCCTCGTCCTCCAGTCAAAACCCCTTGACTCTTTACTGTGACATTGAGAGCTTCTACCCAGAGGAGGTGTCCGTCTCCTGGCTCCAAAATGGCACCACTTTACCCGAGCCCCCAAAAACAGACCAAATCCAGATGGGACCTACACCGCCAGACGCTTCTACACGCTAAGCCCGAGCCAGAGGCAGCAGGGTGGGAGTGTGGAGTGTGTCGTGAACCAGCCCGGAGTGTTACAGGCAGCCAAGGCTTCAGAGGAGCTAGAGAAACTCGATCCTCAAGGTATTTATTTAAACGCACGTGCATTGTAGGATTAGGGTATCCACATGACTTACAGGTTAGGTTAGGTTTCTTTATTCGTACCAGTAGGTAAATTTGTCTTGCAATTCTGAGAACTAGTCAACATTAAAACACATTATACAAAGATAAAACACAAAGTTTTATCTTTATCTAGGTTAACATCCACATTGCCAGAGGTGGACTGTAACCGGTTACATTTACTCAACCTATACTTAACTTCTTGGAGTAGTTGACGTCTACTTTATTTATATTATTTTGAAATATCAATCTTACTTATAAAAAGGTTTCTCTTCCCACTTAGAGAGAATCTGTGTGTGACAAAAGCTATATACTGACATATAAAATGTTCTTTCTTCATTTTATGTTTTGCTCAAGAAGTGAATACTCTTATTATAACTCTTAATTGAGTACATATTTGGGCCACTTTTACTTTAGCAACTGCATTTTAAAGTAACGTTACTCTTTACTTGAGTAAGTATTTTGAATACTCTATCCACCTCAATATTGACAAGGGTGAAATTCTGTGATAGAATTAGCCTTTTAGCGGTCAAATTTCAAAAACCATTTACTGTGTCGGAGTGTCCACATGAAACAAAAACTGCACAACCGTCTTCTCTACAGCAAAAATTAACTTTGGGCATTATAAATCACATAGTTGAAAGATACAAAAATGCTGGTGAATTGGGAAAAAAAAAATCGACATAAATCTATAGAAAACAATAAATTAGTGAAATAATAAAATAACTTCTTGTGTAGATTACGCCATTTCCTTGTTTCCAGATGAAAGATGACTTGTGACAAAAGGTTTTTGCCAGCAGGGTCTCTCCTCAGTTAGAGCCACAAGAGTCATATGTCGTTAAAGGTTTGCGGGCCCAATCACAAACAAAAATTATAAGGTTCAAAATGTATAGTCGGTTTGGAGATTTACTTCCAAAACTGTGACTCCTGCTGCTCTTTTACCTGAAATTACGAAATCCTATTCTGTAATGTACTCAACGCACCCAAACTGGTATGGGAACATTTACATTTGTCATTGTAAAACAAACAAGGGAAAAGATCTTTCTTAATTGTTTGTTTGATTTGCAGATGACACACCTATTCTGACTAAATCTGCCAAAGCGTCCGTGGCATTGATGGTGATCTCCCTCGTCCTGGTCTTTCTGCTTTGTTTCGGGTTTTCTTGGAGAAGGAGAGACGGTGGGTTTTTAGTCTGCAAAAGTCTGCAGATTAAAAGGTGCATTTTGGAACTTTTTATGTGAGAAAACCTTTATATTAGTGCATATTTAACCTTTCAGTGACCCAGTATGACCCAGGATCAACTGTTTATAGAGTTTCTGGTAGGTTTTCACTGCTGATGGTCCCTCTCACCCTAGTGCCCTTTTTTATTTTTGAGTCCCTGCCCCTCTGTAGCTCTCTGCACGGCCCTGATTGTGACAACAATACGTGGCTAGGATACAGCCACGCTAAACGCAGCTGGTGTCTGACACAAGGTCTATTTTTAGATCACATACAAAACTAATAATAATAATACATTAGTCTTATATGGCGCTTTTCCAGACGCTCAAAGTCGCTTTTACAATTTGGTGCATTATTCATTCACTCCATACTCGGTGATGATAAGCGGGGCAACCAGTCTGCGCACATCAGCCACCACCACCAACCACTCACACTACATTTGCCAGGCTTCCTGGTGTTCCCAAACAGTCTCCCATCCAAGTCCTGCCAGGCCCGTCCCTGCTTAGCTTCCGAGGTCTGACGGGATCGGGCATAGCAAAGGCGGTATGGCTGTCGGCTTGTTGACCTCATTGGTCCATGATTATGAGGCCGACTGATAAAAAATAAAGAGCGATCTTAAAGGGATACTTCGGGATTTTTGACATAGGGCCTCATTTCCTAGTTATCCAGAGTGTTGTTGATGTCTGGAGATATTTTTTTCTTAAATTCATGCAGTTCTTATATTTGAAGAGTCTAGTTGCGCTAGGCTAGGGCAAGGCTAAAGCGTTTCTATGGTAAAGTCTAGCCTGCATTAAAAAACAGTCTGACCCACTCCACAGTGCACCTGAGGTAAATCACTTAGAACGCCATACTAACCATATAAATGTCTGTATCGATAGAATAATTTTAACCATTTTGCATTTAAAATAACTTATATTTGAGCACCATCGGCTTGTGGCTGTAAGCTAAGGCAGCGGCGGAGTGATCTGCGAGAAAATAGTCCCTCAAAATGCGGTAATTCGTGTGATACAAGGTCAGTTATATTTCAAAAATTATTCTATTAACACAGACATTCATATGGTTAGTTATAAGTGATTTACCTCAGGTGCACTGTGGAGTGCGCCAGACTGTTTTTAATGCAGGCTAGACTTACCATAGAAATGCTTTAGCCTGTCTAGGCTGCGCAACTAGACTCTTCAAATATAAGAACTGCATGAATTTAAGAAAAAAATATCTCCAGACATCAACAACACTCTGGATAACTAGGAAATGAGGCTCAATGTCAAAAATCCCAAAGTATCCCTTTAAGCACAAGGTGTGGAGATCGATGTTCTGTGCAGGAGAGGCCTCTGCTCTCACTTGCTCCTCTCTCTGAGTGCCGCTCGTGCCGCTTGCCAATAGGGGCAGGTGCTCAAGCCCCCTCAAGACCCCCCCCCCCCTGCACGGGCCTGACCTGGAGCGTTGTAGAGGCCTCTGTAATGGAAAGTAAAGGTGTCATGCTAACCACCCATAGGGTCACTAAAAGGTAAATTACAAAACAAATATCAAGTTGTTTTTTTTTTTCATAAAAAGGTTCCATGATGCACCTTTAAGATTAAGTTGATATTGTAATCTATTTTACTAATCAATTTCTCTTGTTGACACTGTAAATCTAAATTACGGAAGAAAAAAAAACACGCAAATTGTAAATTAGTCATCAAGTAATAGAGTTCCATACCCAAAGGAATTTTTTTTAGTTTGCAGGTAAGACAACGCATTTTAAAAAAGTTATTTGAAAAGCAACGTTTGCCTTACTGTCTCAGCTACTTAAAAATACATTTTAAATATTTTGTTTTATGAAATTTCGGTGTCTAGAAAAAAAGAAATCCCTAAACATCTCTGGGATTATTCTGCCCCCTCGTGTGATCGTGGGCCAAAAGGGCAGAGTAACGATCAGCATCGAAGGGAGGAGGGTCGACCGGGTCCAGACTGCGTGGTTTCTCAACAACACCCCCATCTATGACACCTCCATTGCAGGTAGCGTCCTACAGCATCTCATAATGAGCATTTGCATTACCAATCTCGTGAAACTAATGATCTTTTTGTCTCATGTTAATCTTAACATAATCCTTAATCGTAACATTTAAAGCGCCCGAAAAAACTAACTTTAACTGCCTCTATAACCCTCTAACAACCATCCATCTTCCCTATGGTCTAACGCTCACTTCCCCAGTGTCGGAGAAAGGCCCGCTGCTGCCCTCTAAATGCCAAATGGGTTACTACAAGCTGCACACTCAGGCCCCGCTGCACTCGACCAAGAGCGGCACGCAGCAACTCATCTCCGCACTCACCTTCATCCCACAGATCTCCGTCCACAAGGGTGCGGTCTTCAAGTGCCAGGTGTCCTACATTGGAAAGGACAAGATAGTGGAAGAGAGGGTATCAGAGAAGTTTACCATTCTCTGTACGAACGTTTTATTTGAATTACATTATCATCAAGACGCATTTTGACATTAATGAATAATGAATGGATTTTGTTCTTCAAGCTGTTCCAGAAGTTTCTGAAATCCAACTGGCAGAGGCAAACGATCCAGGTGAGGCTATACAGATACACTTAAATTATGATACTACTGGGGGATTTCAATAGGACCGGACTAGTTCAGTTTACTTGAGGTTCATTTAGGGAGGGGCAGCACCCGCAACTTTGTGTTTCAAGTGCCTTTAGGGTGAAGTGGTCTGGGTCATTATGGGAGTGGCCAAGGACATTTATATGCAAGTGACAGGCAACCACAGCCTGATACCACTGTGCTTTAGTCCTGCATCAAAACACTTTGTAAGTACCCCTGACATCTACTGGCCAAAGTAGTGAAACAACATGTTGTCTTTGCGCTTTGGCTATCACTTTGTCTGAGCATACTCTACTACAATACAGTGGCTCGGTACCGTTTTTGAAATAAGTAAATTTGTCCTTGATTTGGTAACTAATTTCAAGATTTTTTTCCATTGGGAAAGACATCAACCACAATCTAATTTCAAGCAAATTATGATTATTAAGATTAATTTAATCAAATAAAATCAGTAAGATGAGATCTTTTTTCATAATTCAAGTGTAAAGAACTTGCCCCATGAACACGTTTCTTTAAAATAGTTTCTCAAAGCAATGACAAATTTACTTAATAACAATTACAAATGTCTCGATTACTTTTTGCAGTCTGTCAGTCTAACCCCCGCTCTGGGTTAGACTGACATTTGTGGCCACATGTGTAGCAAAGTGACTGAACAATTGTCCCTTAAAGGAGCTGTATCATGCTATTTTAGCCATTCCAAAGTAAAGTATAGGCATATATATGATATATTGTACCTCTATCACTATGGAGTACTCATTTTTGAGAGAAATATAGGTATTTTTGGGGGGTATTTTCCCTACCCGGAAGACAAGACGCTTCGATTCAGTTAACTCCGCCCCTCTCTCCGCTCATTCCACATTTACAGTATTATAAATAAAAATATTGCTGCAAAAAGTGAAGTTACTTCACATAATGCAGTTATAAGGAGTTGACATGTGCAAAACAGTTTCATAAATGGCTAACACACACGCTAACACGCGTTTTGATTAACTCACTGCTCAGTCTGGCCTCCCCATGAGATCGCGTTGGTTATAAAAGTTCATCCACTTTGATTCTGGCCAAGGTTCACCAAGCATCATTCAGGTTGGTTGATATAGTAGCTGAATCCCAGAAAGAAATTCCAACTTCTGGCGAGTGCACTCTTCTTTAGGAAGGTCGAATAGTCCTGTTCCTCTCGTAGCCAAACGCGCATCCGTGACATTATCGTTGGGTAAGAAAAAAGAACAGGCGGTGTCCAGAGTAGGTTAGAAAGAGCTCAGTCTTCAAAACAACACCTCTGCTGGGATCCATGGCTCCTCCGGTTGTGGGTGCGCTTGATTAGCCTCGTGGGACAGCACAGATGCATCAGAGAGTTGCTGCTTTTTTTTTTTTTTTTTTTTTTTTATTTCTCTCTTACAACAAACAAAAATAAATAAATGAAAAAGCTGTTTTATAAATAAAAAACAGGCCGTAAGGCATTACATTACAGATGTAGAGCACTTCCGTTCCTTTGTGACGACACAACTGAACAGCTCAGTCGTTTACCAGGAGAGGGTGGAGCAGCTGCTCAGAGAGCAGGATTCAGGAGGATTACTTAGAACTGCGTGAATGAAGCCAAAAACCGCTCTGGGGGTGTTTTTGATAAGGAAATAGCATAACAACATGGCTAAAAACTCCAAAAAGTTGATTTTGCATGATATAGTTCCTTTAAGAAGCGCTTTAGGGGACTTGTGTCTGTGAAAACAAACAAATAAAATTCCCTTCCCCCTACTCTAGATTTACTCTTAAAGGGATATTTCAGGATTTTTGACATTGGGCCTCATTTCCTAGTTTTCCAGAGTGTTGTTGATTTCTGGAGATATTTTTTTCTTAAATTAATGCAGTTATTTGAAGAGTCTAGTGGCGCTAGTCCAGGGCAAGGCTAAAGCATTTCTATGGTATCAGTTAGCCTGCATTAAAAACAGTCTGACCCACTCCACAGTGCACCTGAGGCAAATCACTTATAACGCCAGACTAACATTATAAATGTCTGTGTTAATAGAATAATTAGAATAATTTTTTTAAATATAACTGACCTTGTATCACATGAATTACCGCATTTTGAGGGACTATTTTCTCGCAGATCACTCCGCCGCTGCGTTAGCTTACAGCCACGAAGCGGATGCTGCTCAAATATAAGTTATTTTAATGCAAATGGTTAAAATTATTCTGTCTACACAGACATTTATAATGTTAGTCTGGCGTTATAAGTGATTTGCCTCAGGTGCACTGTGGAGTGGGTCAGACTGTTTTTAATGCAGGATAACTAATACCATAGAAATGCTTTAGCCTTGCCCTAGCCTAGCGCCACTAGACTCTTCAAATAGAAGAACTGCATGAATTTAAGAAAAAAAATATCTCCAGAAATCAACAACACTCTGGATAACTAGCAAATGAGGCCCAATGTCAAAAATCCTGAAATATTCCTTTAACTCAATCAATGAGAAAATACTTTAAATGTCAATCATCAATACAATAAATTAACTTGTGTTAAAACGTTTGACGAGTCAAATTACTGTATGTTTATGACTAATGTAAATGTAGATTGACTGATGGCCTAGAGAGGCTCAAAGTCTGTTTCCAGTGAGTTTGCTGTTACAGATATGTTGACATATTACATTAACACTGATTCTGTGTGTTTCAGACGTGATCAGCCTGACAGTGCAAGCCTCACATTTCCATCCGGATGTCATCACTTTCCGCTGGTTCTGCCAAGGCGGTGAGCTGAGTCCTGTGGCCTCCCAGGCATCGTCCTCCCCTCGGCCCAACTCAGAAGGCTTCTTTCTGCCTACAGTCAGTGCAAGCTCCCCCGCTCTGAGCTGGAGAAGGGGAGCACTAAAGTGTGGGTCAGTGTCCATCACATCGCGCTGAAGCAACCTGTAACTCGAGAAACGAGAGGTAAGGAAGGATAAATTGGATGTCATGTATTTAGATGAAGTTCAGGTGCTTGTAAAACTCTTTTTGAGAACAAATTATATTCAACCTTATAGTTTTAATGAGGATAACGTTTAATCCTTGTAGTTGTAAATCTTTCAGGTGACAGCAATCTTGCCTTGTGATTAAATAATTCCACAATTTTTATTTCTACTGTGAAAAAATATTCATTTCACCCAATTATCCAGCAATGACAGCGACATCAACTTATAACTAGACCAAAACGTCTAACGTCTGCATTTGACAATTCAAACAAATGATTCTGGCCTGTCCATCTCAATATGGGCTAAAATGTTATCAACCCATGAGTGTGCCGTATCTTTTAGTATTGACAGAAAAAAAGCTATGTACCTGTTTATATTCTTCATATAGGCTTCTTAAAAAGACCGTGCGTCTCGGAAGTCATCAGCACCACTAATGCAGACCAAACTGTAACCCTGGGATGTGAGATCTCAGACTTCTACCCTCCGAACGTGGCAGTGGAGTGGCTGAATATGAGGGAGGGGCTGCAGGACGACCGCGAGGAGGAGCAGCTCAAAGGAGGAGAGCTGTTTGGCCCTTTGCAGATTCAGCCTCATCTCTACAAAGCCACGGCCACTCTGAGAAGACCGGCCCGTCGGGAGAAGCAGCAGAGAGAAGCGGGCATCATCTGCAGAGTCCAGCACTGTTCGCTGCCCGAGCCCATCGAGAGACTGTGGAGAAATGTAGATACAGGTCTGAATCTTCCAAGACTTTTATCTTTTCATATTAGGCGTAGGAATTATTCATAGACCTCTGTTTATTCCCATGTTAAGCTGAAGTCGGATACTGACCATGACCAAACTTCACTCACTTCTGGCTGTTCTCCTCAGGGGCTCCATCCATCCCTCCATCAATTTCCGTTTGCTGGACCAGCGAAGGTGTTGGGGTCTTCTCCCTCCTCCTGAAAGGCGGACATCCCAAAGCCAAGTTAGTCTGGGCTGCAGGGGGCGCTACGTTCGTCCCGCTGGTGTCCAGTGAGACAGAGGACATTGGAGATAATGGACAGAGGGAGCTAAAAGTGTCTGCGCCTTGGAAAGGTCCACGGGTCCACTGACCTTGCCTGAAAAGGACAAACGGATGAACGGTCATGCAATAAGTAATCATCTTTTATATACGCCACATGCTAATAAGTAATAACAAATAGACAGATTTTTGGAAATATTTGTGGTAATGGTTTATCTCACCTACATTCTGCTCTCAAGTCAAAGGAATCAAAGGGCCCGATCTTGTGTGTCAAAACGCAGACTATAGCGTAACATTTTGCGCTTAGTAGGAGCACACTACTTTGAGATCTTGCCACTCAACTTAGCGCATTTAAGTGGGAAGTATGTGGGGTGGAGGAAACAGCCTTTTCCTCCAACCAGACGCAGCGGCTGAGAAGCGTTGAGAGAAAGGGGTTGTGGGGGAGTGGGGGGTGAACATGTGCATTTGTTTTGTTCGCGTTTACGGCTAAGCGAAGGCCGATCCGCGCCACCGCGGGACCAGCATAGCTCTTTCTCTCGGGACACGAACATTGTTCAACTCACAATGGGGTAAATAAGTTTTTAGTTTGATCCGTGAGAGCCTATAATTCTTAAGGAAGAACACAAGGCAACACGATGTAAACAAGGAAATGAATGGGAGGCAGGCTTCTAGCAAATGCTGCTTGTAATAAACCACACCTCGGTCGACCTCCTTTTATAAGTGACGGCCCCCTCACAAGTGGTGAAGGCGCAACAGCAAGAGCAGCGCCACTCGGAAAATCCCAAGTCGCCAGGAGCCTGTGCACGGACTGCGGAAGGCACAAGATATGGCCCATAATGTCTTATGGACATATTGTCAGTATGCACACGCAGGAGCTGGAGTCACACTGCAACTCTTTGGTTCTGGGTGTGAAAACTGACCAAGATCATCTCAGGACTATTGGGCTCAAAAGAGTCTAAAATAGATCTATAAATTTGACTTAATTATGTCTAAATCGGGTGTAAACCATAATAAAACCAAGTAAAAATCGTACTTAAATGCAGTACAAAAGCGTATATGAAATTACACAAATTATATGAACTTATGAAAATGAATAAAACTGCAGATGACCCCGAGTACCACTTGAAGAAGTACCACCAGTGGTACATGCAGCCTACCACAGTTTGATAACCTCTGTTACGTTTCCTAATAAAATGTTATATGTATATAGGGGATCTGAGGAGGTCAAAAGTAACACTCATCTCCACCTGCAGGTGTCGTTGTAGTTCATTCAACTTCAGTGTAGTGTAAACTGTCAACAGGTGCTCTGTAAAGTAGGTCATCATCCTTCTTCTGTTCGAACCATCTCATTAGCCAGGAACCTAAAAATAGGAAGCATGTTATTAGTAGACAGATCCATTAGTGTTCTGCAGATGAAATAGGTAGCCTTAAAATCCAAATGTTTTGTAACTATATCCATTTCGACTCAACAGAGACAAAAGCAGCCGTCACTGACCCTCACACCCAGGGAATACAGTACATCGACGAGAAGGTTGACGGAGAGAACAACATAAGTCGAGAGGAGGACACCAAGTCCGATCTGGATGAAGACAGCGATGAAGAGGAGCGAGACCCGGGCGCGTTGCACATCAACCGAGTGAGCCGGAGCCCCAGGAAGAGCGAGAGGGCGCAGCTACGGGTGTGTGTGGAGATCACGCACCCTGCACTGAAGCTCCCCGTGTACAGAAGCTGGACAGGTGATGCAACACACACAGAGGATTCAGAAAGTATCCAAACATCGCATCTATTCTTATGTTGAAGTCTGATACCAAAATAAAAATCACACCACACTCTTCTATAGAGGCTGTACCTTCTGTATCATGGGGAACAAAGTAATATCAAAAGTAATGAAAAGGGGTAAACAGTTGTTGTACAGAGTCTGAAAACTTAAGTCACTATTTTGTTATTCAAACCCTTTTACTCGCCAAAGGTTTTCTACATTTCTATCAACAAACACTTGATGAATCACCTTTCAGACGCCTTTTCTTTTGTTCTTAAACCTAATCTGCTAACATTTAGGTAAATGTAGCATAGTGTAATGAGAAAACGTCAGCTCTCATCTCTCAGTTGCATGGATACAAATAAAACTTCAAAGCTTCATGCCAATTGTGTTGTTGAAAGTAGCTCACGGGGCTATTCGAAAACAAATGTGATGTTTTAGTATCAGACTGCTGCATAAATGAGGTCTGAAACATTTTGAACCCACTGTATAATAGGACTACCTGTAGTGTAGTGTATACTGTTATCAAGTTCCTCTTAATCTGATCATGTTTCTTCTTTTTCAGAGCCAAATGAGGAAATTTCATCAATGTGATATGATGCCATAATGTCGCTCTTTCCACTGTTTCACACTGTTTGTTTTTCTAAAAGGTTTAGGGTTCCTTGTCTTAATATTGTTACATTTACTACTATTATTTATTACTTCATATTATCTAATCATCCATACATTTATTCCTATACTGTATTTCAATTACCAAGCTCTTTTTCTATAAATGCTCGCACTGGCGCATTGAGTTGCCTTGTGTATGAAATGCGCGGTATAAATAAAGTTGCCTTGCCTATTTTTGTACAACTGCTGTAATGCTATTCTCATGTGAAAATAAAGTGTTGCTTAATACAGACTGCATTTTGTTTGCAGTTGTTCACACACATTTGGGTCTCAACCTCGACCACAGTCCTGAAATAACTTCGTTGAGACTTGGGTTCACACCTTCAATATGACAGAGATCAGAAGTAAATGTTGTCTGTGCAGGAAATGTATAACAGACAATACAAAAATGTGCTACCGGTCAAACGTTTGGAAACACTTTTTATGTATTGGCTTTTCTTTATTTACATTGTATGATTCTCATTAAAGGCATTAAACTAAATTAAATTATGTAGGAAACAAAAAAGGGGGAAATAAATATCAAAGCAAAAGTATTTGGAAGAATCTATGTCACTTAAAAAAACAAAAACATAATAATTCGATATGTGACAATACATTAAAAAAAAGTGTTCCCAAACCTTTTACTGTGATTGTGACATAGTGTAAAATAGTCACTTATGTCATTGTCATAAGTGGCTGAAAATGTACCACAATTCCACAAGCACACCAAGCCAAAAAATAAATTAAAATTAAAATTAAAAATAAAGAACACACACTGAATTCCAGAGGTGGGCAGAGTATCCAAATATTTACTCAAGTAAGAGTAATGTTTTTAATTTAATTCACAGTATATTTTAGTAAGTGGCTGAATTTCCCTACAGGGCTCAATAAAGTACACCTTAACCTTAATGCATAAGCTTAAGTGTATATACTGTTCATATATGTTTAGCCCGTTTACACATAATTTAGTCCAATCTAGCTGTATTTTAGATCCTTTTAGGTCTGTAATAGTCCTGATTATTTGATTTGATCTTGATGTAGGGCTTGTAGTACTTGGTGCGAAAAGTTTGAAAACCTCTGCACCATTAAAAAAATAAAATGCTGAAATAAATAATACTGGAAATTAGATATCCTACAAGAAAAACAAACTTTCTTCTGTATGTTAACACAAAAGGATCACTCGATTTACTCAGTGGAGAGAGTAACTAACTTAGTGCTCTAAGTAAGAGTATTGATATTTATAAATAAGTCTTCAAAAGTTACTCTACTCCAGTTTCATGTAGGTGGTCTACAACTATACCCATCTCTGGAATTGATTATAATTAAATGCATTCAATTGACAATACAGTAAAATGAAATGGGCAAATGTTGATGTGTCTTGCAGCACAAAACTCTGTCTGTATAATCATCATCTGTGCAGCTCCCCCACCACAACAGCGAGTTTAGCTCTTCCTCATAATATATCGCACTTACCGGACATATCACAACGAGGAACTCAGCTGTGCCTCCAAACCACAGCTGAAACAACCGTGTCGCATTTTGCATCATCAGTCTAATGCGTTATTGCATTTAATTAAAAACAAAAAACCAACCCAAGAGTTAGCTTTCGGGTGAGGACAGGCGCTCTACCTGGTGTGTCAGCGCAGAAGAAGAAGAGTTATGGACCCTGCAGAAGATGGTCCCATGGCCAGAGTTGAGAGGACTTTTTGGACTTTCTGGGTGAGCAGCTCTTGTAACTCAATACCTAAATAAGTTGGGAAGGTCTGTTTGTTCTTTCTATTTTAAAAATGTCTATTATCCAGCTGTGAAATTCAGAATAAACTTGATTAAAAATGTCAGGTGATCAGCACATTTAGGCAATCCATAAAGTGAGTCACTGCTTACCCGGGTTTCCTGTTATTTTAAATGTGCCCACTAGGCGGCAACCTACGTCTTATTATTATTATTATTATCATTATTATTATTATTATTATTATTATTATTATATTATTATTATAATTATAATAATAATAATAATAATAATAATAATAATAATAATAATACATCAAACTTGTAAAGCGCTTTTTTGGACACTCAAAGACGCTTTACATGGGGAATAAAACAAAACAAAAAACGGGGTTTAAGGAAAAGCTATTTTGAACTGGTGGGTTTTGAGTACTGATTAGAACTATGTTGTTTGTATAGTTCAATCAGTGCTTTGCTGGGTTTCAGATGACATGATCATATGGGTTAGTAATTGAGGTGGATGCAGTTAAAATTGTTATTGGGGATTTTCTGGTAATATAGTGAGTTCAAGGACCTTAATGTGGGCTAAATGATGAAGTTCAGCATTGGTGGATTTTCCTTTGGTTATTTCTGATTAAAATACCATGTAATCAATGGCAAAAACTGGTTCTAGTACTTCCACATCTAGGAGTATGACTTCATCACATTCTAGTATCTGAAAGCGACCAACATATTCAAGGACCACATATACACTGTATATTGATCCATCTAAATTCATTTCATTCAGCCTCTCATCCAAGCCTGACGCAATAGATTCTGACGTGTTTGACAGAGGAAATTATGCTAAATGGGGAAGTATCTTGTCCAGTAAATGTTGGGTAATTTTATAAAGCTTCTTTTTATTCTTCCCCCACAGAACTACATAACTGAGACCGTGAATAGAATCCTCCGACCAGAGCCCCCTGTCACAGAAATAAATGACACAAACCCCACCCAGGGTAATCATGAGCATTTGGACACGAAAGATGACACCACCCCAAAGGAGGAAGACGAGAAGCATCATGTCCCTGCGTTGTCTGTTAGCCCGCTGCGACCCGCAGTGCTTGGGACTCTGGATCAGAGCTCCAGTCCGAAATGACACAACACACAGTTGAGAGAGAGATAGATGAGACTGGCATTGACGTTGCCAACCTGCCTGCTACCATCAATACAGCAGTGGAAGACGAAAGCAGCTTAATGATTCCAACGACACTTGTAAATAGTCCTAATGAAATTATAAATGAATCTGCACAAAACAGCTGTACACAGGAAGAGTCAGGCAAACACCAAAGTATAGATGTACTGAATGAAATTGATGAAGAGGAGTGTATTGAACACACTGATTTGGCTGTGGAGCCAGAGGATGCTTGCAAAATAAACACCACACCCATGAAAAAAGAGCATAGTGAAGAGGATATGGGTAAAATGCAAATTCATTATACAGATTTGGAGGTTGAGGCGATCGTTGTTAAACAGAAGAAATCGGTGCTGAAAGGAATGGAAGAATACGCCATCATTCAATCAGAAAGCAATGAGAAAGAAAGAGAAGAAGAAAGTGAAACACCAGAAAATATGAAACCAAAAACACAGCATGTGATATTGAGGATGAAGATCAAGACAATACATCAGAGTTGCATTTAGGGACGGTTCATTTAGAGGTAACAGAGCAAAACAGTTGTGCGGTGGAGGTAGACCAGGACGATGCGCATGAACTAGTTACTTCTTTGCTTTTGGAGACGGATAATATGACCAAACAGGACGACGCAACACTTTTCCAGCAAAGTGCTAATAATGAATGTCATGAGGATGGAAATACACAAAGTGATAATACGGTTGTGGCGCCGAGTAATGAGGGAGTGGAAGAAAACCTAAGCCTGACGTTTTCAAACATACCTCCTCATGCTGCATCCTCAACGTCTGACAACAGTTTTGTCGATTTGCTGAAGAATGAAAGAGTGAACAGTCTGTTAGATCAGAAAATGATGAAGAAGAAAAAAAAGAAAGAAAGAAGATGGTAAAGCCCAGAAGAACGTGATAATATTATGAGAAAATCTTATATTGAGGATGAATATCAAGACTATAGCAACGAAATAGCCCTAAATGTAGAAAAAGAGTTGACCAAACAGGACAGTTTTATTACTGACATGGCTGATACCGACCAGAGCAATGAGAGAATGAAGAATATGGACAAAGATGATTTCAAGATGCTGCTAACTTCTTTAGTTGTGGATACAGAAATTTTGGACATACAGCCTGTTAGAAATGAGCGTAGGGAAGCACAAGTCACTGATGATAGTGAGGGTGAGGCAATTACAGACAAAGAGGAGCACGGTGCGGCTGTCAGAAATGAAGGATCTGCAAATGAAGAGAAACAATCAAAACTGGATGAAGTTATTTTAGTAGAACAAATTGGAATTGTGAGAGAAAGTGAAAATAATACTACAAACAATGATCTATGCTCTGAAGCAATTCTTTATACACCTGATCGCACTGACATTGAAGTCTCCAGTGAAGACAGTTTCATGGCAAAAAATAGCATTACAGTAAAACATGAAGGGGTGTCTACACAGGAGGAAGGTAAAGCATTTAAAAGTATTCCCCCGGGTGAGTGTGGAGGGCAGGATTTGGAGCAGCTATATTCATGTGAGGAAAGCCGAGGGGAAGTTCCTGGCCACAACAATGAGCCTGACATTGGAAGTGCTACACAAAGGTTCCTGGAAGAAGGAAATTGCAAGGAAAACCAAACCACCCTATTACAAGAAGAGGAGGAGAGCGGAGCTGCAAAATGCATTCAAAACAGTGGCACTAGCGAAGGACCAGACCGTTTCGAAGATCCTATGGAAACAGAAGCCAATAACGAGAGATTTGAGGAGCATAGCCATGGGCCTGAGCAGAAGACACGTGCAGAGAACCTCATGAAAGCAGTGGATACATACGAGGATTTTGAGATCGATTTGGTCTTAACAGAAGATGACCTAAAAGAAGAGGCAACAGGGATTGAGTTTGATATGGGAGGCAGCTTTTGTGAAGTTGACAGTGTTGCTGATGCTGGGGCAATGCAAGAGATTCAAACTGAAAATGTGGCCGGATTTACCCAAAACGACTTTAACGACAATGAATTTCAGGATTTTTCAATCAGTGATCCATCGACTTTTGAAACTGAATGCGAGTTCGAGACCGTGGACAGTATAGTAGTTAAATACACAAAAGAAGACTTGAATGTGCTTCAGGAAGAAGCCCCAAACACAAAAATAAATGAGAGTTACTCTGAAGAACAGTTGGAAGCTGTAGGTGAAGATTCTGCTAAAGTATCAAAAGCAGATGAACTGACAGATGTGGCCGACCATGAAATTTCAACCTCCATGTTATCAGACAAAAATCAAGAGCAACTGATTTGTAGCAATGTGATCGAGGAAGAAATTCTTGATTTGTGGATAAAGCAGACTTCAGTAGACAACTCTGTAGTAAAAGTAGAGGACCAAGGCAAGGGGGAAGTCCACTGGAGCTGCCAGAAGAAGACAAATTGAGGTCAATGCCTGAATTAAAGATAGCGCGTGACGTCAATGTATCGTTATCTACAATAGAGCCTGGCCTCTTTGACCAGTTTTTGGACATGGGG
Source organism: Neogobius melanostomus (assembly GCA_007210695.1). NCBI lineage: Eukaryota > Metazoa > Chordata > Actinopteri > Gobiiformes > Gobiidae > Neogobius > Neogobius melanostomus. Next base: position 767,897 of record VHKM01000605.1, read on the forward strand.
GATTCACACATATACAATAAACAGGAATTACCCAAAATAGAACAATTGATTACTACAAGTAGCGAGTTACACAAATCTGATGAGGACCAAAGTGAATTTTCTATAACAGAGCCTTTATTAGAAACACCTCACACTGAAGATTTCTTGAGAAAACGCTTATGTACAACACCAGAAAGCACAGAGGATGAATCTGACACTTCTCACTCCTCTGATATTGCAGTGTCTAGGTCCAGTCCAGTTACACATTGTGAATTTACGAATGATGAGCCAGTAACAAGACTGAGAACAGTTTTTGAGCTAGACGTATTGGATAACAATCAGCTATATTCTCCAAATGAAACTGAAAATTCAATGTTCGTGCCTGATACACCAACAGAAGGATGTCAGCTTCCCTTCCAAGAGATGCCAAATGTGGAATGCTTGCAAGAGCCCAGAGGAGATGAAGAAACATATGGGGTATTTATATTTCTTTTTTACATTTTTCAAGCCTATTTGAATAATAATAATGTTGGTGTAGATGTCTTATTTTCACTCTAATTACAGGTTTATGTAGGGGAGTTAGACTTTACTCTACAAAAGTCAAGAATTGCAGTCAAAAATCCCAAAGTGAGGCCACCCAAAGATCCTCGGTCACTGCTGCATAAACCATCACTGGAGCCGTCACCATCACCATCACCATCAAAATACCAGCCACCATATCCTCCTGCTGGTGTCCCTTTGGGCGTTATGGGCATCGGGGTTAAACTACCAGGTTCTGTAGTTGATAAACAAGATGGGTAAAATGTAAATAATGCAAACATTCTGTACTGATTGTTGTATTTTGAATCTAGGCTTTGGAGCAGGTTTCCCTGTTTTGAAAAAGACAAAGAAAATGGTTGAAGATGAAACTGAAATAACCACTGAGGTATATATTTATGTTTGTATTTTTTTATTTTTTATTTGATATGGACATAACAATAGCATTGGACAAACAGATATATTGTTTTGTTGTTATAGCAAAACTGCTTATTTGTAACACTTGTCCATAGGAAGCTTTAGACACTAACTATTACATGATAGACTCATTACATTCAAAGTGAGATATGTATAGTGTTTAATTGTTATAATTTCGATTATTATGGCTCAGCTTCTAAAAACCCCAAATTAAAAATCTTTTATATTTTGAAAATGGACTTTAAGCTATGATCATCAAGGCTTGACATATTATGTCACTTTACATGTAATGAGTCTATATATATTCACATTATAAGTTGAATTACAGAAATAAATGAAATTTTGCATGATATTCTAATTTTCCGAGTTTCACCTGTATATATGAAATATATTACCCCAAAATACAATTATAAAATAAAAACATTATGGTGCTAACAGGAGACAAAACCAAAAGGGGATGATGATAAATTCATGCAAGAGGACTCGCCACCAAGGCCTAAATGGATGCCTCCAAATCACCCAAGGTAAATTACATACAACTGATTGCATACACAGATAAGAATATTTCCCCCATATAATATATTTTTTTAATCATTGCGATTTTATTAATGTCTTTTTCCCCAACAGTTTTGGCAATCCATTAATGTCTGAACTCAGAAGTAAACTAAAGAAAACGGCAAAAGAATAACAGTTTGAAGAAACAAAAAAAGTGTTCATTCATATTTCAATGAGCTGTCCCCCCCCCCCCCCCCCCCCCCCAAAATTGTAAAACTGCAAAAAATTAAGATGACCTTAGTTTCTTATGCCAATGAAGAATGATTCTGTATATAAGTTACTGTTGATTTTCCAAAATGTAATTAAAGACGTGATAAAATTGAACTTTAAAGGCTTTTTTATTACATGGTCTTTTTTTGTTTTCTTATGCCTATAAAATATTACACCAATTTAGTAAGTACTCATATACAGTAGTACTTATGTGTAAAACGCTTAAGTTTTTCTGTGTACATTAGTAGCAGCGCTAGGGGCAGTGTGCCAAAAGAGTAGCTGGACTCGTCTGAACGTAGAAGTAGTCAGTCCCATGTAATGATTGGTGGAGCCTGATTTATTTAAATCAATGTGCGCACACGGCACAAATTTGAACCAAAGTTGACTCTCATCCGACTCCGACATAACTTGTTGACATTTTATCGAACAATTTGATGTTTTGGCTTAGATTTAAATAACCAATTAAACTATGCAGTAAAGTTCATTGAGGTGGAGAAGACTGCAGGGAATGGTAAGTAACGGCTAACGTTAGCTAGCTTGATAATGTCTTGGCTTCAAACTTCCTGTTCTAAATCGATGAGTAAAAAATAACAACGAATACAGTCAGGCCTGTCAACTCTCACGCTTTCCTCGTGGCCAGTTAGATCTTTTGATGAGTAAGGAGTCTGCAAGCATCGTTTGCTAAAAGCAGAAGTTTTCAAACTACGGGAGTTGATGAGACTCCGCTGGATCAAATACAGCATGTCATTTGCAAGAATAGACTATTGATCTGGTGAAGGAGCTCCATGTTGAGTGTAAAGACACGATTACGTATGGGAATCAGAAGTGTTTGCTCATGTGCAAAACAAGTCACAGGCAAAAGTGGATTAGCAGCAGGGTCATTTGTGTGTGTTTTTTTCTTCTAACGCAGCACTCTCGCATTTACATATATTTGTGTGTGTTCTCTGTTGAGCCTGACAGTATTGGGTGTGCTCATCATGCATATTGTACTATTTAGTATAGAGTTGTATTGTTTTTTTCTAGTTTAATGCTGTTTTTGTTTTATACAGCTTTCTTTTTCTGACTCTGATGGCTATTAAAAGGAATAATTTATATGCAAAGTTTTAAACAAACATTCCATAAAAAAATACTCCAGAAGATTTTCTAAATTATATGCTGCTTGATTTTTGTGGGTAATAAGAAGTAGAATGACTGACATGAGGCAGAGAAACGGGAGGGACATGACTTGAAACAACCAGAATCCAAACGCCTAACATAAATGTTTTTAAAATTGATATCGGGGTACGTTTTTAAAGCCTTTTTTTTTTTTTTTTTTTAAACGTGGTTCTTCCCTTCATGTGACTGACTGTCCTCAAATATGCACAATGCTGTTTCATTGTACGTTTTGTCAGGGCTGTAACGATGAAGGGGCTCACTGGGCATTTGCTGAATTGGGCCCCAGTCAGAAAATTAATTCTTTAACACCAGTAGATAGACCAGCTGAAAGTATTATTATTCATGATCTAAAATCCATCAGAATGCAGAAAATCACATCTGAATTATGCACTTTTCTTGGAGGAGGACTCCCAAATTATCATAAGGAGACAGACCTTGTTGGCACTTGGATCTTATGTGTTTCATCCACTATGACCATAGACTGTTAAAAAGAATAGACAGCTCCTCCTCACTCCTCCCCGTTTACCAAAATGACCACGTTCGAGGGGGAAATCATGGCGGATTTACAGACTCCTCCTCCCCAGCTCTGACGAAGCATGTTCCTAATAAGGGCAAAAGGGCGGGATCTCACTGTAGACTCGGCCCTTGCGTGACGTGTAGCTCGCGCAGCTCCAATGCCAACAGTCCGACCTCCGTTAAGTAGGAGATTTAAAAAATTGTATTTCGAAAACCAGCCTGGTTTCTATTTTTTGACTAACCCAGCGTTATCTCAGGAGGAATATGTAGCCATATAAAGTGTTGAAAAAATTGAAACCAGGCATTAAAGTTGTTTTTAACGTGTCTAAAGTCCAATGCTTTTCAATGGGGGCCTAGCGGCCAAATGGAGGTACTACAGCAATGGAGGAGCAATGGCGGCCTCCAGTGTATGCGGTCACAAAGCAGAGCAGCCAGCGGCCATTGACTATGACTAGCTTTTGTGAATGCCTTTTTATTGACATTAACATTTCTAACAATGAAACTAATCTGACACAATTTTTTTGTTTTATTTGCAGGCGGCAAGTTCATGAAGATTTTCTGTTGGCAGTCTAGTCCTGTAATAAACAACAAATCTTTATTATTTGAGCATGGCCAATGAGAAAATGGACGCCTCATCTTTTACAAGTCCGAAGCCTCAAAAAAATTATGAAGGTTGTGAGAATGTTCCCCCGGCCTCACTGCTGGGTGAAAATGGCCCTTCAATTCAAACACCAAACCAGAATATCAAGGGAAAGCCATGCATGTCTGGTTTACCATCCGCACTGACTCCTAGTTTAAAGTACCTCAATATTGGAAATAAAAACATTGCTTCTTCGAAAGGCCCAACTAAACCTAGTACAGGTGTTTCAGCATTACCTGTCGTAGATAAGGACAGCTGTGCATGGTCTGTTCTAAATGAAAGTCTCCCAGAAATCACTCTGCTTGAGGCAACATGTAACTCCCCATTGAATATGACAAACACTCAATTTAATGGTGAACCTAGTACCCCAGTTTTGTCTAAGGAGCTGAAAAAACCTTTGCAAGTTTTGGATGGTTACCTCAACTCAAAACTGAGTCAAATGACACCTGTACCCTGGCTGCGTGATGAAGTCCTCCCAGAAATCACCTTCTTCGATGACACTTGTGGTTCATTTTGTGAAACAAATATGAGAAACGAGAGAGACAACCAGTTAATTGATTCCTATTTGACACTAACCCCTGAAAAATCTTCTCTGGTACTTCAAAGGGAAGTCCCAACCTTGGAGACGACTCATGATTTCAAAGAACATGGCCTTTGGAATCAGGTGAAATGCTCTCAGCAAAAACTGCACATCTACCAATAAGCCCATCTTCTCTGGAAAAAATGTCTGCAACCTTCAATCTCAACTTAACCCATCCTCTTGCGTCAGGCATTGGTGAATCTGATGGCACAGTTGAAGATGTTAAAAATGTTCAGCTTCATGTTACCAAGGATATTTCTATGAATAGTACATTTGATGGTCATTGGTCTTCCGAAAACAGTACAGAAATGATCGATGGGGCTCAACCCATTACAATAGCGCACCCTGTTAATATTACCCGGGATTTAAGTACATCTAATGCATCTCTTCGGTGTGAAGTGTCACTGTCTTCAGGAAGTAACTCTAATAATGGCACTTTTGAGCTTAAAGGTGAACATCTCAAAACAACTGGAGAAAACCCTAGTTGTATTTCTGACAACACAACGGGAATGAACAAGGCACGGCTGTAATATTAAACTGCACGTTTACCACAGTTCAGGATAACGCTTCAACGCAAGCATCAGTCCTACAGAACCAGACTGTGGATCTTTCCACTTCAAGTAGCAGTCCACCCATGTCAGATAACACTAATGTGAGCACCAAGCAGATTAGCCCAGAATCTTCCCCTGTTATGAATGACAACTGCTCGGATTCAAAGACCAGCCAGAGTTGTGGAATGCAAAACCAGACATTTGAAAAGGATTCCCTTCAAAAATCTAGTGGCAGTACAATTGTAGGTCATGCCAGTTCCACAAGTACATCTCTGCAGAACACATTTGAGAGCAAACCAAATGGGACAATAACTGATAAAGAAATTACTACAATGGCCAACAAATCACAAGATGCGCAAGACAGGTCCTCTCCTTCCCCAGTGAAAAATGAGACCAGTGCTGAACCTAATCTCCCAGAGATGCCGGGTGAAAAGATACAAGAAAAAAACACAGTTCCTGATTGTAAACCAGCTGAGCCTCAGGAGAGTCTTTTCAATGTGAATGTTGCAGCAGCAGCAGCAGCAGAAGAATCAAGCAGTGGTGAAATGAACTCTTTAAACAATGGACCTGCTCTTTGTGAATCTATAGTTAATCACTACACTGAAAGTCGCAGGGGAAGCGTTTTCAATTTGGATAGCTCACTGGAATTCAAGCCTGGCTCTTTGGCTACATCCACACCAATGTCCACAAATGCATCATTCATGTTCACTGTAGACAAAGATGGCAAAACTACAGCAGCCCAGAAAAGGTTGTACAGAGAGAGGCCCAGTAAGCCCAGTGCTCCAGTATCCTCAGAAGTACCATCAAATATTGTGTCCGACCGGAAGACTTTATTACGCCAGCCTGCCGCAAAACTACATAAAAACCAGCTGAAACCACCATCTCTGCTTTCAAAGTTCAAGCCAGCTTCCTTACTTCCAAAACGTCCTGACTTACTGAATTCAGGCCAGCCCACGACTCGACAGATTGAGGCACCAAAAACAAACTATGCTCAACTCATTCAACAGGTAGGATTTTACTGATGTGGTAACTGCTCTATACTTTTCTGAAATTACAATGAACAAACTATTTTATGTTTTTGTTTTTTTTCAAAGACCAGAGAATTGAGATCCACAGCAGATGGTAAGGACATTTTTATTTTTTTTATTTTTTTTTCGGGGGGGGGGGGGAATAACAAGTGGCATGTATATTTTAGAAATGAGTCAGTTTGCTTTGGTTTTGAGACATTTCTGTCTGAGTTTGAGATTCCTACAGTGGCTTCAGAATGCTTTCATACGCCACTGAATACCTCATTTGTTTTTGTTTCAGCTGCTTCAGCATTAAAGCCTCAAGTGTCTGGTTTACGAAAAGCAGGCAGCGTGCCTTCAGGCATCCAAAGAGCAGAGCAGGGTCTAAAGCCTCCACGCTTTTCATCTGCCCATTCAGGCTCGTATAAATCTGCTGGAGGTACATACAGCGGCCTTTTATTTACTCCTACCAGATAAATGGATATAATCTGGTATAATCACAGTGTTCTTCCACACAGGCACAGACCCCGTTGCAAAAACCAACTTGCAAGCAAAGAAACATCCCTTACCGAAAACTGATGGATTACCAACTGCAAAGAAGAAAAGACGGGTAATTTGTTTTTAGTACAGATGTGTGTCTCCACATGTGTGCAAATGGCAATTTTAAAGCTGTGCGCAACATTTATTTCAGATAATCCGTTGCCATCCAGTAACGTAGATGCTCCGGCCTCTGCTTCAGACACCACCTCTAAGGCCAAAAGCCTGAAGGCTCCTTCACTTATCCAGAGAGCTTTACCTACAAAACCTCTAAAACACGGTAGAGTGGGCTTTTCCACATAGATTTGACATTTGTTTTAGGGTTTGTTAGGCTTTGAGTCTTAATGTATTTTGTAGGGTCTTTAGAACCATCCACATCATCTGACAGTGCAGCAGCTTGTGAAACAACCAACAGCCATAGGCCCTTAAGACCACCAGCTACCAGTTTAAAGGCCCCCACTACAAAGCCTCAGTGCCATGGTAAATTCTCCTGTAACCAAAGATAATTATGCTCTTTTCCAATCTTATTGTGTCTATAATTATTTCTAACAGATTGTGCCATGATCACCTCCCTGAAGGCTCAGCTCCAACTTAAAGATGAAGAAATTAGACTTTTAAAGGAAGGTATGTTTTTGTTGTGTGTGTGTGTGTGCGCGAGTTATTTTGTTTTTTAATTATGTACGGTAATACTTATTTATTTCTATTCCCAGAACTACTGAGAAAATGAGGACAGAAGATTTGCTGGTGGAAAAAGTAAATAAGATTGACAACGAGGGATTGGTGGTGTTTTTTTGTTTTAACCAAATAAAATGATTATCCTATATACCCTGGTGTCAGTGGTGTATTTTAGATCTCCATGTGAGTGACCTCAACTTTCTGCACGGAAATATTTTTTAATATTTCTTTTACATGTACAGTTGGCATTTTATTTTTGTACAGTCTGACCATCCCTCCTTTAACCGCCACCTTAACGTGGTGGAGGGGTTTGAGCACCCGAATGATCCTGGGAGCTCTGTTGTCGGGGCTTCGTGCCCCTGGTAGGGTCTCCCATGGCAAACAGGTCCTAGGTGACAGTCAGAGAGAGCGGTTCAGAACCCCTTATGAGAGACCAACAGGCCCGGTTAGAATCGTGAGGCCGTCCTGTGGACCCACCACCTGCAGGAGGAGCCATAGGGGCTGGTGCAATGTGATTTGGGCACTCCAACAGCTGCCCCCACGACCCGGCAACAGACAAGTGGAAGAAGATGGATGGACAGTCTGACCATATTTCTAAGTTGTGGTTCTGTCACCCTGCTCTGGTAGCCTAGAGCTGTCTGACCCTGTTCCAAGCTGTTCTCAAGTGCCACAAGCTCTCATGACCTCCTGACTGTCGGGGTATTTTAATCATGGGCCATATATTTGAACTGTGTATGTGGCTAGTCCTCGAGGGCCATATACGAGTGGACAATGCCGTGAAACATTTATTGGGTGCATTTAGCAGAGGTTTTAACTGTGCAACCACACCTTTACTTAGGCCAAGGCCATTTTGCCTGCTAACACTATAATGTTACTTAGGCCTATGCTTTTTATGCCAACTCTGCAAGAAGCCTGAGGACCAACAAAATTGGTGTGAGGGACACATTTGGCCCCCGGGTTGCAGTTTGGCACTCCTGGGTGCATCAAGACCATTTGGGGGTGAATTTTTGAGTCCTATGTGACAAAAATGTTCACTAACAAAAATAATCTATAGCTGTATGAGTTGAATAAACCTTTACACCAATTGCTTTAAAAGTTTAAGTTCATTTGTTTTTTTTTTGTTTTTAGTAAATGTTAATACGTTTGTTTTTTTTTTTTTAGAAAATACGTGTTTTCATAACTATTTTATGAGGATGCCACCGTTAGTGGGCGCTCTGACACATTCAGTCCGTTTCTTTACGCACTTCCTTTGACTGACGCAGTCGCCGGGCAAGGCTTTAGCACGCCTGTGTTTGTGGTCTATTAACTGCAAAACTGGATTTATATTTTACTATAAAGCAGCATAAACGTTACACAGTCACGTTCGTTGACACGTAGGTGAGTATTTTTGGAAATAATATTTAAGGATTAAAGCGGCTTCGTTGTCTATTTTTGTGGAGCAAACATGTGTACGGGCAGGTTAGCTTCTGGCTAAAGTTAGCATTTCTTTTCCGCCATATGGATGTGATATCAGGTAAACGTCGATCTCATGATAATATTTTGATATTTCTAATGGTTAGAAGAGGGCGGAATTAATAATCATAAATCCACGTTCGTTTACGTTCTTTCTACATATTTAATATTTCCATCCCCGATGGAAATGGGGGTTGTAGTCCATTACCATCGACTACGAATACGGTTTAGTTTGATTTCTCAGAGTGAACGTGGACAGTATGGTGTGGTGTCTATTCTGTTGGAGTGAACGCCGTGTCATTTGGCAATACAAATGTAATATAGATAATAGTTATACGGTGGGTCAACACAATGTTCACAAAGAGAGCATTGCTTCCCTTGCGCAGTAAAAGATCTGTGATTTAAATAAGCAGCTCTTCACACGTGGATAAATCAGCTGTTTGCCCACCATTCACCAAAACATCCGGTGAAAATCGCCGAAATAAACAACGATCCTCCCTCAAGCCTCAAAGCATCCACGATAAGGAAATTGAATTGCCAGGGCACTGTAGCTAGTTTTCTACGAAACATGAAAAGAGTGTCAATAAACTGTTTAAGCTGTGTATAATTCAGATCTAAGTGAATGGAGGAGCATTAACATGCCAGTAGAGCCTATTGTCAGTTGATGATTTTCTGGTAAACTAATGCTTATGCTGGAAAATTACAGCCTAACTATTGTAAAAAAAATATTGTTCAATCAATATTTCTGCTATACCTTGCTGTTTTTACAGGTTAAGACCCTTCTGCAGATATGTCGCGTTTCTTTGCCACCGGCTCTGACAGTGAGTCAGAGGAGTCCTCTTCCGCTGATGAGATCGCGCCCAAGGCACCTGGAGCCACCTTTAAGCCGTCAGTAAAATGTCCATATTATCTTCTTGTTATTGTTTAACCTTCATAATATCGTTTAATATTGCTTTTTCATAGGACTATACTGCTTAGTGATGATGAAGAGGACACTAAAAGAGTTGTACGCAGTGCCAAGGACAAAAGGTCAGTTATATTAACTTGTGTAGTAAATTGTTTAGTTTATTTGTTTGAGCAGTTGAAGTTCTGGTCAAAAGGAGTGAGCCGAAGCAAAAGCTTATGAGCGCCCACCCCCGAAATCATTACAATAAAAAATAACATATCACAATAGTACAAAGGAACATATTACAAGGAACACAGCATGCACACAAACACACAACGTACCCGTTTGTGATTTAACTATAACACTATACAATTGTACACATTATCAATGTGTACAATTGTATAGGTTATGTTCTTCTGTCGCTTGTTCACACATCAAATCTTCAAATTCCAGGTTTGAAGAGTTGACTAATCTCATCAAAACAATCCGCAATGCCATGAAGATTCGAGATATGTCCAAATGTCTGGAAGAATTTGAACAGCTATGCCGAGCTTTTACAAAAAGCAAGAATATTGTGGACAAAGAGGGAGTTCCTTCTTTCTACATTCGCCTTCTGGCTGACCTCGAAGATTACCTTAACCAGGTTTGCATTTTTCCAGAATTAAACTATTCAAAATTGAACAGCAATTGATTAATTTATAAACCTTCACAGCTTTGGGAGGACAAAGAAGGCAAAAAGAAAATGAACAAAAACAACGCCAAGGCACTCAGTACGCTGCGCCAAAAGATTCGCAAGTACAACAGGGACTTTGAAACAGAAATTCTTGCATACAAAGAGGTAATACTTATTCTTTTTTCTTTTTTTTCCCCCATACAAATAAAAATCATGTTTATCTGAGCATTGTTTTTGTTCTTTTCCCTGTATCAGAACCCACAGGATTCCGGTGATGAAGATGAGGAAAGGGAAGCTGCAGAATCTGGTAAAAAAAATAATAAAATGAAACTCAATAATTGTAATTGTTGATAAACACTTTTTTTTTTTTTTTTTTTCTTTCAGGCGACTCTTCAGGAAGTGAATCGGACACACCGAAGGAAAGGTGACTGCTCAGAGCTTTTTGAAGAAAAAACCAGAGGGACTCCCAGATGCCAGCAAATTCCTTAAAGGGGCCAAAGGTTCAGGGGTAAGAGTCTCTGTTTAGTTGAATAAATGGACTGTGATTTTCAAGGTAAATATAAATGATTTAAATATCACCAGGATGAGTCTTCATCCAGTGATGACGATGATGAGGATGAAGAAGACTGGAGTTCTGACTCGGTCAGCGGTGGCAGTGAGAGCTCAGATGAAGGCGAGGGCAAAAGCTCTTCTCTAGCTGTGGTCTTCCTTAAAAAGTAAGTGTATTGTGTATGTATTTATACTAACATAAGTTACAACTTGGCTGAACATGAGCCAGGTAGACGCGCACATCCAAAAATCACTTTGTAGCGTGCAAGAACTAGTTACAAATGAAAAACCCTGTAATAACTCTGCGCAGTTTGAGAGCTCCCAGATCTTTTTATTGCTGGCATCACCAAATAATAATAAAAATCAGACATCATGTCATTCATAACATAACTTGACTATGGGCTGCACAATATATCGCATGAAATATTGTTTTGCAATATTATGTTGGACTTATCGCAAGAAGCCACAGTATATGCAAAATCACTCAAGTCTTCAGTCTGACTGCAAACTTAGCCTGCATCAAAAAATGCATGGAACATATAAATACTCAAAAGTTCAGTTTTATTATAATTTTCTTAATTTCATGAATTTTATCCTTGTTTTTGTCCTAATTTAGTGTTTTTTGAAGTCTTGTTTTTGACACAATTTGCTGATAAACAAATTAGTTGAGTTATGATTTGTGTTTAAAGTTAACATACTGTGTTGAAATGGTTTTGTAAAATATCGCAATAATATCCTTATAGCAACACTGCGTCCCTGCAAAACACACACTTTTTTTTAATACCGTGCAGCCCTAACTTGACTTCTTTCGTATATGATTTGGTATTGTTAAAATAAAGTTTTGATGTATCGTCAAAATGTCTATTTTCCGGATGGTAGGACCCAAGAAAGTGAGAAGGGTTTAGAAAAGAAAGCTGGAAAACGGAAGAAGATGAAGAAGGAGCAGCGTATTGATGAAGAGGCTGGTGACGAGGCTGGAGAGGGGGAGGAAGGAGGATGGGAGAAAGTCAAAGGTGGCGTCCCTCTCGTCAAGGTAAGACCTAGCTGTCATACTATGTATAAATAAATATGACAGTGAAACACTATCAGGTCACTGACATTTATTTATATGTCAGAAAAGTCTGCTCCAACACCACAAAATGAAACCAACAGTTCAATAATTAAAATATCTTTGTTTCTTAAGGAAAAGCCTAAAATGTTTGCCAAGGGCACTGAAATTAACATCCCTGTTGTGGTTAAGAAACTGAATGAGATTTTGCAGGCAAGGGGCAAAAAGGGCACAGACAGGTAACTGCAGTATCTTTGTATTAAAATGTACTTATGTATTGCTCCTACTGATTTGACCAATAAAACTCTTTCCGACAGGGCGGCTCAAATCGAGTTACTTCATGCTCTAGCAGGCATTGCAGGAGAGAATAACTTGGGTCAGGCTATCCTGGTTAAAATCAAGTTCAACATCATTGCTTCTCTGTATGACTACAATCCCAATTTGGCAGCCTTTATGAAGGTTTGTTATTACATGCGTTCTCTTCCAAAACAATTAGGTGACTTTGCTGTAATGTAATTATCAAAGTATTATATTAACCTTTTTGTCCCCCCTTTAGGCCGACATGTGGAAGAAGTGCTTGGACTGTATTGATGAGCTACTGGACATTTTGTTTGAACATAACAACATCTTCATCGGAGAGAATATTGCAGAAGACAGTGAGCATCTGGCCGTCTCAGACCAGGTAATGTATATTATCGCAACTTGGACAAAAAGGAAGTTGACAACAAAAGATCTTACAAAAAAAAAACATTTATCTTCAACAGCCTTTCAGGGTGAGAGGTTGTGTTCTAACTCTTGTGGAAAGAATGGATGAAGAGTTTACGAAGATAATGCAGAACACAGATCCTCACTCTCAAGGTTTGTAATAAAATGATCATTTGTGATGTTTGGTGTCTTGTATTTTTAGTTGCAGAATTTAATAATTTGTATATACCATTCCGGCAGAGTATGTGGACAATCTGAAGGACGAGGGTCGGGTGTGTGGCATCATTGACCGCCTGCTCTCATACTTGGAGACCAAGGGCAGCACGGAGGAGATTTGCCGCGTGTACCTCCGGAGGATCATGCACACGTACTACAAGTTTGACTACAAGGCTCATCGCCGCAGCCTCGGCCTCCAGGGAGAGACCAAGGTAGCAAACAGACCTTAATGATTACAAGCCTTCAGTGAATTTTTTTCTCATCATGTTTTATACGATTCCTAGTCTGAGCAGGACCAGGAGGAGAGCGAAGGCGAGGATAGTGCTGTGATCATGGACCGTCTCTGCAAATTTATTTATGCCAAGGATCGCACTGACCGCATCCGCACATGTGCAATCCTCTGCCACATTTACCACCACGCGCTGCACTCCCGATGGTACCAGGCTCGAGACCTGATGCTGATGAGTCATCTGCAGGACAATATCCAGCATGCCGACCCTCCTGTGCAGGTGCGAAACGAGGACCCCAAATAAATAGCATGTAGTTGCATTAGGAAGTTATTAAAAGGACGTGTTTGCCGTTTCTCTTTGCAGATCTTGTACAACAGAACTATGGTCCAACTGGGAATCTGCGCTTTTCGTCAAGGCATGATAAAAGATGCCCACAATGCTTTGCTGGACATCCAGTCATCAGGTCGCGCCAAGGAGCTCTTAGGCCAGGGTCTGCTCATGAGAAACATGCAGGAGAGAAATGCTGAGCAGGAGAAAATCGAGAAGAGAAGACAAGTGTGTAGAGACCTTTTAAGATGACTCTGACATTCTTTGGCTGCATGACCAACTTTATTTAACATTACGTTGTTCAGGTGCCCTTCCACATGCACATCAATCTGGAACTGCTGGAGTGTGTGTACCTGGTATCTGCCATGCTGCTAGAGATCCCTTACATGGCTGCCCATGAGTTTGATGCCCGCAGAAGAATGATCAGCAAGCAGTTTCACCACCAGCTCAGAGTGGGGAGAGACAGCCCCTGCTAGGTACACCACAAGTCGACGACGGTTCAGGGTGTTGTGTTAAGGAATGGGTGAATCAATGAGTTTTGTGTTTGTGGTTTTAGGACCACCAGAGAGCATGAGGGAGCATGTGGTGGCTGCCAGCAAAGCCATGAAGATGGGAGACTGGAGAACCTGCCACTCCTTTATTATCAATGAGAAGATGAACAGCAAAGTGTGGGACCTATTTCCTGAGACTCAGAGGGTGCGGGAGATGCTTGTCAGGTTGGTACTTTGAAGTAATGCATTGTTTAAACTATTGCAATTTGAATGAAACGTTTAATTAATTTTGGTTATTGTTTGGGGGGTGTTTACAGAAAAATTCAGGAGGAGTCACTCAGGACCTACCTGTTCACGTACAGCAGTGTCTATGATTCCATAAGGTGAGCAAAGGTTAACCTGAAAAGTGAGTCCATGCTTTTTGGCATTTCTTCTAACTGTGCTTGTCCTGCAGCATGGCGACGCTGTCGGACATGTTTGAGCTGGAAATCCCCACTGTTCACAGCATCATTAGTAAAATGATCATTAATGAGGAGTTAATGGTGCGTCTATTTGTTTTATTAACCTTCCGCATTTACAATGTTATTAAAATCTTGTTTTGTACATACAGGCATCTCTTGACCAGCCCACTCAGACTGTGGTGATGCACCGCACAGAGCCCACCTCTCTGCAGAACATGGCACTGCAGCTCGCAGAGAAACTGGGCAGCCTTGTGGAGAACAACGAGCGTGTGTTTGACCTGAAACAAGGCGTTTATGGAGGCTACTTCAACAGAGGTTTGTCCACCTTTTGCAAAAGTGTGTATAGCAGTTTGGAGAACAATCCATTAAGAAATGTTTTAACACCTCAGATCAAAAAGGAGGCTACCAACAGAAAGGAGGCTATCAAAGAGGTAAAGGTAATTCATTTCTTTGTTTTGACATTTGTTTATCACTACACGTTTTGTTCACATGGCTTTGTTTTACAGATCAAAAAGGGTCTTACCAGCAGAATAAGTCTGGCTATCAGAGAGGTGGCTACAGAAACCAAAACCAGAGCAACTACTAAACTCTGCGTGGATTTCACTTTTATCGAGTTGAACTTCATTCCAAAACAATATAGACTGCATTTGGGACTTGACTGTATGCCATTTTCATTTGTCATCCAGTTCTTGATCAGCCAAATAAATTGCAGTACACGCCACTAAATACTAGGAGTATATTTGAAGTGAAAAACTTCAAGGCGAAAAAGGTGTTGCAGAGTGGTTTGCTTGCGACTGTCAGTGAGGTAACAAACATGTCAACAAATAACCTAATAAACAATTTAAAACAGTTATGAGTCTCTTCAGTTTTTCCCCACATAAGCCCATTTTATAACTGGTCACAAGTCAAACTTTGAGATTTGTTTGAAATGTAAAGTGCAATATAAATAACATGTTAAATGTTGTCAATGATGCCGACAATTACAAGAAAATTGACAAAGAGTTAATATTTTTCTGCTCCAACGTTTAAATGCACTTTTTGTGGCCTATGCAGCGACCATGCCCAGTTTCTGTCTGCATCTCCTGCGCAGCTCTTGCCTCAGGAGGTCCCTCTCTTTGCGGATTCCCTGCAGCACAGTGCGGTTTTCCTGAGCCCGGCGCACCAGGTATGGGAGTGTGTCATCCACCGAGCCATATGGTACAGACTTGTAAATGGCATAGCCCTCTTTAGCTGCAGGATGAGAAATATAATGTTAAGAGTGCAATTGCCTCTAACTATGTTTAACTATAACTGTGGCTTTGTATGTTTAAGTTTAGTGCAACAATGAGTCTTGCTGTTTACCGAGAGTAAGGGAGACATGATCGCACATGCCCAGCAGCTGACCATAGCAAACCGAACCATCATCTTTGTGTATGCCCAGCTCTTCCATTCTGGAGGTAAAACACAGGAGAAATGCTTAAATGTATAAAATCGTTTGGACCTTGCCTGGCTCAGTGTGATTTAAGTAGCACAGTACTTTAAAAAGGTACTTCCTTACAATTTACATCCAAGCACAAGAGAACACAAACGGCCTCTTGGTGCCAGTGTCAAACAGAAAAAGTGGGAGAATTGTGACCACCTCAAATAATTGAAAATGTGGGAGGCATGTACTTGAGCAAGCTTTACATTACTTTTGAGCAACGCAAGTTCCCTCCATCTTCATATCGACCAACCCAACCCTTAAAGGAAAGCAGCAAATGAAAACCAAAAATGAACTCATTTACCTGTGTGCAGACAGTCTGACTGACTCCTCATTGTGTGTGGCCACAATGATCCTGTAGCGCTCTGGTTGTTCTGAGATTACCTCCAGCATTGTGTTCAGAGAGCCATTATAACTGCACACAAAACGAGTATCAGTCAATGGTTATGTTCTAGTTCACAATCTGTCAGATCAGAACTCTTGCCTGTCGTTGGTGTCTTCCCAGCATTATGTATAGGACTTTGACGCCCCTCCTTCTCCGCCAGCTTCCTCTCTTTGTCCATATAGGCTCCTCTCACCAGTTTGACCCCGAGACAAAAACCCTCCTTTTTTGAAAGGTCAATAGCCTCTAGGATCAGAGACCTGGATTCCTGGCATGAATAATCTCATCAATAATGTTATTATTAAGAAGAAGAAGAACTTTATTTATATAGCGCCTTTCACAGACATAGTCACAAAGCGCTTTACATGAGACAATTGTACATTCACTCCACACTCAGTGGTGTTCAGTTTCCCCTGGGGGAGACTGAACGAAGCGCTGTCGCGACAGCACACATCTGCGCCAACGGTCCCTCTGACCACCACCATGCATTCACGCATTCTTTTTAACAGTCTATGATTCACGCACATCATTCATACAGGCCTATTGTACATGTTTTTAGTGGTAGGGGAAACCGGAGTACCCGGAGGAAACCTACGCAGACACGGGGAGAACATGCAAAGTCTACACAGAAAGGCCCCGTCCTGGTGGGAATCGAACCCGGACCTTCTAGCTGTGAACAGGGCCGCCCTAACCACTGGGCTTGCCTGGGCTGGAGCCCAGGGGTCCAGGGCCTCCAAAAAAAACATTTTTTCTTTTTTGAGCATGCAACATTTTTTTCTCACTTTAGGGGCCCTGTAGTTTTCTTGGAAACACACCTCTGTGGGTATAAGTGAGCATGAAAACATTAAAATTCATAGAATGGCTATGATCGCTTACATTAATGAGTCAGCTGAACGCGTAGTGGATTCTGAGCCGAAAAGACAATTCTGCTAATATTTAAGTGTTGATTATTCTATTTATTAAAGGTTATAAACAGCATAAGTCCGTGTGCTGATCTGTTTGTCAACGATGAAATATGTGTAAGCCATCTCGGGTTCGAGTGGGTGGGGGGCCTATATTTCATGGTTAGCCCAGGGGCCTATGGGTAGGTTAAGTCGCCCTGGCTGTGAAACACGAGCGCTAACCGTGCCGGCATCAGACTAAACCATTGATCCTTTTAAAGCCACACTGCGGAACATTCCAAGTTAGATGTTTCTAGATCAACTAAACTGTCATAAAACCCTAATAAACAAACTTACAACGGGTGCAAAACATACTCCTAATGAAAGATGTAGCATGTAAACCTTAAGCTTGGCCACCTGTATTCAAGCAAAGCAGTAACAGCTCCACAGAGACGAGCTGGTTATGTCCGGCTGCGGCAAAGTTACGAGAGAGGAGCCCGTTCATAGTAAAGATATGGCTTTGAGGACTATTTAACAATCAAAACAAAAAAACACCTGCAATGAAATAAACGCTTGTACTTTTATTGACTGAATAAAATATTAACGAAGCATGGCTTTAAATTTGCAAAAAGAAAATTGTCTGCCTTTACCTTGAGATAACACTGGTATGTGTTCCAAATCCAAGCGCCATCTTTGTTAAACTTTTTCATCATCGCCATGGTAACCAGGGAGAGGGCGGGGTTCATGTAGGTGTACTCCGCATCAACCAAGACTCTGACTTTGTTCACGCTCGCCTTTAAACATACATCACCCTCTACTTATTCTTATTATTATGATGTATCTTTCTGTATCATGTCCAAATAATGTGTGATTGTATGGTAATCAGTTTAGATGTTTAAAATATTGACATGATATGATCTAGAAACTTACTTTGGCAATTTTGTTGAGCCTTCTGAGTCCACAAAGTAAATGTGCATTGGCGTTGTCATCTAAACCAGGGAAGCTGATTGGCTGAAGACAAAAAGGATCAGCAAACTGGGGCAAACGAAAATTAATAACAGATAGTTGAAATTACCTCTCCGTCCATGGCTCTGACCAGGGGATTAAGGTCATAGGCTTGTTGTGCCATCAGGGTTGTGAGTTTCACCTTGGTATGAGAACACAAAGATGCTGCCAATAGGATAAATTGATTTGATGGGAATTGCCGTCTGCTTTTACAGCTGCTTATCTTTGCCCCAAAAGATAGCTGAACAAATATGCAGTCGCTTTAATATACCTACCCAACAGCACTCTACGTTGTGGTATTTGCTATATAAATTAATATTGCTGATAAGGGCTTTACAATATTTCGTTAATGTAATATTTGGTGACATAATATGCATATTGCGAGAAGTCACAGTATATCACAAAATATTCTCCCATCTGTCAGAGATTTTTGCTGACGCAGCCTAAAACAAAAGTTTATGGTTACTTCAAATGTGCAAAAGTTCAGGTTTAGTCATGAGCCTTACACACAGCTCTGGGCTGAGCAGCGCCGTAATCTTCAGCTGCATCATGGGGTCTTTGCTCCATGCGTTACTGTGAGACATCCGGACACACTCCAGCATGGCCTCCATATTGTCCTCATACCTCTTCTCCCTGCGAATACAATTTAATTATTCATCACGAAATGCACTTAACCCATACATAAATGATAACTCTCACCATGTGTATTGGCCATGTGTATTCATGAGTTTTCTGACCCAAGGCCATACTGTAACATCTGCAGTTCTCCACATACGTATTTCAGTGATACGTACTTTTGTGGAGAATTTCAAGCTGCTGGAACCAAGCATTGAGACAACTACTCCCAAAGAATGTGGGGAAGATTTTGAAACAATAGGAAACATTGTCATTGTAAATATATTTGCTGCATTTGTATATAAAAGGAGGCCCACTTGCATCTGGGGTTAGTGCAGTTAGTCAGGTCTAGGAGGTTCAACAACATAATGTGGCCAGGACTGAGCTCAGCTGACTACCTGAATGTACTGAATGACCAGGTTATTCAGTCAATAGGTTTTATTTTATTTATTGATTTATTTCCGTGATGGCAAAACCAGGATTAAATTTAACTTTAAATTACATTGGGAGTTCTGATGATTTTTGCCTCTTCTTTTCATTTTGTAGTTGACAAAAATATATGGACATCTTAGTCCTAGTTTTAGTCTCTTAAATAAAATTGTTTAATTTAGTTTTAGTCCAATTTAGTCGGCAAAAATATTCCTTTGACTAAAATTATGACTAAATATTTTAGTCAACAAAATTAACACTGATGGAAATTAAATCTTGTAGTATTGCAGAAGCTCACCAAAAACAATGTCACAGCGATTGCAACAAAATACTGGACTAGGTGACCCGTTTTTTTGCTCCAGGCAGTGTAGTTCCGTATATAGTATCTTTAAAAAAGTTTTACCCTGTGCTTTCTCCAAGATCTTCCTCAATGGGAACTGCCAGCATCGGCCTCAATCCCAACAAGCTAATCTTCTCCATGGACTGGGATATCTCCGTCTCGTCCTCTCCAGCCACAAACTGTGCATACACTGTGGGTCGGAGGAACATGGAAAAGCCCCTCTTTCCCAGGAGTCTCCGGGCAATGGACATCAACTAAAGCAACACAATGAAAGTTGTACAAGAAAGTGGAAGATAATCAAAGAAATCTAATAATTAAAGAATAAAGTAGTACTTGCTATAACTATAGTACTTGCTATAACTGCATTAACATTTACAGTTATTGATATTAAAGGTGGCACAGTGGTTAGTGCTCTGTCTTCACAGCAAGAAGATCTGTACTCCGTTTGTAGGTTTCCCTACCATTAAAACATGGACAATAGGGTCTCCTCTGGGGCCAGGACTCCCCTGAAAATGAGATTCTGAATCTCAGTGGGACCTCCCTGGCTTGATGGACATATGTTAAATACATTATAAATGTTATTCCCATTATTATATTTGCCACCGAGCCTAAGCCTTTTTATTTTCATGAAACTTACTAAAGCAAAACTGTTGAATATTACTCATCTCAAGCTTTTGTTTTATTTCAGGAAATATTAAATTCCCAGTGATAACAATATTGCTTAAAGTCAAATATACTTGACTCAGAAAGTAACAAATACAGTGAAATTAACTGACTAAATTCAATATTCTGAATGCAAGTAATTTGGACTAACATAGCTCATGTGTTTTCTTACCGTGCTGCAGTTGTTGACCAACAGTGGGAAGGAGCAGAGGTGGAAGACGCCCAGCGCTCGCAGAAGCTCTCCCAGCGTCTTCTCCTGAAACGCTCTTGGGTCCTCGAAGGCCAGAGTGGCAGGCATCAGCTCCGATTCTTTGGACGCCACCCCCGTCCGGACTGTGGCTGTACTCAACTGCCTGAGGGGCATCAAGAGAGGGAAGGAGGTCCGCACCCGAGAACCCAGCATGGTGAGACGGTCTTGATCCTCTGTGATTTTGTACTACAAGTGTGAAGATACCTGTGGTTAATGCCACAGATTTGGCTGACCCAGAATCCAGGTCAGCCAAAGCTGCCCGCCTGTCCTCTGGTTAATAAATGACCTGTTTAATTTTGAACAAACAAAGATGAACCTTTACGTCTAACGTTCTCTTCAGTCAGTTTTCCATGAGACCCGTAACATGTGGTCCTGTTTGTTATTACTCCAGTGGCCATTATATGGTATCCACCAGTCTGGGATTATGCTCAACAACAAAAAATTGTCTTTTAACCTCACCCCGACAGTGACCTGACCCTCAAAATTCTGTCTTTTCTTAGCAAAAATTTTGAAGTGAAAGACACCAATATGTGGTCTGTCAGTGGACATTTAATTACAAAAAAAGCTTCAAAAGATTTGGAGAATAGATTTTCTATTGTGGCTATCCACAATAGGTCGCAACTCGCATTCATGGGATATTCTAGATGCTACAGAGTTTAAAGTAGAAGAGATGAGCAGCTCAGGATTCTCAAACACTCAAAATGCTGGTTTATGGTTCATATCTGTAATTACTGGACCAATCCACATGACACGTTTTAAAGGATGTTTGGCTCATATTGACCGTCACTGGACAGTTCAGAGCAAAAGGGTGTGGAGAGCAGGAAGCAACATCCAGCTTAGTGTGTGACTTAAACTCATGACACTGGGAACAGAACAGTGTACAGTGTTACCAGTCTCATCCTCAAACCACTGAAGGATGAGGATAACATGAAGATAATGAAGATAACATTATCTTCTCATAATGCTGTTGCAAAAGAAAACATGGGTGTAAATGTGGTCTGTTGAAAGAAATGTTAGCCATATAGAGTTCAGGACTGTGATGTCGTATCGTTAAGAATTTTGGGATTAGCAGCAATGATATACTAATAAAAAATACTGTTATTTGTTCATTATTGTTCACATTAAAAACACTTGGACACCACAGTGTGTTAGATGTATTTACCAGTAGTGACTCAGCAGCTAACGGAGTTGTTCCACAGCTTTTTTCTCCACTTTTTATACAGTTTTTAGCTAATTTATGTATGCAAACATGGAAATCTCCATGGTAACAGTGGATTTTCCCGAACTCTGTTAAAGGTGTGTTATGCAACTTTTTATGGGGGGGGGAAAAGTTGATATTTGTGCGTCTTTGACCTTGTAGTGACCCTGCGGCTGTATGAGTGGTTAGCATTGGCACCTTTACTTTTGGTCTCTATGACGCTCCAGGATCAATTGTTTTGTTGGTTTTCTGGTGAGACCTTGCAAACAATTCCACATAAAAAGTTGCATAATGCACCTTTAACATTAATATTTGAGAACATCATCTCTTGTAAATAATTTCTGCATTTTTTTTTGTTATTGAAGGCAAACTTTTAGCCAGGTTTACTAAATTATTCAAGATCCAAATAATTGCACATATATCCACGAATAATAATGAAATAAGCTTCAAGTTTAGACAAGTTTATTTTTCAAATGGAATGAATAATCGTAAAAAGTATCAAATATACAGTATATAATGTAACATCATCTTCAGAAATGAAAGTAGCTAACATATAAAAGCGTACACTTGAGTTAATACTAAAGATGACAACACACATGTTCCTAAAAGCGCTATAAAAAAATAATGACTCAACGCAAGAATTTAAAACACAGCCCTCGTACCCATCTCCAGATAGGACCCTTGGCGGGACCGTGCTGGTGCTGTCTGTACAGATGTCTCAGGGGGAGGGAGAGAGGTGGGTGCGGGTCCTGGGATGGTAGGAGCCTGATAGGGTAGGAGGGGAAGGCGGGGTATACAGCCGGAGTAGCGGGGCCGTGGGTAGATCTAGCTGGGGCAGGAGAGATGGGTGGTGCCGTACTATGTCAGGACGATAGGGGGCGCCAGAGTTGAACTGAGAGATGGCACCGAGGTCCACAGGAGGGTATGTGGCTGGGGGCACAGATGCATTCTGGAGGCCCTGGACGTTGGCTGGACAGGGCATGGGTTGAAATTGTGGATGGGACAGAGTGTGGGATGAATGGGAGAAAGAGGACGGAGGAAAGGAAGGGCCTAGAGCTTGGGATTGCTGGCTGCGATTCGGAAGGTGCACTGATGGGTGACCTGGGTGGGATAGATTGGTGGGCATATTTGGGAATGGCAGACTTTGCATGTGTGGAGGGAACGCAAAAGATGTATGGTTGCCATAAGTGGCAAGCGAGCAGGACAGTGAAGGGGCTGGGAGTTGGTTTTGGTTGGGGAGAGTTTGGATAGGGGGCGAATTAGTGGGAAGGAAATTTGTGTATGTGAATTCTGGAGGGGCGGGGTCAGCAGCATGAGGAATGGGTTCAATGATTGTTTGAGTGAGCATAGAGTGGGCTGACATGTTCTCATGCAGGTCAGCATCACAGGCGGGATTCGGGGCGTAGGCGGGATCAACGGGGGTGTCAGGATAGGAGGTTGCTGACGGGTGTTAGCAGGAGGCTGCGGGGAGTTAGAGTTGGAATGGGGGGGTGGGGAATGTGAAGGTGGTCTGCTGCAGAGCCGGGGTGGTGGTAGTGGTGGCGGCGGCAGCAGAGGAGGGGGCAGGGTGGGAGAGGAGGCCAGAATGGTGGAGTAGTCGAGGGGGGGAGGAGGGAGAGAGGGTTGGTCGTGTCTGAGGCTGAGTGTGTCTGAGGAGTCCGGGATAGGGTGAGATGGGAAGGATGCGGCCTGGGGAGGGAGGGTTGAAGGGGGAACTGTGGGGGCTGAGCAGGGGAGAAGCTGGAGGTGAAGGCTGGGTCACCTAGCTGTGCATCAGGACTGCGAAATAAAAACATTTAAAAGTTTAAATTTACATATAGTCTCTTATTATAGTATAATTTATAATGAGAATACGTAAAAAAAAAAAAAAAGTCAAAAACTGGTATTCATGATTATATATGACTTTTCTTGTTATTGACTACAAAAGATTCAAATTGTTTAGTGCTTTAACAATGTTCCTAATGTTTACTTGTGCAAAATGGTAATAGTTCAGATTTTTTTTTTTTTTTTTTTTTACAGTAAATAATTGTCATTCTTTACCAAAAAAATTAGAACTTACTTTTCAATGAGGCCATTAGGAACCTCACTCCCTCCTGTGTTCTGCATCCCACAGGACGGGGGGATACTGACGTCGGACATTTGAGAGGTCATAAAGGCCTGTCCCAAGTCTAGGGTCTGCTGTAGGACAAGAGTGTCTTGGAAGGGTGTTCCCTCTGTCCTGTACACACACGTGGGGTCCGACAGAGAGGGCAGAGAGGACAGGTCCAGAGTCTGCAGGCCTGGAGTCTGAATGGAGGCCACAGTAGGCCGGGGCAATATCTCAGTCGAATCACATGGGTCACAATTCACTGTTTCAAATGAAAAATAAAGAGAAAATGTAGGCCAAAACATTTTGCCGTTAGTTACATTTGAATTGGTAGGGCTGCATGATTTTAAGATAAGTTAAGATAAGATAAGCCTTTATTGATCTCACAATGGAGTTTACAATATCTATAAAATGTAATTGTAAGTTATCTATCAAATATTATTATTAAATTATGTTATGTTTTTATTTCAGAACATGTTTGTAGAGAGACCCCATGGAGACAGGCTATTGTTCCCTAAACAATTGCAGACTTTGGTATCTGGTAATTGCAACTACTCAAATTGCAATTGCCTAACACCCTTTACACTTTATATTTACCAATATCCAAAGTTTCCGTAATTTGTTCCAATTTACGCTTCTGTCTGGCATCTCTTTGTCTGGAAAATAAAGGGTTTAGCCTGAATCTTTCATACAGCATATGATACAAGAGCATTTATGCAGTTCTTATTTACTTTTTGCTGTTCATGCCATCTTCTCGAAAACCCTTTGCAAATGGGTTGGCGCTGATCTTCAACTCAGTAATCTGGAATTTAGCATATATCAGATTTCACGTCATAATTTGCGTCATAATATTATCAAACAATTGTAAAAGTATTGTTTTAAAAGTATTTAGTATTTCTTTTTACCTTGTTGTTTTGGTATGCTGTGACTGTAACAAACTGGGTCTCAGGGAACACAAAGGTTTGCTGCCCCCACCCCATCTCAAAATATCTCTTGCTTCAACCACATGGATTCTTGGCTGATAACGATGCAATGAGTGGAGAATTATCTGCACAAACATATTACATTTCAACAAGGGACAAGACATTTAATCTCTAAACCCACAGTGTGCTCACTTACATGTCCTTGGGAGTCCAGTGTGTTGTTGGTGAGCTTGGCATAGTGAAAGGAGATAGTGCGGCTTTGCCAGTGAGCCCCGGTGGCAGGGGAGTCCGGGTGGATGAAGACACGGTCGGGAAGTCTGGCCTCAGCGCCCCCTACAGCCTGCCAGCCTCCACCTTGGAAACGATATCTGGAGTTGTCCGCGGGAACGATGTCCAAAAGCAGGATGTAGCGAAGGGACGGGTTCAGACCAGACAGTTTGAGCTTTAACCCTGGGAACATCCGTCTGATGGGGTACAAATGAAGTAAGGTGGGATGACAAAAATGTATACATTTTTAATTCAACATTAAAAAATGTGTCTTTTGTCTACCTCCCCTTCTTGGTGATGATCATTTCTGTGCCCACAGAGCTAAACTGTTTCCACAAAGAGGCATTGTCCAGCTCCATCTTGAACTCCTCTTGGCCTTTGGTGAGTTGGTTGGGCCCAGGCTCACTTGAGACAGTTGGAGGAGGCAGCAGTCTCTGTGGTAATGTCTTGGCCACCACATCACAGGCTGAGGGATACAGTGGGATATGGGCAGCTGGGTCCCGCTCTAGGATAGAGAAATAATTTAGAACATAATACAAGTCTCTTTATTCATTCAAGAACACAGTTCAGGAACTCACCTCTGTAAAAGCAGTCTCCAATTCTTTGAGATCCCAGACCCAAGCTGGGGTACATATCCATACTCAGCATATTTCCTTTGAGAGAATCCTATTTTCTCATATTCTGTTAAAAAACATAATTCCTTCCAGAAAATCCGTTGTCATAGATAAATCAGGAGATCTTCCTTGTCACCTCCTCGTCTCTTTACTTTGAATGACCACGGTGCTAAGGGCCTCTGTTATATAGGTGTGTGGGGCTTCACACATGAGGCCAAATGGTCCCATTTTCACATCTTAATTTGCTCAGGCTGACTATACAGCATGTACCACCCTCTATCACAAAACAAACCACACATACTCTCATTATGGCAGGTGATTAATGATATTAGCGGAGTAACACTGTATTTACACTTATTTTTACAGCCAGTTAATTACAGCAATGTAAATTTTGAGAGTTTTAATACTCCAGAAAATGTAAGTAATACTTATACAATGTATAAGTATTACAACACATCTCAGAATGCTTGTGCATTTTGAGATGGAATGTCAATACTTACGCCTGATAGACTTGAAGAAGAAAGCACAAGCTGAGTTTCCAAGTGCTTTAAATCAAATGTAAATCACTCTGATACTGAGAAAAAAAAAGAAAAAAAGGAAAGGTAGATTAAATAAAGTATCACTGTGGTTGCAATCATTCTCACTTTTCTTGAACTTTATATAAATGAACATCTAAGTTGGTATGAATAGTAGTAATCCAGCCCCAGCATTTATTAGCGTCATAAACATTTCATTGTATACGGTAATCTCAGAGTTTGGGTCGATTACCAAACACAAAATGCATATTGTGACATAATAAGAACCTTTGAATAATCATATAAGTATGAAATTACACATATTGCAATATGCAGGGTTTAAAGGCAAACAATATGATTCAACAAAGGTGTATCACAAAACGCTAAGTTGTCAGAGCCCCACCAAATACAATTTTTCAAACATTTTTCTACAAACACTGGAGGTTTATATTTGGCCTGCTGCCAAACAAAGATCATTTGTGCTGCTGACAAAGCTCCTTGGATGATTCAAAATGTCCAACATTTAAATGTGAAAGTACAGATGATGGCTTTAGGAGCTTTGTCTAAAATGCAAAAAGGGCATATAAAAATAGACATATTTTGATAGACAAAAAAATGTAACTACTCGAATGGATTGCATTTTCATTTCAGTGTCTTGCCGGATGCTTTATCAGTCCAGACACGTTATTTGTATCTTGAGACTTGTGTTCAGATCTGTATTTAAGGAATCACATCCTCAAAAGGCAAAAAAATAGGTTTGTGTTTTGAATGTCGTTACCTGTTGTAGCTGGTGTTTACTGTCAGGTCTCCCGCTGCTCCCTGATGACTTGATGACATGTTTCTTCCTCTCTGCTGCCGCTCTGTTAGGCTTTCTCAGCAGGGAGCCCGGCCTTGGATGTAGGTGGAAATAAGCACAGTTTGGCCTATAGTTACAATTTGGCCCCTGCATCTCACATGTCTTGAGTTTACATTAGAGGGTAACTGTAAGGAATAAAACATTTAACAAAAGAAACACAAGCAAAACATTGTATTGTCAGGTGCACTTGTAAGGAGCAGATATTTTGAAAGTAGATCAAAGCCATAAGTTCTTTTTTAATAAAGCTTTAGTGTTTAACTTAATGTAGGCCTTTGACAATACAGTAATGTTTTGGTATTAAGCTCTTTCAAACCAATGAAAAATGGTGTAAACGTGATTTGTTCCATTTGTCCCACTCTTTAAACCTTGACCTTTTCCATACTAAATTTGGTGTACTCGGTAGGAGAATGACAGATATTCAGACCTGTCTTTATAGTACATTTAGCATAGGTTTACCGGTCACAACTAATATTATGATTATATCTATATATTTAATTTTATTTACAAGTATACCCATATTACTATTTCATTTAATTGTGGGAATACTTTCACAAAGTCAGTTGAACATAAACTATATATTTTGGCATAGATTAATATTTTCTTAACTGATTACATCCAATTCAACTCTTATGTAATTTAGTTGTTTTCTATAGTTTCCTTAGCCCTTGTAAATAATTCATTCAGTTTTTGTTGAGAGCCATCACATCCCTTTCCTCTGCTCTATCCACTTGTTTTTGATTTGGTAATATCCCTTGAGATGAGTCGGAAACGGGCCGTTATTGCATTGAGTCTAGGGATTAGAGTTACATCACTGCTTTGAGACTGCAAACAAATGCTTGTCTTTGGTTGCTAAGTATTTCCTGGCATTAAAAAAGACACTAAAATCCCTCAAAACTATCTGCTCCCATACTGCCGGTTTAACTGGGACAGCTGGGGTCACTTTACAAGACCAATGTATCGCTGCTGTTGTTGTTGTAGTTGTTGTTTGGCTTCCCCATTTGCCTGCATGTGGTACAGCAGGGATAAAAGCTGCAGAGGACAGAGGGGAAGTGGAGGTGTGAAGCCCATATAGAGAGTAAAGGCATTACGTTGTCAGGGGGCAGCGAGAGGTGAGTGCCTACCCCAATGCCTTTACAAACAGACAGGTGTGTGGTAAGCAGTGAGGACAGCAGGCCCTGTAAAGACCCATTATGGTGATTGAGGATTTGTTGTTTTGGCATCATCACTTTGAAAGGGGTGGCTACTGTTGGCATTGAGTACAACTAT
This sequence comes from Neogobius melanostomus, assembly GCA_007210695.1. Lineage (NCBI taxonomy): Eukaryota > Metazoa > Chordata > Actinopteri > Gobiiformes > Gobiidae > Neogobius > Neogobius melanostomus. Next base: position 796,043 of record VHKM01000605.1, read on the forward strand.
AGCGTTGGACATTTACATGTGTGTGCCAAATTGTTGAATCCCAGTTAATGTTTGTTTACCGAGGGCTAAAGGTCAGCTTGTTTCCTCAATGCTAGTGGTTTAGGAGGTTGAACTTTGTTCAAGTCAACATTATTTGATATGCAAGGATTTTAATATGAAAAGCAAAATGATGTGGGCAAACTTATATGCCTTTATTTAACATTTAATTTACTTAGATCATTTTACCCAGTAACACCAGTAACATAGATTATTTTTGATAGAATCCCGAATAAATGAATCCTTGTGTACATAATCTCTACAATAATGAATAATGATATAATATACATAATATAATAATTTGAAAAAATGAATGACTTAAACTGAATTTGGTGTTTAAAATTGTGGGGGCAGTATTTGTTTAATCAATATCCATAAAATTACATGTGGCGTGCCCCAGGGTTCAATTTAGGCCCAGTGCTATTTAACCTGTATATGCTCCCTCTTGGTGATGTCATCAGGAGACATGGAGTCAATTTTCATAGTTATGCTGATGATACACAGTTGTACATCTCCATGTCTCCTGATGACACCAGGCCAATGGATGCACTTTTTAACTGCATTTTAGATATCAAATCCTGGATGGCAGAAAACTTTCTCCAGCTTAACCAGGACAAAACTGAAGTTTTAGTCCTTGGTCCTGAGGCCCAGAGAGAGAAACTTTTACCCAAACTACAGTCATTGTCTTTTAATCCTTCCTCACAGGTGAAGAACCTGGGTGTGATTTTTGACTCTGAGCTGACTTTAATTCCACACATTAAGAATATCACAAAAATAGTTTTTTACCATCTAAAGAACATAGCCAGAGTCTGCCCCATTCTCTCTCGGGCCAACACGGAGACGCTGATGCATGCTTTTATCACCAGTCGTATCGACTACTGCAATGCCCTGCTCTCTGGTCTTCCCAAAAAGAGTATCTCAGGTTTACAACTTTTACAAAATTCAGCAGCTCGTGTCCTGACAAAGACCAGGAGGCGGACCACATTACACCGGTTTTAGAGTAGCTGCATTGGCTCCCCGTGTGTTTCAGGATCGATTTTAAAGTTCTTTTAATGGTTTTTAAATCTCTTAATGGTCTTGGTCCTTCTTGTCTTTCAGAATTACTTTTACCTTATGAACCTTCGCGGTCCCTGCGCTCCTCTGGCAGACGTCTCCTAGTTATTCCTAAAGTCAACAGAAAGACTCATGGCGAGGCGTCTTTCCAATATTACGGCCCTCGCCTCTGGAACGACCTGCCGGAGGAGCTCAGGACCACAGAGAACGTTCATGTTTTTAAAAGCAGGCTCAAGACCCACCTTTTTAGCTTAGCTTTTAACTGACATTTATTAATTTAGTCCTAATGATATAGTGTGTGTGTGTGTGTATATGCATGTGTGTATGGATGTATGATGTGGGGCGTATTGTTTTAAATATTATCTGTAAAGCACTTTGTGATACCTTTCGGTATGAAAAGCGCTTTATAAATAAAGTTTGATTTGATTATTTGTCCATTCCCTAGAATAATATTTATTTAGCGAGGATTATATCACTGTCTTAACACTTTAAGGGCACACAGGGCATTTAGGATTATTAAGATTTGTTAATAATAATAAATTTAAAAAATAATTTATTGAGTTGTTAAAGTGTGTTGCATAGCTATAGTGGTATCATATGTTCCAGTGATATCAAAGACAAGCGATGTTGCCTTTAAACGTTTTTGAAAAGGTTTATTCAATCATTCTGAATCGTGCACTTCAGACCACCTGCAGGGGTCTCTGTCAGCCTGGGACACAAGGACAGATACAGTTTCTGGGAGACGTACAGCCAGCCGCTCCCTGAAGACGGACAGAAACCCGCGCTCACTGTTGCTGTGGTCACTCAGAATTACACTGGTTCCTTTGGCCACAGCATCCAGGACTTCATGATGAGACATTTCTCCTGCAAAAGAACACACATTTACATCGATCCTGTATTAACCCTTTTGTGACAAAATTATGAACTGGGTCAAAAGATAGTCTTCTATCGACTACCAAGCAAGTGAAGTTTAGTAGTTGAAACTTGAAATTTCTACTAATTACTGTGCACTACTTCTACTATTCACAGCTGTGTTTAAAATTAGTTTGGCCTTGAGAGGCAATAAGTAATATTACAAATTGAAAAAGGTCACTAAATGCTTGTAATCACCTGTAACATAAAGATCTGCTTTCACACCATTCAGGACCGAAGCTCCAGATCCTGCACACACTGCCACAGTACGCACGGACGACTCTAAATATAAAGATTCTGCATTTAAACATTTGTTACCTTGATAAAAATGTATTTGAATTTGTACTTGTGATGTACAGCGCATTGTTTTATAAATGTCTCTCACCTTGAGTCTGTTCCGCACCCAGAGCCAAACGAAGATAACTCAAACCTAAATGTGTTTTCATTTTCTCTACAGCTGTTGCAATGGTTACAGGCTTGTCCAAAACGCTCAACCGTCCTTGCCCATGACCAGGGAGAGGGTGCTGTGACAAGCGAAGTGTGAGCTGGGCAGGTAAACTAACTGTATATGCGTACACTTTATCATACCTTTTCTAACTTCGAGATGGTAAGGGATTGGCTTAGAGCGGTGTGTCCTAGCAGAGTGTGGACACAGTGGGGCAGGGCTGAGTCACTGCAGGTAAAACTGACATGGATTCCACTGTTGTCTGATCTAACGAAACAATGGTCAAGCAGAGTGGTTGATTCTAGTTTAGGGTCATCTATGTACATTGTTTTAGAATAGATTTCAGTTTGGTACAATAACAAGGTAGCTTATTAATATCGGCGTATTACTATGATACTATTAAGCTGATCCCAAAGTTAACAGAGCGTTATTGAATACAATATTGTAGTAATAGTGTCATAATGTGTGTATTAACATTTAACACAACCTGTTGCTTGAATGCTGGAGTGTAGCTGAACTATCACAGGCTTTTAGTTCCTCCATTACAGCAGTTAGCTCCTCATCACGCCTCACATTAAACTCCAGTCTGTGACTTGGATAGGCATCACTTAAAACCTGGCTGAGAACAGTCACATGGCCGCTACCTGAGAATCAAAGACAGACACCTGATATGGGAAAAAATAGACTCACGAGACAATGGAAGAGATGACCACTTAGCCTAAACCAGGGGTCACCAACCTTTTTTCAGCCGAGGCTACTTCAAGAGCATTGAGTGTTCGAGAGCTACCAGTTAAAAACAAATCCTAAAGACTTGAACGTACACTGTTTACTTATAGGATATTGACCCCATATTATATCAATAGCTTTATTTAAAGTCGTACTGAGTCACAAGAACAGAAATAATTGTATTTTAAGAATCAGATTCAAGAAAATGAAGTGTTTACACCTTAGAAAAAGTGTCAAGGCTACTGGGCATGCCCCAAAGGCACCTGGGTGCCGCGGGCACCACGTTGGTGACCCTGGCCTAAACAATCATCAAATATGCAAATGCTGCGGAAAAGGTGTCTCACAAGCTGTAGCTTGTGAGACACCTTTTCCATTCACAGAGAGCTCTTACCAAGCCCTCCTATGAGCCAGTCATTCACTCCTCCTTTGACAGTGTCCCATGAAGTATGGGGGGAGAAAATGGCTATCCCTGCCTCCACAGCCCGGATGGCCAATCGCTGCTTCCAGTCTTTCTGAACCAGGCGCTTGATTGGCCGAAATAAAGGTGGGTGATATGAGATAATGAGGTCACAGCTGAGGGTCTCTGCTTCTGCCATTACAGCATCAGTAAGGTCGTTTGTAAGTAGGATGGTTTTAATGGGCCGTGATTTGCTTGGTTCAACTAGCAGGCCAACATTGTCCATGACTCGGCCAAAGAGAGTGGGACAAGGTTCTCCAGTGTCTGCACAACCTCCTTCAGCTCCATCTTAATCTTACAGTTAGAGAAATGTAAACAATGTGAATCTAATATCACAGCAGGTGAATAGAGAAATCTATGGGGCTTTTGAGATCTTGTGAGCAAGCAAGAAGTTGTGAAAGTGTTGAAGGAAGACGTATAAAAATATGAGGAAAGATGTATCCGTCTGAGAAATGTTGCACTGGTCAATGTCAATCCTCTGCACGTAGCCAACATCAGTGGACACCTGACCTAGAGGACGAAAAACACGATAAACAGTTATAAATCATGGCCAGTTATAAGAAACAGTCTATGAACTGTGTAAAAGCTATGATGAAGACCATTAGCAGTAAAGCGTGAGCAAATAAGGACCATAACAAACTTGTAGCAGCAATGCTAACTCAACAAACTGGTAAACAGGAACAATCTGCTACCAAATAGTCAAATCATTACTATCTCTGTCACTCTGTGACTGCATGCAGCACTTGCATGCAACAGAAAAGAAACAAAGGTATACCCACGTCACGTTTCTAATGCACTTTGGTGTCTGCGCGGTGGTCGCTGAAACTTGTCTCTTTTCGGCTTCCGTTAGAGCGAGAGAGAGAGAGAGAGAGAGAGAGAGAGAGAGAGAGAGAGAGAGAGAGAGAGGACACGCTTGTGGATACATCATTGAAGTAAATATAATCAGTCCATGTTCATTTGTAAATGCCATATACAATTTTTTTTCAAAAGTGCGCCTGATGAAGTAGTGTTTGGCCTAATTATTAGATAAATGTTATGCAGATGTGTGTGATATAGGGTATTACCAGAGGAGAGCAGGATAAAGTGATTTTTATTTTATTTTCATGTTTTATATTGCCTTTTCTTTTCTTTTTTCTGCATAAAATCCCTGAGGGCACACATTCCCTTTACCCCACACTGAAGTGAACCACATATATCTCATACTGGTTCCATGATAAATCCAGTTCAAGCAAACATTTCGAAAACATCATAAAACGTATGTTAAATGTTATTATTATATTTTTTTTTAACACAACATCCACCAACGCAAAAAGTGACTCACTTAACCCCACTTACCCCTACACTTTACATAACACAGCCCATATTATAAAACACATTCGCAGAGAGTAATCTAAACAGGAAAAAGGCTAGATTAGTTTGATAAATCAAGGTTACTCAGTGGGTGGTCTGACTATAACAACATGCAAATGACCCCTTCTCAGACAGATTAAATGTTCAGTCAACCAAACTGTGTGTGCACACCCACACTCATTTAATTAATGCTTATCAGTGCAACGGATTGTTCAGACTCAGAGTGTAAACTGCAGTACTTATTGTGTGCATTAAAGCAAGCTGCCTGTCTGAGAGTCAGTGCAGGAGACTGGGACAGAGATTACAGGGAATTAATTTGATAAAGGTCAATGCTGGATACTAGAGGGATCAAAGACAGATCAGATCGGTCAGTCATTACATCATGGCTTTTCCTGACTTTTAACCCTCCTTCAATATTGACTCAAAAGTGATTGCCATAATATTGCATGCAATTGGGAAAAGAAGCCACACTTAATTCCAAGTCTTTTTTAATAGGTTTAATAAGGCTTGATAAAGGCGAGACATAGGTCAAAATCCCTGTTTCTTCATTAGTCCTATTGGCACATCTCACGGTGCTCTCACTGAGGCATTTAATCAGCCAAGTGACATGGACAGATGTGTACTGAGCAGTTAGATCTGTGTGTTCCAGGTTTGCCTCATTAATTAGTAGGCTAATAAGGTCCCAATAGTCCTTATGCCTGACCATGTCTAAATGAGTGAAAGAAAGAAAAAACACCTAACTTTAATGTATTACTAAAGCATAAATATTATCTCTAAGGGTAATAAAGCCTAAAACTGCAAATGAGCCTAATTCACGCCCAGATCTACAGGGATGCAAAAGGAACCTAATTTTATGTTTGCACCCTCAGTGTTAGTTGTCTCTCAATATACTGTGTATAAAAAATGGAAAGAATCTCTAATTTGCACACATTTCATATTCTGATGCACCCTCAGCCAATTTGTTCTGGTGTACCACCTGAATAAGCCCCGCCAGTCGAAATGTACCAGATTCTGAGGACTTATAGGTAAAATTAATAGCGTTAAATGGGAGAAAAACAACACACCTACAGAGATAACCTTTCATTACTTTATTTCTGTCCGCTCAACTACATAATAGTTTGTCCCCATAGTTAAAAGAATGGCTTAGCTCTCTCCAGACCACACTCCCCCTCCTCACGCCTTTTGGAGTTAATCCGCTCAAAAACTGTTAAGCATCCGGCATGAATTCAAAAAATTGAGACTATGACGCTTCATGACGGATGACGTCTGTTTACAACATTTATGCCTTCGCCCTTTTCAAACCAGTGTCACAGTGGCATAGCTTTGGAACACCTACTAGTCGGCTAGTCATAATAAAGTATGATAGCCGCGACCCAATATGAAAATAATGATTTCAATTTAAATGGCATGGACTACGAGAAAAATTGTTAGGTGCATAGAAGTGAAATTCTCACAGAGATTTCCCGTCCAGCATTAATTTTACTAATACAGTATAAAGAACTACTTTGCACTAACAATACTAAGGAAAAGTCTTTCAAGAAAGCAGAAAATATTACAATGCATAAGTAAATGAAAAGGTAAAGTCTCAGCTGCGGCTTTCACTTCATCATCATCATTCTGACGAACTCTGTGAAACACAAAAAACATTTTTGATTTAGCACATAATTTACGCCATTGCATTATTGGCTTACTTGTGTGTACAATACAATGTGAATATAAACATTATAACCGAGAACAAAATATGTACCTTCAAAGTCCACAGTGCCGTCCCCGTTGTCATCTGCCTCCTTCACTATGGTATCGATCTCTCTCCGACTCATGTGCTCACCCATTAACTTGCACATTGCTGCCCGCAGTTCTTCTGTTGTGATTTCTCCATCTCCATCCATGTCAAACTACACAAAAACATATTTTAAGCATCCTGCTAGCATACTTCCCTCTCTTAACAGATATAAGTGAGATTGTTTGTTTCAAGAATTAATAATTGTTGTCAATGACAAGAAAAACAAAAAATGTAAACGCAACACAAATCACTAATTAAGTGAACTGTCTAATGCCAATGCACTGTAAGGAGAACAATGGACCTAGGTCTCAGTGCATATCACAGCGTCTACAACAAACATGATGATCAGTGATAAGGATTCATCACACACATTAATGGGCGCCATTTAACGGCCGCCCTGGCATGTTTGGCGCGTCTGCGTAAACATGCCGAGTAAAATTCCTAGCTGTGAACTTGTTCATAACAATGGCAATAAACCCTATTCTGATTCTGATTCAGACCCTCACCTCTTTGAATGCATCTTTGAGTTCTTTCATTCCTATCATGCCTGCTGTTTCTGCTAGCAGCTTTGGTGCCATCAGGTCTACAAAATCCTCAAAGTCCACTCTTCCACCAACTGGGAAAACAGGGTTACGAAACATTACAGAAACTTGTCAAATATACTGTATTTATAAAACAAAACAAGTCAACTTTAACGTACGATTCATGTTTATGTTTTGGCTCAGCTCGATCAGTTCCATCTCCGTGGGCATGTAGCCCATTGTCCGCATGAGATTGCCCAGGTCCTTACAGGTGATCAGGCCATCCTTGTCTTTGTCAAACTCATTGAAAGCATCGCGCAGCTCTGCAAAGATATGACAAACATAGACTCACAGTTGGAAAGGAATCTTTGTACAAGTAGTCGGTCATAACCCAGACAAAATATAATGTATTACCCACGAAAGGGGTGTAAAAATTCAGAATAATATAACTTAAATGTCACCAATACCGACAAAATTAATAAAATACATTTTTGTCAATCTATTTTCATTTCTATGTGAGTAGCCAATATTTTTTTAATTTAAAATTGTATGTGTTTCTTTTACTGAAAGAGGCATGTAATTTATTTAGGTTTACTGGTATATATGTACATTATACAATTATATTATAGAACTTATATACTATAGAGCCGATATTAAATATGACACTTACCATCTATTTCATCATCTGCCAGTTCACGTGCCTGTAATTAAGAATAAGCAACATGAGCAGCACATAATCAAATCAGAGCCGTGCTAAAACAATTGATTATGCAACTATATTTCTTTTCTCCTCTCCACTAACAAATCCCATGTACTTTAAAATTGCATTGTGACAAAGAGGATTACAGTGGAAATGTTAGCAACAACCATGTCATTTCATGCGGAAGTTTTCACTATTAGAGTTCACCTGAAAAAGGGCAACAAATGTTTATATACTTACTGTATTTTTTTTCGCGCCGCGCAAGAATATGCATGCAGCCCCAAAGCTCATCTCTATAGAATATAATAACAGTATTGTTAAAAAATAAAGTTGTACTATGTGGATTTTGTAAATGTCTGAACATTTAGTTTATGTTTATGTATACTTTAAAATTAGGCAAAAAATAATATCAGGATTCACTCGCTATTCAAAAATAGAATATCTATAATACACATGCTTGAGGTGTTTTACAAAGACACAAATTACTGAATAATAATAACTATACTGCACATAGGTTCACAAATAAGTTGATCTGAAAATGGTTCCTTACCTACTTCTGATGATTTCTGTTCATCAAGCGCATCATCTACGGCTCCTGCAGTGGAAACCAATGGACAGCTCAACTTCCAATGAGTCTATTCTGTGAAACCTTCTTGACTTGATCCCTGCTTTGTGATGTGCGCTTAGACTCTATGCACCCAGAACAGATGGGAAAGTGAGGTTTGTTTGAGGAGAGATGTGGCTTCATGCAACTGTATACATACATAGTGGGAGGAGCCACTGTCAGTACAGGAAAAGGATGTACTCTCACATAATGAGAAGACGCCTGATGTCCCATGGCTTAACTGACATCTGTAAACTAGACAGACATTTGAACTCTTCGCACAGAGAGAATCACTTAACCAGCTGTTCTGGTTTACACAACTTCTGTTATCCTACAGTAAATAAATCCCCAGAAGAACTCAAAATCTGAACTCTAAATAAGACATATTTACTCAACTATCAATTTCCTAAATAAACTGTTTCATGAAAGTGCATTTTGTTAAAAAAAAAAAAAGGCTATTTAGAAACTGAGTATGATCTACTACAACATGTTTTAAGATGCATTATATGCATGGCCCAATGTGTGCAAGGATATGTTATGTATTAAGTAAGTAAGAAAGTAAATAAGTAAGTGAAGAGTTCAGCAAATATCTCCATTATACATTTTTGTCAGAATCGTTTTAGTTATTAGTTATACTGTACTCTACAGATGACACTTGTGAAGCTAAAGTTGTGTAAATTTGATTAAGAACAAGTCACTTTATATTTTCAGTGCACTGAAACAGACCTGGTAATGAAATACACTGCTATGTAAAGAGAAATATGCAAGCATACTTTGAGTTTTTTAAATGGTAGTTAACTGTTTTTGCAAATAAATCTCTCTTTTTTTGCAAAACCACCGCAAATGAACATCTCTACCATATTATCAATCCACGCACTGGGTTTTTCTCTGACCACTGTGACCACGCCCCAGTTATGTAAATTTCTCAGAAAACTGTTTGCATAAGATATGTAATCCTCCTAGCGTAAACACTAGCAGAAACCTTTTATAAGGTTGTGCATCATTTTAAATACAAGTTTGGACAGAATATATCTACTGCTGATAGAAAAGCATTTTGGAACATTTAATGTTTTGGCAAAAATACAGTTAAGTAGAAGACAGGCACTGAGATATAAATGAAAGGATGAGATTAGGATACTACAACTCAATGAGATATTAAGCCCTAGGGGGTCAGTGGGTTGTGTAATTATAATAAAATGCTTGTGAATAAATAGTAACTAAGTAACAGTAAATAACAATAAATGAAATAGAAATTACCACTATTTCTTACCTCATAATCTAACACTTTCAGATGGGAGAAAAACAAACTCAATCTCATTTACTTAAAAATACTTGACGTTGATTTGTTTTGACTATGTGTTTGTCAAAAAGAAAACACACCGCCGATATTAGGCGTTCAGGGGAAACTGACTGAAACCCATGAATAGGTCAACGCCTCCCTGCTTAACAAGACTTTCAACATTTTAACAGGAAAAGGCAGGGGGAAACCAAAACATCAACAAAGTTACAAATTCATATCTGCGGTGATGCTGGCGTGTGTCCTTTACAATAACTTTTAATGTATCAATCTGTGCCTTTAACGCTCCGGGGAGACACGGGGATGTCAAGTTCCAAAATGTGAAGCGTAGAAGAAGTCCACTTCCGGTTTCCCGCCCCGCGCCGCCATCATGAAGTTCTGAACAAAAAACGCATTGAGAATCGAGCAAAATGGGGGTAACACGGACTGGAAATGAAAAATGCCGACAATGATACAGTAATGACAATATGGCGAGGAGCCCGGAGCAGATGCACAAACGTGGATGAACGCATTCACCATTGGCAGCGTCTCCGCTCCTTCTAAGCGTTACGTTATATGTTAGCATTTGGGCTAACTGGCTACAGCACAGAAGCCCGTGGTGATTTCTATTGATGAGCCGTGCTGCTCTCAAAGAAGGCTAAGGCAGCTAGCAGACGTCTGTCAAATTAGCTGTCACTTGAATTGACTGGCACTTTACCCATGTCAAGTCCCGCAGACGCGCTCACGGTGCATTTGACTGGGGGCACAATGATGGAGAGAGATTTGAGTGTTACCGTCGACGGTCACAATGTGGGCTATTCTGGTTGAATAGAACCCACCAGCACCGAGGAGAGGGGAGGGAGACCAATATTTTCCTACCAGGCCGGTTAGCTAGCCCTGCGCTAGCTACAGTGGATCCCAAACACCACGGTAAGACATGTTAAATCATTTAGTGCACTGTGGCAGATGAATGGCCTTCCCTCTTCAAGGTTTTTTTTGGAAATGTCCTGCTAGCTTTATGAGCTCTGCTATTATCAGTGTTTGGTTTCGTTGACATTGGCTTGTTGTTGGCCTGAAGCCGGAATATTCAGTCAGCCTTCAGATGTTGTCTGCGGCAGAATTCACCATCTATTTCTTTGGTGAGCAAAAGCAACGATAGCCTAATTGACCAACCAAGTGCAAAGCTTCTCATGCTCAGATATAAATGCTATAGAGGTCGCCATTACTGATGCCAACTGCAAATGTGCACATTTATCTTTCTTTGTATGATACATTTAAACGGTAATTAATTGTTAATGTACTCTACATCTTCTCTAGTTTTAAAATTTGCTGCTGATGTTTTTGATGCAGATGGGATCTCACATTCCTCTTTGTATTACACTGTTCTTATGAACCCATATTTCAAAAGACTCAAGAAAATGTCCCCTGAATTAATATTTTGAGGGTTCTCAAAAGTGGCACAATCTGATATACATTGTTAATTGGATTTCTTTATGATTTTCACACCTGGGACTATGCTACCTAGGGAAATGGAGCAAAAAGGCAAGCTCATGTTGTATAGACCTAGATTAAAGACAAAATAAAAAGGGAATCTTATTTGTATAGCGCTTTTATAGCTAGGCATGAACCCTGGACATTTGAGTTCTGAGTTTTGTGCTGTGTACATTGAGCTATTGAAGCAATCGATGTTGCTGTTTGCTCCAGCGTTTTTCACCGGATGTTTTGGTGAGTGGTATTCAAACATCTGATGCATCAAGCATGTGGCGCTGTTTGTTTAAATCTTAGGCCTGTCTGTGACGAAGCAAGGGAAGCATTGCTCTGTTCATGAACATTGTTTCTGCCTGTTATAGAACTATTAATTATCATGTTGCCCATCAAAGCCCTGGATGTGACAACATCCCGATTGCTAGTGGTACCAGAGGTGTGATGTCACGAAGAACCCTTGACTTAAAATCGAAATATGGAGTGTGCAATCACCATCAATCAATCAGCAATGTTGAAGTCTCTCCCACATTTCACTAGGCGCTGGCCATGCCGTCGAGTGTGCGGGCTGGGAGCCTGAAGGACCCGGAGGTGGCTGAGCTGTTCTGCAGGGAGGACCCAGAGAAGCTCTTCACAGATCTGAGAGAGATCGGCCATGGAAGCTTCGGGGCAGTGTACTTTGTACGTAGCGATAAAACTTTTCGAATTAGAGTTTGCTACATTTTGACTATATCAAGTGAATGCTTTATTCCTCAAAATATGACACGGCAGTATTAACACAATGTTTTTGTTATGTTTTGCATCATACAACAGCCACACATTTTACAATAAGTCTAAGCAGGACACCATTATTACTTTTAGTACTGGAGAAATAAACTCAACATAGCCAAGGTTTAAACTTTAGAGATGGTATTACAGCACAGTTACAGTATGACCCATATGAAAAATTAATTTTATGCATTATAACAATTTTACAAAAAATATGTTGCACCTAAGGAAAAGGTGATTTAATGAATAGCTGAAGGGCAGTGTGGGCTTTACCTAATAAAGTTTGATTGTGCCAGCTGAAAGGACAGTGACTGTATTATTTTTGTTTTTTATGAGACAAACAGTATGGAAGCAGAATTTGATAATATTATGTATACTATAGTAACTACAGAAGCAGACATAGGATATGGGTTGACAGAAAGAGGATTGATTATGCTTGTTTTTAGGCCCATGACATCCGGACCAATGAGGTGGTGGCCATCAAAAAGATGTCATACAGTGGCAAGCAGTCTAACGAGGTACTACAGCATTTCATTACAGGATTACTCTGTATTAAACAATATTAAGTGGGCTAATAATGTCTTGTTCTTGGTCCTAGAAATGGCAAGATATCATCAAAGAAGTGAAGTTCCTCCAGAAGCTGCGGCACCCCAATACTGTGGAGTATCGGGGCTGCTACCTGAAAGAGCACACAGCATGGGTCAGTGTGATCAATACCTTGCTCTGTTCTAGGCATAGAACATTCATTTGTTCTGCCTCACAATATCCTGTATAGCGTAACCTCATAAAAAACATTCTTTGTGATTCACGATTGTATGAAATGGCAATTAGATACACTTTTGATTACACTTTTAAACTAGATATTCTTTGATTCCTATCTAGGATAACCATTACTTCATGCTTAGCCCAAAATGCTCCCTTTAGGCATGCTTCCCCTGATAGCTTTGTAATCTTTCACTTGTGTCTTGCAGCTGGTGATGGAATACTGCCTGGGCTCAGCATCTGACCTGTTAGAAGGTAAAGAGAATAAAAAAGTCAAAAGCGAGTCACACTCAATAACCAGTTCACTTCATTTGTTCATGTGAACTGTAGCCAACTCTCAGACCCCTCTCTATTCATACAGTTCACAAGAAACCCCTTCAGGAAGTGGAAATAGCTGCCATCATCCATGGTGCATTGCAGGGCTTGGTGTATCTTCATTCTCACAACATGATTCACAGGTAGGGATTTTTTTTTTCTCTCTAGTGCACTCCACCCCCACATTTCTGTCAAGAGACTAAATAAATACAGAATGGAGAGCACTGTAGCACCATTTCTTCCCCTCAATTATTGAAATCTAGCATATTTCAGGTTGCCACGCTTTCCTGACATTGTTTTCTTGTTCATTAATTTGTTTTTCAGGGATGTCAAAGCAGGAAACATCTTGCTAACTGAGCCAGGCCAGGTCAAACTAGGAGACTTTGGTTCGGCCTCTATAGTTGCTCCTGCCAACTCCTTTGTGGGGACTCCCTACTGGTGAGATGTGCATTTCAATACAAGTGAAAATGTTCCCTAAACGTTTGTGATCTTGCATCGTGCTGATCAACAGCTCTGTTAGTCATGTTCATTGTTTTGGTGAAGATGAGGTTTTGTTGCTGTTGGCCGTCTGGATGAAAATAAAAGGGGGCCATTGTTGTTTTGTTGTAGGATGGCGCCGGAGGTGATCCTGGCCATGGACGAGGGTCAGTATGATGGGAAGGTGGATGTGTGGTCACTTGGCATTACCTGCATAGAGCTGGGTAAGAAATCCACATACAATAACATGCATTAGTATGTAGTTATTTGCAGAGATGGCCTTGTCTTTATCTTATTTCTCTGTCTTCTCCCTGGTGCTTGGTCACTGTGCAGCGGAAAGGAAGCCGCCTCTGTTCAACATGAATGCCATGAGTGCCTTATACCACATCGCCCAGAATGAGAGCCCTGTGTTACAGTCAAATCACTGGTGAGAGCCTTTGATATTGCAGACCTGTGAATTTCCACAGACAAATTACACTTCAGTATAGAAACTAAAATGCTGTTGTCAGTTTTTCTATTTTAGTTCCTTTGTGTCAATCAAATTTTAGAATTGTCCGAAACATCCTATTTTTAACCATTACACATATGTTTATTATTTTGTAGGTCAGACTACTTCCGCAACTTTGTGGATTCCTGTTTGCAGAAACTTGTCCCAGACAGACCTACCTCTGATGTGATGCTCAAGGTACAAGCAAAGTAGAATCATATGGATTTCAGACCTGCCAACCTGTACGCGTTTTGCTACTAGCTATACATTTTGACACCCAAGTACGCATAGATACAAGTTATTACTGATTGTTACAAAGCAGATTACATTGTACTACATTTTGTTAGGTACAATGTATTACGGTAGTCTAAAATAAAGTGTTACCCAGGTTTTACACTAATAATACAGTGGGATCTTTGTCTGTTAAAATGCACCAAAATGCAGGAATATGACCCTTGCACTTAACATTTTCCCCAAATTGTCTTGTTGCAACTTTTATTTTGATTTTGAATTGATTTACAGTCTCCCAGCTTTGCATGGAACCTGCATTCAGTGCTGCATGATTTGTTAAGTCTCACCTTGGTTTGGCCTCGTTTTCGCTATCATTCAATGTGGGGCTAGGAAAACTACACGTATATTTTGAAAGAAACTACGCAAGCGATAAAAAGACAGTGATATGGACGGATGCCCCGCGGTGGAGTACTCAATTTTTTTTTACAAAGTTGACAGGTCTGGGATTTGACTCTGGTAATATTGTGAGCAAGACCCCAAAATATATAAAGGTCATTATGGAAATGAATATCAGTGGCAAAAGAACAATATATTGAATCATGATATAACCTTGTGACGATCTGCCAATCTCGAGAGATTAGAGTGTGATTATTTGTGTACTAAACTCTTTTTTTTTTTTTAAAGCCATGAAACTTTAAAGATGTTTTGCCTTATTGCCTACTCTCAGATTGCTCTAAATGAACTATTTGTTTTTGTCCATTAGCACCACTTCCTATGCAGAGAGCGCCCTATGACAGTTGTGATGGATCTAATTGCGCGGACTAAGGATGCAGTTCGAGAGTTGGACAACCTTCAGTATCGAAAGATGAAGAAAATTCTTTTCCACGAGGCACACAATGGTCCAGCCCCTGAAGGAGCCGATGATGAGGAGGTAAGAGCGTGATGAAATATTTTATTGTATGACAAAGACTTACTAAACAAAGGAATCTTAAGTTTAACCTTTTACCATACTAATGTTAATGCTAATATCACTGTGTGTTTTTTGTCTTTTCAGGATGTGGAGCAATATATGCTACGTACTGGCACAGTAAATAGCATGGAAAGCTCCCATTCTCTGCCGTCTATGTCAATCAGTGCCAGCTCCCAAAGCAGCTCAGTCAACAGCCTTGCGGACGGCTCTGACGACAGCGGTGAGATGGCCATGATGCAGGAAGGAGAGCACACAGTCACCTCCAACAGCTCTGTTTTGCACAAGCCTCTGGTGAGCAAATACTGTCTATTTAGAAAACTACAATAACAGTAAGACACTGACACTTTATGCACTTTAAAACTCATTGTAGACGTGTGTGCTTTTCAACAAATACTCTACCAGTTCATCTGCTTTGTGCCTTTATGCAATGCAAATGTCTTTGATTCCTCTGACTGTGAATCCCCTTTGACTACATAGAGCCATGACAACATCTATGATGACCCTTATCAACCAGAGGTGGACTCCCAGCGAGAAGCTTCAGGGGGAGGAGGTGGAGGTGGAGGTGGAGGGGGGGGGAGACGCCGGCGCAGAGATCATTTTGCTACAATCAGAACTGCTTCACTTGTCACTCGTCAGATCCAGGAGCATGAGCAGGGGTCGGCTCTTAGAGAACAGATGTCTGGGTATGAATATTGTCAGCACAAAACAAATAAGAGATGAACATCTCGATTTATTTTTGCTTCTTTGCTGTATACAGGTATAAACGCATGCGTCGACAGCACCAGAAGCAGTTGATGGGCCTTGAAAACAAGCTCAAGGCCGAAATGGATGAGCACCAGTTGAGGTTGGACAAAGAGCTGGAGAATCAGAGAAACAACTTCTCTATGGAAGGAGAGAAACTTTCTAAGAAACACCAGGCCATTTTGGAAAAGGAGGTGAGAAAACTGCTTAAATTAATGTCTACATAGTTGTCTGAGTGCAAGTATGTGTATTTGGTCATGTGCTATAAGAGATTTATTGTAATGGCTCGGTAGACAAAGGCAGTTTTGACAGAGGAGAAGAAGTTCCAGCAGCACATACTGGGGCAGCAGAAGAAGGAGCTGACAAGTCTCCTGGAGTCTCAGAAGCGACAATATCGTCAGCGCAAGGAGCAGCTTAAAGAGGTGCTGTCATTGTTCTTTAATACGATGAAGAAAATATCCCAGGTCAGGTTTTAACAAACAAATCTTTCAAAACCTAGGAATTGAATGAGAACCAGTCAACGCCAAAGCGTGAGAAGCAGGAGTGGCTGGTGCATCAGAAGGAGTGTCTGCAGCAGTTACAGGCTGAAGAGGAGGCAGGTCTACTCCGAAGGCAGAGACAGTATTATGAACTTCAGTGTCGCCAGTACAAGAGAAAGATGTTGTTGGCTCGACACAACCTTGAGCAGGATCTGCTCAGAGAGGTAACATGTCGTTTGGCCAATTTTTTATTACAAAAATAAGTATGGTTAGCTTGAAATGTAATTTACAGTTGACAATTAGTTATTTTCCTATGGTTTACATTAGCATTGTCCTTACTGTAATGTCTTTGTGCTGTTTTAGGACCTGAACAAGAAGCAAACTCTGAAGGACTTGGAGTGTGCCATGCTACTGCGTCACCATGAGTCTACCCAAGAGCTGGAATTTCGCCAACTAAGTTTAGTCCAACGCACTCGGGCCGAACTGATCCGGACACAGCACCAGACTGAGCTCACTAACCAGATGGAGTATAACAAGAGGCGTGAGCAGGAGCTGCGCCAGAAACACGCCGTGGAGGTCCGCCAACAACCCAAGAGCCTGAAAGTGAGTGAGAGCCCGGTGTCTCAGGATGAGGGAGAGAATCAGAGCGATCAGGCGTCAGCAGAGGTTTTGCCTGGAGAGGATGAACTAGAGGGGGAATTGGCAATGAGTAATGGAGGGTCAGAAGACTACAGCAATGAGTTTTTTACAGAAGTTGAGGAGGAAGAGGTTGCAAGTGACTTTCTGGTTGGTAGCCTAGATGTAGTAGATTACATTAACCAAAATCAAGTGACTTTGAGGTTGAAAGAGGACAGTGGAAAGTCGATGGTGAAGGGACAGAGTTGAGAGAAGTAGAGGGTGTTCATTGGGGTGATGATGGTCCTGAATCTAAACAAATGGAATTGGAGGAGGATGAGGACAGAGGTGTGGCTGATGGCTGTCCATCCGAGTTGATCTTCCCGTTAGCTGTTGAACGACGGCGGCGGCGGCATCGTGAGAGAGACATCGATGAGCTCTCTGAGTTTTACTTTCCTGACAGCATAGACGAGCTGGAGCCTATCCCTGTTAAACCCCCTCCATTGCCCCAACCTGCTGAATCTTCTCTCCCATCGTTCCTGTCCCACACCATCTGCCTCCTGCTCTCCCTCTCAGCAGCAGCTCACCCTTCAAACCTCACTCTGCTGCTGCTGTTAGTCTTCCTCCTGTCTCTGAGGCGCTGCTCTCCTCTGCCCTCTGTCGCCTCTCTGCTCTTGTCGGCTGAACTTGCAGTGCTCGCTCTCTTCTTCTCCTACCTGTTCCTCCGCTCATGCTGTTCCCTGTCTCTGTCCACATTCCTGTGGCTCAGCCTGTATGCCAGTGGCCTCTTCAGTTTAGGCCTCTCTTTTAGTCTGGGCATTTATTATGTTCCTATGATTCTTATCTCTGCCTCTTTCCTCACCTCTCCTTCCCTGTTCCTTTCCTTATATTTAATGGTGGTCCTGATTGTTCGACCAGCACGAGACTTTTTCCACGGCGCCCCTCGCAAAGTGAACCGCCTCTGCATGCGCGTCCTTTTCCGTTTGCCTCGACCACTCTTTATGGTTTGTCAGTTGTTTCTGGGAGGAGTGACAGAAAGAAATCTTTATGAGATGTTTCCCAAAGCAGGGAGAAACTGGGGCGCACGTCAGTCTAAAATCCCTGTCCCTGTCAAAAGTGTGTCCCTGGAATATCAGGCTCACTGCAGTAATAGCTCTCTCTTTGCCAAATACCTAATCTGGATAAAGCGTTTCATTAAACGCCCCATTGGAATCCTTGCAGACCTGGCCAACTCCGCAGTGTTTAGACTTGTGCTCAGGCTGGTGAAAAAGCTGCCCCCTAGCTGTCAAATGAAACTCCAACGTCTTGGCCTCTTAAAGAAGGAACCTGAAAGCCGATTACCACGCCTATTACCCCGAGAGGTGAGAGAGCAGAGGCAAAGAGACAGGCAGAGGAGGGAAAGGGAGCGCAGGAGAAGGGAGGAGCGAGGACGCCTGTTTCGAGATGACACTAGATGGGAGAGTGGTTTAAGGCGAACTTCCTCTGGGAGGTTTGTGCGTGGCAAAGTTCAACCGTGGAGATAGTCAATGAGACCAGAGATTTTAGTGAATTATTTGCTGATGGTTTGTGTGAAGCCATTTTTTTTTCGATCATTTTTCTGCCAGTGTCATTGTCTATTTTTATTTTGTCCAACTCTCATCCATTTGTGGCAGAAATCAGGCTAAGTCATTTTAGCTCTGGAAAAGCAGCATTCACAAATGGATGCTGTCAAGCTGTGCAGTGGTAACACTGTTAACAGTTACTGTATAACATCCAGTGAAGGTTTCTTTTGCATTATTGTGCTTTTTGTAAAAGTTCTTTTTTATTTTGCTGTTAATTTGTCAAACAAAGATTTTTACGGTTATTTTGACCATTTTGTGCAATTTTATTTTAATATACTGTGTTTTACTTTTAAAGTGCACAAGTACTACCAGGCAGGGCATAATCAAATATACTGAATGCGTCGGCTGGCTATATTTTATTTTCCAAAGCTGTGAAGGCTAAAACCAATCATTTCACTAATTCATCTGAACACTATGTTTAGTGTACAATGCAATAACCCTTTAAACCTTTATTTAGTTTGTTCACTCATGGATAACGTGTGTTCTTCACACAAAGAGCCATTGAAGAAGTTTTAAAGACCGATATTGTCTTGCTGATGTCATCAGCTCTCATTATTTTGTTGCACTTTATACACTCGTCAAAGATATTAGAGAATGATGTAAACCTTAAGTGCCTATTTCTAATGTAATGCAATTGCACAACTTTTGTATGAGGGGTCAATCCCTAGTTGATGGGAACAGCAGAAATAGTTCGATGTTAAGATATATCAATGTTGTACGTTACGCCAAAGCCATATATAGACAATCTTAAGTGTGACCAATATCTATTTCAAGTCCAAAGATTATCAAACTACTGAATGTGAAATGAGCAGCGTCTTAAAAATGGAAATTGAAACCCTAACCCGACACACAAACATTTCAGAAACCTATACTTTTTCAATAACTCGAAATAGTTAGGACCATATTTCAGGTCCAAGTTGGTCATTTTATATTTCTAAGCAAATTCTGTGTTTACATTGGTTGAATGTCATTTACAGAAACGTCAATGAACTCA
This sequence comes from Neogobius melanostomus, assembly GCA_007210695.1. Classification (NCBI taxonomy): domain Eukaryota; kingdom Metazoa; phylum Chordata; class Actinopteri; order Gobiiformes; family Gobiidae; genus Neogobius; species Neogobius melanostomus. The sequence goes on from VHKM01000605.1 coordinate 815,828, forward strand.
TGAGTCTCTTTCCGGGTATTGGCCCTCACAATTTGGGACCTAGAATTAAGGACTTAAGCCTTATTAAGTGTGTTCCGTTTGGACGTAACTCCCTTGGTTTGTGTTTCCTTCCTCTTTTTTTGTTTACATGTTTGTACTCTGTGACACCATTTAAGTGTTAGTCTAAGTTCCCACATTACACCTTAATTTTGTATGCTTATGATTTATGCTTTAGGGCATTTTGTTCTTTAATTTACAGTATGTTGGTAGGCGCAGTGTTTGGCTGTGTGTTCTCATGGAATTTTTAGAACAAAATGTCATTACTTTACAAACAAAAATAAATTTTGTGTTAAAATCATTGTGTTATGTTTTTATGATTTACGTTTTCATTATTATTTCACGTTTTGTGTTGTTTTCATTTGTTTCCCTGTGGTACACCTTTTGTGTTGTCTTCCCTCCTCACAATCCATCAAAAATAACAAGCAGCTTTTGAATTAAACGTAACTGTAAGTATATCTCATATTAATTAATGCATGTCCTCGTTATAAATTTACTAATATAGGGCCAGTGTCTAACACTAGCCCTATTGTAGACCCTTGGCTTATAGTCCAATAACAGTAATTTGTCTTTAAATATTAAAATAATTGGGTGTTATTTGTGTAGTTTTCAGAAGTGTACAGAGACCTCACCATTCATATGTTCAACCCATGTATTGGTAAAATAATAATTTGTGACATGTGTAGAATGTTTTTTTGAGACCCACTGTGTGTGTGACCCACCAGAGGTTTAGTTCAGCTACACCATCTTTCTTCTCTTTCCTCAGTCCAAAGAGCTCCAGATTAAACGGCAGTTCCAGGACACGTGTAAGATCCAAACCCGCCAGTACAAGGCCCTAAGGAACCACTTGCTGGAGAATACGCCCAAGGCTGACCACAAAGCCGTGCTGAAGCGCCTCAAAGATGAGCAGACTCGTAAGCTGGCCATCCTGGCTGAGCAGTATGACCATTCCATCAATGATATGCTGTCCACTCAGGCTGTGAGTAAGGCAAGGGGTTGTCGTTCCTTTCACACACGCACCACACAGCACTGCCTGGCCCGGGATCCCGCCTGCCAATCCAACTGCACCCTGTCAGCCCAGTAGGCGGCTCACTTGGGTCTTACCTTTTTGTTTCAAGAATCCTTCCAAAAAGACTCCTGAATGAACCGTTATCCCAAATTTCCTACGTTTATACCCAGTGGCAAACCCTTACCATATCTCTTATTGGTAAGAAATCTCTTATTTGTTTGCTTATTGATAACAGTTTATCAGGATTATATATAGCTTCTTGTTTATTAAATTGTTAGTTCTGGCTTAACTTGGACACTGTCATATGTGTATTCTCTAAAACAAATCTTAAGCTTTCAAAATAAAGGGTAACAAAAATGAGAAGATGAAATGTCCTCACTTCCAATGTTGCAACGTAAGCTAATCTCCACTGACCTTGTCTGTCTCTGGGAATGTCTTCCCCTCAACTGATAAGCCTCAATTCCAAAACAATGATGCAGAAACTATTACATTTCTGTTTTTGAAAGTACTTGTGACTTTAGTTAATCCAGAACATCCACATGGCAAAACAAATTAATTACGCACCTTTGACCTGATCCACTTTCTGCCTCCACTCGCTTTGCACTTAGACCGTTTTATTTGATCTTCTATTAATGCATTCATCACGTGCTCCCTGTGTGTTTTTTCTTCTTCAGCTACGACTGGATGAGACTCAAGAAGCGGAGTATAAGGTTCTGAGGATGCAGTTGCAACAGGAGCTGGAGCTACTGAACGCCTACCAGAGCAAAATCAAGATCCATACTGACACTCAGCATGAGAGAGAGGTCAAAGACTTGGAGCAGAGAGTGTCCATCCGCCGCGCGCTGCTCGAACAGCGGGTTAGCACTTATTAACCACCTGTAGTTTATTTGTATACAAGTGTCAGGATGCATGTGAGCCATGACAATCATATCATCACAAGTCATTGTTTGCCGTTTACCCTAGGCCAGTGGTTCCCAACCTTTGTTCTTTAAAGCTCCCCCCGCACGAGCTATAGCCGGGAAGAGTCCCCCAGTCCAAAACCGTGCCCCTACAAATGCATCAAAACATAAAAGTAATTGCCAATTAGCATTTATTTTAAACAAAAAATCAGAATTTCTCTGCACCTGTAGCCCTTTTGCTGTAACCCTTTGACCAGACAAAGCACTGGGCCCCAACTGCAACCCCAGGCGACCTCCAGGTTGGGAGCCACTGCTGTCAAATAGAATAAAGTGTAAGCACTGTTTTCCCCCTTTTTTCCCCTTCAGATTGAGGAAGAGATGCTGTCTTTACAAAATGAGCGCTCGGAAAGAATCCGCACGCTGTTGGAAAGGCAGGCCAGTGAGATTGAGGCCTTTGACTCCGAGAGTATGCGTCTAGGCTTTACAAATATGGCTCTGTCTGGGATGCCTGGTGATTCCTATTCCAAACAAGGATACTCTAATACCCCTCCTTCTGGGCCCCGATCAGGAGGCCACTGGAGCCACGGCCTGCACCCTCAGAACTCCTCCTCTCAGCAGCCACAGCAGCACTCGCGCCGCAGCCACAACAGCGGCGGCAGCGGAGGAGGGGAACGCAGGGGCGAGTCGTCCTCTCACGCCCTGGCTCTGGCTTTGGGCAGAGAGGGGAGAGAGGTGCATCATTCATCTCGCTCCTCAGCCTCCTCCTCGTCATCCTCCTCCTCGTCTTCCTCCCATCATCAGCGCCACCAGCTGCCTCAGCACTACCACCATCAGAGCACACCGCAGCTGTACCGCGAGCGCGAGAGAGATCGTGAACGTGAGCGTGAGAAGGAGAGGGATTGGGGAGTGCACCCTCACCCCGTACCCTTCTCCCACCACCTGCCCTCACGCTCCTCCTCGCAGTCTCTCGCCATGCTCCCACCCCCACCGCCCGCACCCCCTTCCATCTCCGCGCCATCCTCTTCTTCGTCGTCGTCCTCCTCCTCACAGGGGGCATGTATGGGGGCGCAGGGGGTGGCGGGGCCCTGGGGGTGCGTGGCGCCCCTAGTTTGATGGCGCTGAGGAACAGCCCCCAGCCACTGAGGAGGACGGCCTCAGGAGGGGGTCCCGGAGTTGCAGGGGGCAGCGACGGAGTCTTGAGCCGAAGCACCTCAGTCACGTCACACATCTCCAATGGCTCCCACCTGTCGTATTCCTAGACAGGCCCTTGAGATGGGTGCAGCAGAATGAGGTCGGTAGCCCACGTTTTGAGCTGGTCACTTGGCCCTGACCATGAGAAATGTTATTACAACAAAAGTGCTCACTGCAAAGCCAAAGAAACTGACTACATGTCGTATGTAAAAGATACAACAGAGAATGTCACTTCTATCATTGTTACGATCTGATTTTCAGTATAAATCCATAACATGTAAAGGTTTGTGATTTGGCCCTGCAAGGAGCACTTTCATAACAATTGACGACAAACAATTAAAGACAGACAAGATGGCAAACAAAATGAGTTGAGACCTGCTCATTTAGACTCAGGGTGGGTAGAGAGGCTTTCTTCTTTTCTCTGCGCTACATTAGTGAGAAGTGGAAATATTGTAACCAGTAACGAAGTGACAGCTTAGATGAAGAGAATTGTGTTTAGTGTTTTTGATCTTCTCATCTGTATAAACAAAGGTCTTAGCCTTTATGTCGCTGAGCTGCAAAGAGAGCTGTATGCAGCTGAGTCTTCTATGATGTTCTTTGCTGGAATGGAGAAAGACTGAATATGTGATGATGAAAAAAGGCACTCTATCTGCAATGTGTATGTACTTGTATGTAGTCTGTAGTGACCAGATATATTTAGCAAGTTCTCGTTACCTGAGCTCCAGGAAAAGACGAAATCACAAAGATACTTACTTCACTCTGCAGTCAATCATAATGCAAACTTTTTCTTTTTTTTACAATTTTAGAGTTTAAATTGCTAAACAAATCTAATTATCTGGATCATCACCAATGCCTTTAAGCAGTTCTTAAAGGGATGTTGTGCCATCAAGCCCTTTTATTTCATGACCTACAGATTTACCCATTTCAAACGGAGAATGTTTATCAAGGAAAGAGACACTTTTAAAGTTCAAATGGGATTTTATGTGGACATGTACAAACTAAAAACATTTTCAGCATCATGGCATATTGAGCATCAAAACACACTTGTCTAAAGTCACTCCAATGCATGAGATCGATATAAAAGACATTTGTAAACCTGATCAAACACATTTGAAATGTACTGTACAAGCATCACTGGCATTTGCAATTATGTGTCCCACAGTTTTGATCTTTATTGTATATTTATGGAAATACTAAAAAAAACAAGGCAAGTCTTTGGTTTTATAGGATAACAAAGATAAGAGTAATTTTGATATATCAACATGAGTATTGAACTGAAGATTTAGAGCAGCAACTCTAACTGCATTTTCTACAGGTGTCAATATTATCCTAAATATTCCTAATGTGTTTGTTGTATACATGTTCACAGTTTCCTGGAGGCAAGAATATGGCCCACTTTTGACCACTGCAGGTTAAGAGCTGTAAAACAAGTTAGAAGAGCTGTCAGGTTTGGTGTGTTCAAAGTGTTAATGGTTATTAATAAGAAATTATTAATAATTGTTAATGTGTATGTGTCAAAGCGGTGAAGTCTATTTATATTGCCACTTGAGTGAGGATAACCATTTAAAAGACTCAACCCTCTGGGAAGGACATTTCTCACAAGATCTCAGTGGAATGAAACATTTTACAATTGGCCACTGGAATGTAAATGCTGGTTTCTTTTTAGTTTAATGTCTGTGAGGATGAACTGAACAATCCTTGATGATGATCTGATTTCTGAGCGATGACTAAACTGAAGAGTGACAGTGTGCTGGTCGGGTCTGGACTGAGCTGCTGGTTTTGCGATACTTGTGTTACAACAGCAGCAGTGACCGAAACAGCCCTATCCCTGCACCTGAGAAACCAAACCGTGTTTCACAAGCTTCAGGAGGTCCAAAGGTTCCTTCTTTCATACTTCAAATACTTGAAGGACTTTTTATGTTGTTTTTATGTTACAAGAAAAGATACTCTTGCTGTTTGTATGACTCAGAAACACCAGCTAAAGACAATTCCCTGTATAATCTACTTGCTTGGTTGGAATCTCAGTCAGTGCATGCGTAAAATCCTTATATAAACTAAGACTCGGAGGGTTTCTGAATGGCTTCACATTTTTGTTGGAGAATTCAATGTGGTAGTTTCTTTTAATATTTCAGTTATTTATTTCAATGGATTTGTCAATGTCACAAGTGTCACACGTCAGGAGTGAGGATATTTCTACCTGCTCATACTTGAAGGTGGAACAAGGAAAGGAATTAAGGACAAATATATTACAAGTAATTTCAGATTGAAGAGAAGTAATGTCTTAAAATTTCATTGGAAAAGGAATGGCGTGGTTAGAGCTAATTAAAAAAATAAATAAAATAAATTGATATCAACACGAGGCTTGTTTTATTTATGTCTTTTGTACATTTTGGTGAAATTTGGAGTGACAGAGTTGAGATTGTAAATCTTTAAATGTCTAATTTACTGTTTATCCCCAAAACACACACAATAAATTATAATCCCTATTGGGATTGGTCATAACATTAATTTCATACCAAGAATTAAATAAATTGTACTAAAATTACAATATTGTTTTTTTCTGGCCTACATTAAAGCACGGGGTGAAAACCGGGTGGGGACTCGATGAGGCCATGCGTAGTGCGCAGAAGCCTTACCCAGTAAGCAATCTAGGAGGCGTCTATATTCTCAAAATGTACTTATTTTTCGGCATCGTGATCATGGATAATGTGGTGGATCTGCTCCAGCTGGATGGGGGGCAGCATAGGACGAGAAGCAGTGGGGGCAGAGGGACGTGCAGTGGCGCAATAAGTGTCGGCCGAAAATCCCAGGGAGGGGCGGAGGGAGGCGGAAATAGCGAGGCGATCCCTTTAAGAGCAAGTGGGACATAGCGGTGCGAGAAAAGGAGAGGAGGGGGAGAAGAAAGAGGAATTAAAAAAGCAAAGGAAGAAAGAGACAGGGAGGGAGGAGGGAGAGCGGGCGATAAAAAAAGAAAGATGACATCCTCGCTGCTGAACGGCCGAGGTGAGGAGCGAGGCTGCGGCCCGGTGAGAGCGCCTCCAGCGGGGGTCAGAGCTTGACTCGACAGCGAGGCTTCGGAAAACACCCGTGAGGCCTATCGAGGAACCCGGACAAACAGACTCAGAAATACTCCAAACTAAGCATGCACTGCTGTGCTAGTAGATACGGTTGTTATTATCCATACTTGTCATGAGGCTTAAATGCATTTTTTCCCACGTAGGCGACAGTATTTTTGTTATATCTTATTTTAGTTGAACATCGTTTTGTTTCGGTTTTAGGAAACGGGTTGTCGTGATCTTTATTTTGCAGGTCACGATTTGTGCTGTCGCTACATCGTTTCTATAAAACTTGAAAACCTAAGAGAAGCTATTGCATTTGGCCTATGCACAGCTGCCTACGTTAAACAGCTGCGTGCATTTAATGACTGCAGCTACCTCAATGACTATATTATCTCAGACGACTATTTTCTGCAGCAACTTTCATTTCCACTGCTGGATGGAGTTTTTCGACTTAGGTTTTCAGAGGACAAGAAATATGTAAATACATCTCTTTTGAACTCCAATCAGAAGCTAACTTGATAATCTCCGTCGTTGTGGCGCAAAATGGATGCTGCTTGGAGCAATTTTCTCTTCCAGGTAAGCCATCTACCTCTCCATCTTCACGTCATGCTTACGAGCATTATTCACGTTTTGTCGTGTTGGATACATGTCAGTGGTCTCAGTTGAGCTTGTAGTTTTCTCTCAGCAGTTCTGTAATGCTCTGACTCGTGTGTTTACATTGATGGTGGCCTTTTACTTGCTCCTCCAGAATACTCCCACCCAAAACCAAGGGGATGGGAGTCTCCAATCAGAGCTCATGCCAGGGCAAACGAATTCTCCCCAAACCCCACCCACAGACCAAATGGCACAGCCTCCTTCCACTGTGGACACTGCTGCTCTCAACGAGGAGCCCATACCAGGTAAAGGCCCATATTCTGGGTTTGAGTCAACGTTTTGGTGGCCAATAATAAGAAACCGTAAACAAAGAATAAAGCTAAGCCTTTTCAGAGTTGATCACATCTCTAGATCAGCCATTCCCAAAGTCCAGGACGTCGCGGACCCCTCATCGATCCAAAAGTCTCTGGGGGGGGGAATATTTACTATATTCTGAGGAATTTGTATTATTTTGCAGAAAAAAATAACATTCAAAGGAACATTTAGCCATGATTGTAGGCTAAATACTGGTTTAATAATATAATGAAATTTACTTTTCCTTTAAAAAAAAACTATTTTTTGCCATGTACTTGTTTTGTATACGAGCTATGGGGACCCCCCTGCAGGTCTTTGGGAACCACTGCTCTAGATAATGCAAATAATTGACACCACACAGTTGTAATTTGTCTAATGAAATGAACATTATTGTCACTGTGTTATTAACTTTATTTGAAAATTATTAAAATGAGATCAAGTTGCAAATTTCAACCCAATTTGTTTATCTAAGGTTATACCATGGTCTGGGTGAATACTCAATTCTGATTGGCTGGAAGGTGTCCATTAAAAAGTGATAATGTACACCAGTTAAAAAAAACAGTTAAATCACGTTCTATATCACTCCACTGCAGCTGTTTCCATAGTAACGGTAAACAATTGAGATGGAACTACTTTCAGGTAAAACTGATTAAAAAGTGAAATAACTCCTGCCCAGGACTTAAAAAAATAAGTAAACAGGTCCCAGTGAACAGTTTCAGTTTGCCGGACCATGGTATAAGCGGGATAATGCACTCCGAGGTGTCCATTATCAGAATAACTGGACTCCGCGGAAGCAACCGTCCGACGCGAATCGGAGGACGGTTCACGCCTCCGCGTCGTCCAGTTATTTCTGATAATGGACACCTCGGAGTGCATTATCCCTTACTTATAACATGCAGTGCAGTAATTTGTATTATGCAGACCTGCTTCTATATCACATGCATAAAATTGCAAGGCTAGGACTGTAATTGACTTCCTTTTCTTGCTTTAGTGAAGCCTGTGTCCCGTCCGGCACGTGTAGCCCACATCTGTGCCATTTGCAACAAGCAGTTCAAGAACAACTACAACCTGCGGCGGCACCAGTCGGTCCACACAGGGGTACGCATGAAGGACAGGGCCAGAGAGCAGGTGGAGGGAGCACAAGAGGCAGTGGTGGGGCAGGTGGCATCGGTCGTCCCGTCGGTGGTAGCGGTGGGGGGTGATGGGAGGGCGGAGAGGACCTCAATGCCCCTGTCCCTGCTACACCTCTCTGTACCTCCCCCTCTCGACTCTCCCGACGTGCTGGCGGGAGTCCAGCATCCCACCCTGATTAGTCAGGACGGTGAAGGGGTTGCCATTGCAAATGTAGTGGCTAATGTGAACCCCCATGCTCCGCCTCCTGCTGCTGTCGTCATGGCTACAGGGACGACAGTACAGGTGGGTCAGGGCTTTGTCATGATGGCTGTTGTCAACCCCAAAACCTCAAAGCATGTCTTCTTAAGCAGCCTGGCCCTGGGTAGTTACTGTCTGAGGATAAAACATTAAAGCAATGTGTGCATGCCTTCTGCTTTGTCACATAATGGATAAAAACTGAATTTTGTGGGATATAATAATTCACTAACACAAAAAGCTTCCTTCTGAGTTAAAGAATTTGAGCTCTGCACCACTATGTGCTTCTGCATGTTCTCTGTAAGACGGTCTTGTAAAATCGTTGGTCTTTGCATGACATTGTTGTTAGTCCTTATTTTTTACGTTTATTGCTTAATTCTTGTTTTCATTCTTTCTTCAGCGTCCGTCAAACACAAACTCAAACCCAGTGAAGAAGAATCATGCTTGTGAGACTTGTGGGAAGGCATTCCGTGATGTTTATCATCTCAACCGCCATCGCCTGTCCCACTCGGATGAAAAGCCCTTCTCCTGTCCCATCTGCCAACAGCGCTTTAAGAGGAAGGACCGCATGAGTCACCATGTGCGCTCTCATCAAGGTGGCGTGGAAAAACCGTATGTTTGCCCACAATGCAGCAAAGCATTCTCCAGGTATGCTATTTGAAATAGTTATTGTTGAAAGTGAAGATTCAAATTCAAGGTGATTAAGGCAAAACATCCTTTTTTCCCCTCTTCTTCCGATAGACCTGATCACCTCAACAGTCATGTACGACAGGTGCACTCATCAGAGCGACCATTCAAATGCCCTGTATGTCAATAGCTTTACTTGCACAGAATTTATGCAGACTTTGCACTTTTGGGTATTATGGGCAGAAAAAGTTTAATTGCTTATAGATTTTATATGATAAAGTAACAAGTATACATTTGTTTATTTGTAGACCTGTGAGTCAAGCTTTGCAACAAAAGATCGCTTGCGTGCACATATGATTCGTCATGAAGAGAAGGTCCCTTGTCATATATGTGGAAAGCTCCTCTCTGCAGCCTACATCACAGATCACATGAGGGTACACAACCAGTCGCAGCACCATGTCTGCCACTTGTGCAACCGCAGTAAGGACATACTTTTTGTATTAGTTCGCAAGTATATTTTATAACCAATAGTCACCCATACCAATTATTTTCCCATTAGGCTTTACCACACTGACTTACCTTCGCGTCCATGCACAAAAGCATCATGGACAGGAGTGGAAAGACAGTCCTGGGGGTTTTGGTGGCACAACCTCTGGTGGGGTACTTGTGTGCCACTTGTGTGGTGTCCACTGCAAGACGCCTACCCAGCTCCAGGGGCACATGGGCACTCACAACAGCAACCAGGCTTCTTCCAGCCCAGTCACTTCCAGTGTGGCCTCCAGCAGCTCAGTATCTCTCAGCAACTTGGTGACTGCTCATCCCGTCTATGTTACTGGTGGCACAGTGGTGGATCTGCTGGTCACAGACTGCTCAAGTATTGCAGTACCACAGTCACAGAGTTAGCAGCACCAAGCCCAGCCAATATCACTCTATTTTTAAGATATGTTGTAGAAAGTTGATCCAGTTTCAGTTTTCTGATGTTAACACAAGGTCAGTAAAAAAAAAAATGCAAAGGCTGAAGGTGAGATTATTTAAAGAACAGCAAAAAAGTAGGCTAGTGTGGCTGTACCTGTTAAAGTCATATTAACACTAACAACAAATTTAAAATAATGGTTATTCTAATTACCTGGTAAAATGTAATCTGAATGTGTTTGCATAACAAAACCACATACAACTGGCATCCTTACCTTTTTTTTTTTTAATTTTTATTCTGCCTTTGTTTCTACTTCCATTTCAGGCATATAGACTGCTTCCAAACCCTGAAAGTACTGTATAGAACATATGCACATTTTAAATCTAAATAGAAATGGAACCGTCAACATTGCAAGCTGAGTGGCAAATAAAATAAAAAACATTGCAGACTTGCCACTCAATTTGCTGCTGTTGCTGTGATTAAATGCGAACTGCCATGCTGTTGCTATGTTATGACATCACACACATAATCTATATTTTCCACACCAGTTTACCAATCTTGCCATCACGTTTTGGGTAATTATGAGTGGTAGATTGCATAAAACATGAAGAAAATAGAATTATTGTTTGGGCTTATGCAACTTGATTTTAGCATCAAAAATCTAAAAAAGTAGAATTTACTACACTGAATGCGCTGTTTGGAGTTTATAGTTGAAACCTAAGTAGCCACTGTTTGTTATGCATTTGTAGACATACTTACACTTATTTTTGTATGGTACAGAGATAATTGATGACTGCATTCAGGGGTTTTAAGCACCTTAAACTTAGTAGGTTGATTCAACAAGGATTAGAAAACAAATCCGTAAATTTAGTGTATTTATGCTTTGAGTCTTCCTGTTGCGATCTGGCCATTTTAAAAAATATTTTAAAAAATCTGCGTATTAGCAGTTCAGCTTCTGACATGGTAGCCTTTGCACCTGAAACTACCTTTGCATGCAAACGAGTTAGCTCAGCCATGCCACTAAAAAAGCTGTCATAACAAAAATACCTAGTTGGCTGTGAGCGTTTCTATATAGTGACAGCTTTTCAGTTGATTGTACTTGTTGCTGCCATAGACTTTTTTTTTCTCCTTCTTCTTGTGTACCAGTTAAATAATTGAATTTATGCATTAGATTTAGAATTGCACCATTTTATAAAAGTGTATTTTTGTCATCACATGTATGTTTTGTATTTGTTTTACTGTGAGTTTGGTGCCAGGGAGAATGACAATGTAAAATGGTTGTAATAAGTATGATGGCACCACTACTTTAACTGGAACACTTTTACTTAGTTGTGTTCATGTTATTTTTTAGTGTTGTGTCTTTTTTTTCTTCTCTATTATCTTTGATGTTGACTAAGTAGTATTTTGGTTAACACTAGTAATACTGTTTTAGGGTAAACTAAAAACGATACCTCTCTTTGATTCTGTACAGCTATCGCAACACATCTTAATGCCTTATTGTAATCTGCTACGTTTTAAGTTGTTAATGAAAAAAAACATCTGATTTTAGTCATGAATTCAATAAGATTAATAATGGGATGTACTGTATTTATATTTATATTTTTATATTTCTCAACTGTATGCATGTCTAAAGAGTTGTTAGAGGATAAAATGCTACAATTACTACAGTCATGTTATTTTGTAGTTTAAGTAGAGTTCCTGTTATTTTGTAATTTGGACAATTTAAAGTAAAATGAGGAAATTACCAATGTCCATATTGTTGATTGTGAGTTATTTAAACTGTGGTTTCGTAGCTGTAAAAAATAGACATGGTTATTCATGAGCTACAAATGGTCCCATCGTTCCAAGCTAGGGTCCTCTACTAGTGATCCCATCACAAGTAGAGAATACCTCAAAGTGTGTGTGTCACACTGTATCACACATTGTTGATAGGCTTCATTGTATAGGTGCTGTCTGGTGGTGAAAAAGCATTGCAGCAGTGAGCCTGAAAAAAGCGAACTCAACATTAACTGAGCTTATTTATTCTCGTTCAGAAATGTGAACCGAATCGTCAGGATTGAACTGTTTAACCATCTGAGAGTGATAATTTAAAAAGAGGAAAACTGCTCCGGATAATGAGAATAGAAACAAACAAATGAGAATTTATTAACAATCTAAAAGTGAAGTCACTGACCATGATTTAATAAAGGATGGTGTTTGTGACAATAATGGGGCACCAGGCATATTTTTGTTATTGTATACCAGTGGATGTCAAGTTAAACGACTAACCATCATAGGCCATTATCGGACTCGATCTCACGACCACCTTATGAACCGGACACGCTCTCTTAAAAGAGCTATACGAACGGTGTGATGAATAAACTATGTAGGCTACTAACCTATAGCCTATGTTTATGCATTGCACTTCAATATGGACATGAAAGAAGAAAATAGCTCTTGTGCTTTACACACAATCTATAAATCATTTTGTTAATAGGGAAGGTTCGCCTGGTGCCCAAAGATTTGGTCGGCCCGGGCGGGTACTCGAGCCCAGCAGCGCCCACCAGGATCGGTTGCCTGGCTCTGCCATATTATTCCCTGTCCATCCCACGCAGGGAAGTTACCACCTTCTTTCGTGCAGAAAAGAAGTGCTACAGGATCGGCGCCTGGTGCTTAAATCCCAAATAACAAAATGAGCCAGGTTGCCCTTGTTCAACTAACGCGCCCTGCTGCTCACGTTAAGCGTACGGCACTACATCATGATACAAAATGATACAGTAGCGTGTTTAAGATGAGCCAGGCGGCTGCAGGCGGCCTGATGCTCCCGCGAGAGCAGCCCGCCTGGCTCATCTTACACGCCTAATGAGAGTGTTGGTCACGTGACACTTCTTAAAACGAAACGCTCATGACAGCTCGATACCTCGGCTCATTTAGCCGATCATATCCTCTACCATTTGAGTTTGAGGGTTCTGCGCCCTAATTTTCCTATTCATATAACTGCACTTCACTTGACTGAGATGTCTGTTTTTTCCTGGGGTCTGTTGCCTCTCAATGTGGAGGTTAGGTCACTGCCCCGAGTTCTCCAATGACCTCCAGGCCTTAGTCCTTGGAATTTCTCAATTGTCTCATGTTCCTTTTTCCTAATCACTTTAAACGGCTTTCCTCTGTAGCACCACAATGTCTGAGTATTTTGACCATCACCCAAGTCCCACAGATTCTTGGCTTGGTCATTTTCTGCCACCTTTGGAAATGCGCACACTTAGTGTGCGCTGAAATGGGGTTTCAGTCCACCCTGCTGTACACTAAACCAGCCACTTGGTTGAGGTTCTACTTTCCTTACTCCCTGCAGTTATCAATTAAACCTGATTTTTTTTGGTGTTGTAGAATAAATGTATTTTTGCCACAGAGTATGTTGTAAACACAGCAAAACAGAGACCTTGTATTGTCTTCACCTAAAGTTTTATTAAGCAATGGATGATAGAAGTCTAATCTAAATTGGTGGACTTTATCTTGGGGGTGGCTGCCTCTGCTTCATCACCACTCAATGCTGTATATGGGTGTGAAATGTGTATATAATTACATTCTTTGAACAATTTGAATACACAGGACGGACTGTGAGAGCTAGAAAAAAGTTTGGTCCAAAACAAAAAATGTCACTGTTTGAACAGGAAAAATCAGGTACCCCACCTTTAATATCTTTCCAATCAGAATGTTTATCTGACAGAAACATTTCTGTACAATAAGACTATGTTACACAGGGAAAATCACCCACCGTCTGTGGGTTAAACTTCATCAGATTTCCAAATGTTTTCAGAATTTGACATATCCAGCTGCTTTGCTTCAGCATGCATTAATATGTTGAAATTTGAAACGCACCAAATGTAATACCAGCTCAGGCAATGATCTCTTCCAGATGTACACTTACAGAGTGCTTCTTTAATGTATGCCCAAACTTCATAGTTGACAGATTCGACGACTTTTACCGGCGGGAATTATGATTTATTAACTTATTTGGCACAGAAAACAAACTCCATTTAGAAAATGCGGAGCAGTGAGTGATGACATGCGCCGCTGCTGGAGGATGAGGAGAGGAAGTAGCTGGCGCAGCAGAGCTCAGTGTTGAGTCAACGGTGCAGCCGCATCCCTGCCCAGAGTCAGACAGATGACATGGCATAGACGGTGGATTATCGCATAATATTTGAAGACTGGATCAAACGCCACATCAACCTATTAAATACATATATGGTATAATTGATCGGTGACCAAAGCTCATAGTGAGCTGTTTTCAGATATTTCAGTGCGACCTGCTGCAGGCTAGCGTTAGCTCGTCAGTGCTACGCTGCAGATATCGAAGTGGCCACATAAACATGCGGAGCATCGAGGCAGAGAGCCCTGGGACATCTTTATCTACATCCCGTGGCTGGACAAGGTTTTCCACTGATCGTTGATTAGACTCACCAGAGGCTCTGTGCAAGTACTTTTCTTTAACATTTTACCTTTGTCACATGTAGCTTATCGGCTATGTGTTTGTTAGCTACATGATCCGCTAGTTGCTAATGCTACCTGCTATAAACAAATAGGCTAACCTAAAAGTCTATTCTTCTGTTTCGTGTAGCCTTCTTGTTTCTAGCTACGTTAAGAGTTTATTAAATTATTTCTTGGCGTCACTTGACAAGCGAGTATTTCTTCAATGTTGGCTCTTTAAATACTTACTTGTTTAGCGCAAGACAGCAGACTGACCTGCTAACAGCAGCAAATCAAGGATGACATTTACATTTTGTGTAAAGCAACAGTGACACTGCGCACTAGTTGCAAAGTTTATCACTCGTGCAGACGTTAGTTTAATTAGCCAGAGTAGTGTTACATTTTTGTCAATTTTTGTTTGTGCTGGTTTGTCTTAATTTAGTTCAACTGATGAACATTTTTGCATCAGTCGTTGCTACCCCTCTTATGTCTCGTAGAATAGGGTCTAGTTCAAGGTGTGAACCTTGTTTATTATCCTAAATGTTTCTTCTGTTCTTCAACCTCCTCGACCTATGTTGCAGATTGGTCTAAACAAATTCTCCATGTAGTCAAAGCAAATCATTTAATCATGTCTATAAGTCTGAATAATACTTTTCTATCTGGTTACTGTAGTTACAATACCTTTTAAGGTTATACTCTCTTTATGAGACAATATTGATTGATAATTGTGCCAGGAACAGTGGACTCTATGTAATTGCTTAACTTGTTCATATTGATATTTTGGCTTTGAATTTTAAAATGGCGTAGTGCGTGGTTTTCTAATGGACTAGACTAGAACTTTCAGCTCGTCTAAGCAACCTTCAAAACCGCATATCTCATGGTAGCTCTAGGATGCAATAGAAAAGTGAGCCTTTGTTGTTACATAGACAGTGCATTAAGCAGCACAAAGAGCCCCTCTAAAGTCCTGCTCTGTGCTCAAATGATAGCTTACTGCATCTCCTTCCCCTCTGTCCAGTTTCCATTTACAGTTTTATTTCTACTTTTCAAGAGTATTTTGACTGTCAAATCTTGATTAAAAGGAGTTGCCATTGTGATATGATCAACAAAGTCTGTGTTTTTACTGATCTTTTTACAGAGAAGACAGATTCTGATTGCCCACTGACCTTGCTGCCTCGCCGACTGGCACCATGCTGACCGTCCTAGCTGCAGGCTCTGTGTTCTTTCCAGGACTTTTCCTTCTGTCAAAACAATGTTTAAAGTCATTCCCTGCGCTGCGATGGAGTGAAAGAGACGCCGTCATTGTGTCAGCCAGGTGTGGCAATTGAAATAGAGAAAAATAGAACTTGAAAAATGTCTCCTTCTCCAAACCATGTCAGTTATTCGTTTTTTTTTTCCTGTAATGTCTCTGTAGGTTGGTGTCATCAGTCCAGGCTGTTATGGCTTCTTCAGCTGGGTACATCATTGCATCTTCATGTAAAGAAGTCCTAGAAGACAAGTAAGATTATCTACATTTTCTATACCGAATTCTAAAATATTTGACTTGCTTTCTTTATTTAAAAAATGTATGTAGATAGCCTACTACTATAACAAAAAATGTAGATTTTATTTTTCCCTTTTTTTTTCTTTTTTCTTTATTTTCCAGCCTGAGGTTTTATTATTCTTAATGTAATACAATAAATAATGTCATCATAATTCTATCAATGTTACGCTACTATATGTAACGCCAACTTCACAATACTTAAAGAGTACGAAACGTCTTGTTTGTTCACAGGCACTGGTTGACGAGCACGTACATCATGTTTGCCGTTCCCTACTTTGTGTACGACATCTACGCCATGTTCGTGTGCTACTGGTACAAGATCCAGGTCAAAGGTCATGAGGAGGCCGTGCCTCGTCTCACGAGCTCGGCGCTGACCAGTTATCTTCGCCGCGAGTTCCTTATGGTGCTGCACCATGTCGTCATGGTCACCGTCTGCTTCCCCATCTCTGTGGTAACGGTTATTCAATGTCATAATTGACTCTGTGCATTAGAGCCAATGGTAACAACGCCGCCCAAGAAGTAACTTCTGGTTCCGTTCCAGCACGCCAGAATAAAAGCACACAGCTCGTATCATTCATTAGTTCAGCTGGTACTTTTGCTACATAACAAGAATATAAACACACATTTTAAGTGCCACTGTAAACGCTATCGAGACATATGTCCACTCTGACTTTTTTCGGTGACAATAATAAAAAAGAGGGGAAGCTAAGCAGCATGTTTGCAATAAGGACCAGTCTTTTCAGAGATAAACAGTGGATTTTAAAGGATAACTCGCCCGATAAGCACTTTTATAATTGGAAAGACACACAAATAAACCAGCAGCAACAGCTTAAAGTTTAGACATAGCTAGCAGCAGAGCTAAAGTTAGCATTTGACCTGTTGTACAAAAACAACAACATACCTTGGAAATGTTCCATGCTATCACTTATCCATGGGGCAAAGGGGCAAAAAATTTCCATGAACATCCCAAGGCTTTTATCATTGTAGCAACTTCACCATTACTTCACCCAGGGCTGAGCTGAGACGAGCTGCAGCCGCGGCTGCGTGTGTCAGGCGTGCGAGGGAGAGGAGTGGGGAAGAGATATTACACACTGCAGAGCAAGGACAAGCCAAATCATCCAAAATAATTTTCTTTCAGTTGAGCGATTGATTGTGTTTTGTCTGTTAATAGTCAGGCATAAAGAAAGTTGAACTGTTGAACGAACTAATGAGTGAGAAAGTCGTTTCCTGGGCGGTGAGGTTACTGTTAGCTTAATGCACAGTCAATTGTGTTTGTAGAAACCTTTTGAGATTGGGATATGATATGAGGATATGATGCTGTAGTGTTTCAGTGGTTCTGAAAGTGTACTGCTGATTATACTTGGACTTTTCAGGTGGTACTCAAGTTTGTCTGCAAATTTAGACTATTCATTTTGATTGCTGATTATTTCATTTGTGCGTCAGTAATGCATTTAAGTTGGTGTTTTTCTGGTGGGACATTATTTACATTGAGAATTATTGTGGTTTACACAGTGAGTTTCTTTTAGGTTAATTTTAAACCCTTTTTAGATCTGTCCTGATTTGCTCTTGATCTAGGCCTGGTGGTATTTGCAAGGTCTACTATTTTAGAAGATGGTGAGAAGTAATGATTACTTTTCTTTTTTTCTATAGTTTTGGCGACAAGGAAAGGGAGATTATTTCCAAGGTGTAATGTTTATGGCTGAGCTCAGCACTCCATCTGTCTGCTTAGGAAAAATACTTATCCAGGTAAGTAACTTGTCCAGCATTAGGGTTATTCCATGTCAAATCAACAAAACAAAAAAACACATCAGAAGTCCCATCTTTACCAGACCAAGTTAGATATTTACCTTGATGCACCAATATGAGCTTTTCTACATTTACTAAAGAGCTTATACGCTCCTTCTATTTGTATAGTTTTTTTGTGGCATATGGTGTCACTTGGAACAGTGACTTGAGATCACATTTCTATGTTTAAAAAATAAGATAAAATGGATTGTAATATGTAACCCTATTCCCACATGAGTTTTTTCACAACTACTGTTTTGTGTTTGTGTTTTTTTTGCAAAGCTTTTTAGATCTGAATTATGGAATGATTTTATATTTTCATATTTGGCAGGCAATACATCTATTAAAATTATAAATTATCTAATACGGAATCCCATCATTTACTGAATGTAGATGATGGGAGCTGAATGTAACAAGTGAATTTCTCCATTGAGATCAATAAAGGCTATCTTATCTTACTCCTACTGTTCTTCATAATGTGTAGAACAAATACTGGACATTTCATTAATTTTGGGCAAACATTTGAGAAGTTAAAGCTTGTAAAATTTGTCCTTTTATGAAAGCCATGATTTTGGCCTAACACGTCTACACACATACACAAAAATTCACAAACTCCAAAAGTTTACTCCTAACTTCACACACACTCACTACTGAAGCAAATCCGAGAAGGATGAGCAGGATGCATTTGTTAGTTTGACATGGAATGACCCGTAAAAGAGTGACTAACTGCTTTATTTTGCATGTGCATGACTGGTGAATCTGTACTGTCCTTCCTTTTTCTTGTATAATTGAATTAAAATTATTTTCCTATTATGCAGCATTTTCATGAATACTATGCACAGCAACAGGATGACTGGTAATGTGTAGTATGGTTAGGGCTCTCTGTGAGTGTTCTGTTTTATGCCTGTCGCCTCTAAGGCTCTCACACCTGTTTGTCTCTTAATATAGCCTCTAGTATTTAGACGGGATGCTCAGCAGATTCAATATTAGCTTGTCCTTCGCCCCTCTATCACCCCCTTTCCTTGTCCCTGACAACAGCCTGTGACTGAGATAAGCAACGATGTAAATAATGCTTCATAGAGGTCCTTTTGCATCTGTAGAGTAAGTCACAATTATTGGCCAATAATATGCATGTAGTCAGATAAAGATATTTGTGATGGGACTGTCATAGAACAACAAATAACATGAATAGTCTCTAAATAATTAAGTCTGTATTTCAATATTTTTGGTACAAATTCAAAGCCATTCTTCAATAATAAAACAAAACCTAAATGTGTTGTAAGACGCAACATGCCTACGCTATTTACATACATATAAACAGAAGAAAAAGGGCATGGTTTTTAATCATCGGCAGTTTATGTAGTACTGTATGTGTTTTAGTATAACATAATGTAGTATTAACTGAATAATGACAAATGTGATTAACAATGTTGGCTTTCAACAAACTGTACTGCTTGCCTCTTTTCCCTCTCCTCTTTCTCCGGACTTCTTGGTTGTTTCTGCTCTCAGTATAAACAACAGCACACTCTCCTGCACAAAGTGAATGGGGCTCTAATGCTGATCACTTTTTTCATCTGTCGAGTCCTCCTCTTCCCTTACCTCTACTACGTATATGGAAGGTACGTCTTGACACCCGCTTCTATCACACAGTGCGGTCACAGTATTGTCCCAGTTGGAAATTGTAACATAAAGTATATTGTTCATCATGCATCAAATCTAGTCCAGATGTGTAACTTTAATTAGAGTTTGGTTATGACTAAAATTGCAAAGCCAAATAGAATATACTATATGGACATCATAGCCTCAAGCCAAACACTTGTGGCCTTGATATTCAGACTGGTATTGTAGGTGAAAAGAACTTAAGTTAACATTCTGACGTGAACTTACTTGTACTGTACCGCCTGGTAGAAACAGGGTTCTTCTTTATATCTGTTTTCTCACAATCTGCAGTTTTGTCTATGCATATATTAAAGCTTTCTTTTTTGTAATTGCATTCAGAACAGTTAGATAATGTTCTGTCTTGCCCGTTGGTTCCAGGTATGCATCCATCCCATTCTACGTGGTGCCCCTGTCAGTGCCGTGGTATTGTAACCTTGGTGCTGGTCTACTTATGGCGCCCCAGCTCTACTGGTTCTCACTCATTTGCAGGGGCGCCCTGCGACTCTTTACAGGAAACTCACGCTCTCGGATATGTCCTGGGACATCGGCCACACCGAAGGAACAGCAGCAAACAGATGATACTGCTCTGCCTCAGCCAGCGAATGGCTACAGCACGCGGCCCACAGAGTCCGAGTTGACAACACACTGAACAGGGTGGTACATGGGGAGGGATGAGAGGGGAATGTACCAATGAGTTGGATAAAGGAAAGAAAGTTTGAAGGCTAAGTTCAACTTGAAATAAGTAGCAATATAAAGGCTACAAATTCTTGCCTAATGTATTGTTGAAGTCATTTAACCAGAAGTCAAAGTATCTAATGATAAGATTTCTGGCCTTCAAAGACTTCAGCTGTAAGGTTTCTAATCATCGAAAGGCAGTATTTAAAGATGTCATCAGGCACTGTGACAGGCAGGAACATGCACTGACCTAAGAGGAATCCCTTGTATGTTTAGGAAGCATAGATGGCTATTTCCCTCATGTAGATCAAATTAATCCTCTCTGCCTTGATTCTTAAGAAGAGCAGAAAAATAGGAATGTATTATACTGTATCTTAGAACATTTGCTGTAGATGGAAGGCCAAATTCAAGTTAGTAATGAATCTGGCCTTCACAAAAGAAAAAAAGGAAAAAAAAAAAATTCTGGCTAAGCAGTACTTTGACTCGTTAGTGTTTATTATCTGTATCCTCTATGTAGTCACTGTCACTCTAACAAAATGTAACCAACCTGCAGACTGACTCATCAATAGAAGGGAATAATCTCATAAGACTGTATTCTGCTGCCTTATCCCTTTCCACATTTTAAATATTTTACTTTGTTTTATAACTATTTATTTATTTTTATCCTGAGAGGAGATGAAGGATCCTCTAGACTGGAAGATGTGAAGGATGTACATAGCTGATGTAAAATTGTCCCTATTTCCATGTCAGTGTTATTTTTGTCTTTTCTTTTTCATGAATAAGTACATTTCACTCTTTCTGTTTTACATCTAGTGTATGCAAATTCCAGACATTAACACACTTTTTAATTGTTTCAATGTAGATAACTTCATTCCAATTACTGGTATCACAATGTTCTGCAGAAAGGCAAGTGATGCACAGTAGCAGCAGTTTTCATGTTTTTAAGCTGAGTGTTGTGTTAACTGAATATTACTCATGTGATCTGCCTAGTTTATTTTATTTGAGTATTAGTATTACTTACGGACATGAAATGGTCCATGTTGAAGGGAAACAAACGGGACAGTGTTCCATAGCAGCACATTTGTACATTGCCAATTATTTTAATGTAGCTCGACAAATTTTAACAACTGACACGTTTAAGCCTTTAATACTTTATTGTACGAAGACCATATTTTGTTCCTGGAAATGGGTTAAGATTTTTTTTTAAACCTAAGCGCAGTAATCATTGAGATGGCGTGCCAAAACTTGGACAACTGTGGGCATGTTGAACACAGAACATCCATTCCCTCTTCCATAGTTCATAGCATACTGCTTCTGGCCAATGCTAAATAAAATAAGTCAACAAACGTACTGTATATTCCACAAAATGCGTGTTATTTATTTGTAAGTATTTATTTATTTATTCTGTTTGTGATTTGAATGCATATTTATGCATACATATTATACTCTATGCTTCTGAGCCTTATGTGAAGGCGGTATTGTTACTCAAACATAGCAAAATATACTTCTGTCCTGACCATGTCTGTCTTGTCTTTCATTGATGTCATGAAGTACTGTTGTGATGATCATTTGAGCACTAGAGGGCGCTAGATTTAACCATAGCTGGGGTGTGTTTATATATATATATATACACACACACACACACACACACACACACACACACACACACACACACACAGTATAATCAATCAATCTCATAGTTTAAAATGACAAGGATTTGCCAAATGTAATTTGATGATAAAATGCTATTTTATTTGTCCAGGGTTACAAATGTCTTGCCATTACAAAACACGCATAGAAAACATACAAAATGCTTACATCAAAATTAAAGTTTTAATTCTGTTGGAAGATTGGGGCTGAGCAAGAAGTCCTCCAATTAAATTATTCAGTATCTTCTCTGCCTTGGGGAGAAGATGGTGTTGGGGTTGCTATCTCGCTCTCTCTCTTTTTCCCGTTCCTTCTGTGAGTTGGGAGACAAGGCTTCTTCCACCTTCTTCTCGCTTTTGAAGAGATCTCGCCCTGTACGTAATATCTGCTGCTCAATCTTACGATGGCGCTTCATGTCTGATAATACTTTGTCCAATCTAGCTTCCCTTTTCACAGATGAGCGTGCTGATGACCCTTGAAAAGAAAGAATAATTATTACTGTCACTGTATTACTGACAGCAGTTGGACATCAAGATATGTGTACAACCTGGAGTTCTGCGCCTGTTCATAAAGGCATTTTTGGGAGTTGCTTGTGTTTGTTCCTCATCAAAATCAAATTCAGTTGGAGATGGAGGCCTGAAAAATATGGTTTCAATAAATGTGTGAAGCAACACCTTTACAAAGTAATAAGAACATTAGAAACACACTTGTAATCTCTCTCTTCCCTCTGCCTTTCCTTTGCTGCTTCGTCCTCGTCATCTCTCTGGGGTGAAGGTGTCCGTTCAGGTGTTGGTGGCCGTCTTGGAAGTGGCACAAAGTTCATTTCGAGCATTTCACCTTTGGCGAGAAGCTCATACAGTCTCTTAATTTCAGACGGCGGAGGAATCCAGTTTTTTGGATCTTCCATTTCCTCATCGCTATAAGCAACTTCCCATTCTTCTGTGTCTTGTGAGGCCTGCTGTGTATCTTTACTGTCCACCGGAGCATCTGCCCGAGCTTCCTCCTTGTCCCTAAAGGTCAATTCTGTTTCTAGCGCATCGGTATCTTCATCTGAGGAGGTAAATGAATGTTTAGTTGAAACAATACAACTCAATCTGCATCATTGGATTACTTTGTGCATGGTGAACTCTCAGAATATTATTATTTTATCAAGCAAAACATAATAATCTGCAATGTTGGCCTGATAAGAACCAATCGCATAGTAATTAATTGTGCCCTGTGTTTGTTTTTCTTGCTATTGAAGACCGCTATATCAAACACATTTCACTGTACTCTGTATGACTGTGCAGGTAACACACTTATCTAATTGGGCAAAATATAAAACGTGAAGCTGTAAATATGTCATGACAGGGCACAGGGTGGATGTAAATGTAATACACTGACATACCTTTATCTTTGGTGTCTGACTTCTCTAGGGCAGCAGTCATATCAGTGTCGATAGATTCTGCATCCTCTTTTTTGAATGCTGCAGGTTGCTCGGTGTCTTTTACGCCAAGAGCCGCAATGCCCTCCCTCACTGTAGGGTCCAAAGCCTCAGCTTGCATCATTTGGGAGCAGATAAACCCTAAAAACACTTGAACACAGTAGACAATATGTGTTAAATGACTCATAAAATCATATAACTATGCATATTAAAACATACATTGGATTGACTTAAGTAACTAGCATACAATCTCATGAGTAAAACCCCTAAACGGTATTATTTTTACTCCAAGGCCTATAAGGAAAGGGCAAGTTGCTAGTAGTGTTAGCTGATGCATGAAATAAGCATTATAACCACCTGATCTCCGGCTTTAAATGTCAACTCTAAACCGCGAAATCAAATTTCCTTTTACCCACAATATGGCAAGAAAATGCATCAATGAGTTATGTATAATATACGATAATGCGAAAACGTAAACAAAGCGCCATTTTGAAAAGGGGAAGAGCGGCGTCGCCGTTGCGCTTGTCGTGCGCCAGTACCATATCCCCTCGATATAAAACGTATCTGGATCCTCTTCAACAGACATGGAAGCTCGGAAGTCTCTTTACAGATCCGCGGTGGCTTGAGGTAACTTCCGGAAGATGCTCAAAGCACCGTTTGCCGCAGAGCAGCAAATGTATCAAGCGTTGTTGTCTGTGGTGATGTTGAACAAAAAAACAAACAAATAAATAAATACGGATTCCTTGAAATTATAGACGCATATTTGTAACAAGAAAAAATTCTGGAATGTGATGTCATATCGCTAAGCATTATGGGATTAGCAGCAATTGTAAACTAATGGAGATTTTAAAAGTTAAAATACTGGAGTTATTGTTCACATTAAAACAATTGGACATCACAGTGTGTTAGATGCATTTACCAGCAGTAACTCAGCAGCTAACGGAGTTAACGGCTTTTTCTCCACTTTTTATACTGTTTTTAGCTAATGTTAGTCAATGGAAATGTATGCTAACAGCGGATAGCGGATCACCGTGGTAACTGGAATTTCCCATAGACTTTAGAATTTATTTCTATGCATAGACCATTGAAGTTTTGTTTTTTTAGACCATTGAAGTACATTTAAATTCCCGAACATCCGGTCACGGGGTGTGGGGGACACATCAGCGGCGACTGATTGGTTAATTTGTATTTCCGGCTGCCACATTTGAAAAAGTCGAAGTGAACGGCTCGTCGCCATTTATGAACACGGAGTCTCTGCAATGTTTACATATCAGATAGGGATACGCTAACTGTGCAATATATCGGTAAGACGCGTTTAAATGTTTTACTAGGTTAGAGCTTGCATCAGTGTTTGATATAACATTAACGTCATGAATATGTGTAAATGGAAGCAGCTAGCTCTTCTAGGTGCCGAAAACAATTGCCATACAACACATGTATACGTGCATCCTTCAATATGTTTGCAATAAGATATATTTATTTATTGAGTGATTGATTGGATTTATTTGAGTGATTATTTACATTAACATAGTTGCAGAGTAGAAACTGAATAAATTAACAAAAACTCAAAAGGAGTAGGCCGAACCAAGAAAGCTTATAAGTGCCTACCCCCATATTCAAAATGTATTTACATTACGGCTACATTACAGTAATGTTGTTGCAAAATTCAACAGTGCAAGTTTCAGCATTAATCGTAAGAATGACCGTATTTATTTTTATTTTTTCATGCAGGACTTAGTTTTGGTAAATTTAGCCATGGCTCAGCGCGTGCCTTTGACTGATGGAGGAACCAAGAGGGCATCCCGTGTCCGTGTAGCTGTTCGTCTGAGGCCTTACATGGCCAAACCTGACGAGAAGGATGAAGGGCCATGTGTGAGAGGCATAGATTCTCAAAACCTCGAGATTATCAACTGGAGAAATGCCACAGAAACCGTCAAATATCAGTATGTGTTTTGGGCTAACTCTAAAGGTTACTATCCTATGTAGGCCTACAGTTTTCAGATAATAAGTGTTTCCTCCTCTCCCCCCTTTTTTTTTTTTCCCAGTTTTGACGCTTTTCACGGAGAAAACACGACGCAACAAGAAGTCTTTCTCTCCTCAGTCAAGCCAGTCCTGCCACATGTACTAACTGGGCAGAATGCAAGTGTGTTTGCATATGGGCCAACAGGCGCAGGTATGTTCCTTTGCAGTTCAACTGTTAAATCATATGTTTGTTGTTAATGACCATTACATATCACCAACATCACAATATTTTAGATATTCAGATATTTTTCCCCTCCCTAAGGCAAAACACACACCATGCTGGGCAGCTCCGAACAGCCGGGTGTGATTCCAAGGGCTGTTCGTGAGGTTTGCAAGCTGGTCAAGTCAAAGGAAGATGGGGATGAATGGGAGTACATTATTGGGATGTCTTATTTGGAGATTTACAATGAAAAGGTAAATAAAATTTGTATATTAAACAAATAAAACATGCTTGCAATGGACTTGTTGCATTATCTCATCAGGTGTTGGATCTTTTATCACCAAACTCTCAAGACCTCCCAATCAGAGAAGACAAAGACAAGAATATTCTTATCCCTGGCCTCACTCACACAACTATTTCGTCATATGCTGAATTTGATAAGTACTTTGTCCCTGCCACTCTTAATCGCACCACTGCATCTACAAAGCTAAACCAGCGCTCAAGTCGCAGCCATGCGATCCTGCTGATCAAGGTGAGGTAGTCTACACATATTCTTTTAACTATGCTAACCGATGTATGGTCAAACAGCATCTTAACAGGTCATAGCCTTGTGCAGTAGGCTGGGATTTGGTAGCTGGTGCTTAGACTAATTCTCCTCTGCAACAATCTCATAACCAACTCTATGGTTTTTTTTTTTTGGGACTCTACTGCGGGAGAAACAAACTCTTGTTTTCTACACATCTGTACTTTTGGTTGCACATCTTTTTCTAATTTGTCTCAACATTCCCCCTTAATTGATTAGGTGGTGAGAACCCAGCGCACTCTACCCTATAGACGGCAAACGGGAAAGTTGTATTTGGTGGACTTGGCAGGGTCAGAGGATAATCGTCGTACGGGTAACCAAGGCATTCGTCTCAAGGAAAGTGGCGCCATCAACCTGTCCCTCTTCACTCTGAGCAAAGTGGTGGACTCCTTGAACTCTGGCACATCTGGGCGTGTCCCGTACAGAGACAGTAAACTCACGCGCCTTTTGCAAGACTCTCTGGGTGGCTCTGCACACTCTGTCATGATCACAAACATAGCTCCGGAGTACACGTACTATTTTGACACTTTCAGTGCACTGAACTTTGCAGCCAAATCCAAGCTTATTGTTAACAAGCCGTTCACCAGAGAAACTGTGGCTATTCCAACAATTCAAGGTGAGTAAAGAATTATCCAAGTCCCCGCTAGGTCTTAAAGTAGATGTGGGGAGAGACATTTTAAAGGTGAATGATATAGCTCCCTCCTGATTAACTTTTAAGCCCTTCATTCCCTGTGCACAGAAAAGCTCATCTCAATCTTGCAAGTCTTAAGTCTTATAAATAATAATTATTTTCATGGTACTTGCTTTACATCAAAATGCCTGCCCAGAATATCAAACACATTTTATTACATTTGTAATACATTTAGACTTGCAGACTATCACTTTAGTTAAATGCTTGTATATCTCTAAAAAATGAAATAAATTGGGGTTGACAAGATTTAGCAATTCACCACCAGCAAGAGGCACTGTTATGTCTCAAAGGATTTTTGAGTCCAAGAGCATTATTATGAATGCTTACTGTTCATATATTATATATGTGTTAGTCTTCAGGCCTTTCCGTAATTCAGCCTCTGAAGCCTTTACTGTTCTCACCTTCCTTCCCAAAACTGAGTTCTCTGAATAATGAATGTTTACCCTCTGTCTTCATTTTTAGTGAAGCGGACCAGAGAAGACCATGAGGCCGGCAGTTCTGGCAATGAACCGCAGAAGAAAAGACAAAAAGAGGAGAAAAAAGCTGAGCCCCCTGCAGCTTCTATGCATATTCACAGGTTAAAGATTTTGCAGATGTACCTATTTGTGTAGCTAATCAAATTACACACTGGCATTTTTATAGGAAGAAATAAAATGGTATGAGTAGTGTTAATTGCCGGTGCCACTTGTTTTATTATACGCCATCTACTGAGTACTGACATGAACAAAAATCTTCCATTTAGCTTTGTTTCTGTTCTGAATTTTACATTTGTTTGTTTTTTTCTTTCCCTAGTTTTGCAGAGCCATCAGTGATGGACAGGCTGATTGCACTGGAGAAGCTTATGATGAACTGCCAAGACAAAGACAGACTCGATATGCTTAAAGATGTGGCCCAGTCTCGAAAAGAGATCCAGGTGAAACTGCTACTACACAAAGATATTATTATTATTGTTATTATACAGGATTTTGGGCCCCTAGCCTCATACATCTTTGCACACAACGCCCCACTGTTGCAGTGCAGTTCAAAATGGTATCTGCTAGTGGGGTGGTTCGAGTCATTGAATGAATGAATGATCGATTGATCACAAAGGTGCAACTGTGGTATGGCTTTTGCAATGCCCGATCCTGTCAGATCTCGGAAGGCAGGGTAGTGCCTGGTTTGTACTTGGATGAGAGACCGTTTGGGAACACCAGGAACAAGGCCTGAGTGAATGTGTTTGGTGGTGGTCGGATGGTGCAGATTGGCAGCCTTGGTTCTGTCCATCTACGCCAGGGCGGCTGTGGCTACAATAGTAGCTTACCATCACCAAGTATGGAATGAATAAAGCAATGTAGTGTAAGTGTCTGAGTGTCCAGAAAGTGCTATATAAAACAAATTCGTTATTATTCATTAAACTATCTAATTCGTTACATCCCTGGTTGTTGGCATCGCACGTTCCTGCATAGCAAAGGTATTTGGATTGAATCTGGTAAACGTGTATGGACTTAAACATAGAGGAACAATTCCTTCAATACCACTTTGATATTAACATATGGAATAGTATTTTGAGTTCTGGGAAGGCTGGCAGCCAAAATAAATCTTCAGTTTATAGCATGCAAGTTGCATAAGATCTTAGTTTTTGATTCTTCACACAAATAATTTGCTCTATACTGGTCTGCAGGAGCTCAAGGAGAAGCAGAAGGAGTTTGAGAGTAAAGCCATGCTGTTCAGTCGAAAAGCTGGCGATAACTCTGGTGTAAATCCACAGTCCAGCTTTAAGAACACTGTTGCGCCTCTGCAAAGGAAACCTTTAGTGGACTCCAAAGATAATAAGCAGAAGGCTGTGGTTCAACCATTACAAGGTCAGTAGTCTTGGTTTAATAAGTCGTATAATATTTGCAAAAACTTTTAACAACTTTCCAAGCAAGTGAAAATAACTCATGCTTTGTCATGTTGTATCAGTGCAGCTGTATATGTGTATAACAGTAGAGCCTAATAATGTATCAAATGTCGATGAGTTGGGATTATATTGTACATTTAGTCCTCAGAAGATCACAGCAATTCCGAAAGCAGTCTTATTAGTACACCTCTGTCTGGCATGTTTTAAAGCTGATATATTCATGTCATAAAAGTATGTGCTATACTTGTTTGCCTAAAGAGGCGTCGACCTCATTTGGGTTGTGGGCCAAAATTCAGCTCCCTCATACATTATAACGTAAACGGAAAATACTATTGCGAAAACATTTTTCAACACATGAATATTAATGAGATGTGATTAAAAAAAAAAAAAAGCTGATTTGGTCAAAAGCCCAACAAGACTGTAGCCTGATAAATATTAACGGCTTACGCTTGTTTTGTACTTTACCAGCCTGTGTCACAAGTTTCTCAAAGTGCTACGTTATAGTCATTATTCCACACCATGGTGGTAAGCTGCCATTTTAGCTACAGCCGCCCTGAGGTAGACTGACCATTTGTGTTGCCTATAATGTGTTTATATCATGATCTCTTCATCATGATCTATTACATGATCTCGGTTTAAATGTAATCTTGTGCTTATTTTTTTTTAGTTTCCCATTTAAAGCCTCTGCAGCAGCTGGCTGTTGTCAAAAAGCAGTCTTCTGTGTGTCTCAAGAAGGATCCAAAGCTTTCGGACCAGTTTGAGGTCAGTCAAGGTTAAACGTGTATTAAGAACTTTTTATGGGGGGGGGATAAAATAAACGTTTGTGCATAATTGACCTTTTTGTGGCCCAATGGCTGTATAATTGGTTGGTGCTTTTGCTTTCCATCACTGTGGCCTCTACAATGGTCCAGGATAAAGTTTGTTGGTTTTCTGCTGAGAGGTTCCGTCGTCATGAAAACAAACCAGAAACTATTAATCCTTGAGCATCACAGTGGCCACTGTGATTGAAAGTAAAGGTCAAATACGCATGAATAAAACGTTTTTTATTTTTCCCATAAAAAGTTCCATAATGCACATTTAAATGTATGCAGAGCTTAGCAATATATAGCAACTTATTTATGTTGTTGCCTCTTTAAAGTTTTGTATACAAGCGTGAAATAAACTGTCAGAGATGAAAAACAAAAAACGTGTTGATAACTACTGTTTTTCCCATAGCCCCTTGATGGTAAAGAGAACATTATGGAGAGAGGTTGGGAGTCCCATCTGGATACAACAATCTTGGAACAGTCCCGAAAAAAAATCATGCAGATTCTCAACAGTGGATCCCTGAAGGAGCTGAAAAGTCTGCAGCAGATTGGGGACAAAAAGGCTAAGCTCATTCAGGGCTGGCGGGAAATCCATGGAGACTTTGCAAAGGTTTTTTGTCAATTTTTGACTGATACAATCTTGTTTGTACAGTTTTTGTATTTATGTCTTAATGGTGGGCATGCTGTTTCTTTTAGGTGGAAGACCTGAGAAAGGTTGAAGGTATGACTGAGAAGAGATTTGCATCCTTTATGAAGGTACGCATAAATAGGTTAAAAGATTGATTTTTGATTTTATTGATGTCTGTGTTGCATCGATTTTTCTTTTTAATTTTTATTTCAGGCAAATATTCTGAGCGCCATGGGCAAATGACGAGTTCGATCATTCTCAAGATATTTTTGGACTTTTTATTTTTACGCTTGTGATGCTGATGTTTTTGTAGTTGCTAATTTTACCTTTTGATGGCGCTATATTGGTTTTAATAAACGAGACTGTACTCTTATTGTGGAGTGTTTTGGTTTATCGTTCCGACCTAGATCAGACGAACGGGTGTGAGAGGTTTTGTAGGCCAATATCAGTTTTAAATGATTACGTGAGTCAGTTTTCTTGAAGTCGTTTTTGAGGCATAACGATAAATGACGCGTAAGTGTTTTTGAGGACAGTAGTTCCCTGCCCCACCGCACGTCGTCTAGTACGATTTCACTTTTCATTACGCACACGCACCCCCTCTAGGATGCGCTGCCTGCTAGCCAGAGACTCCCGTCCGATTTACTGTGCTGTAAACGAGCCTCTACGCCAGCAGTAGGTCGTTTCCTCCTCGCATCTCTCAAAACAAAAGGACGTCCCCGGGATTTTCTCTGCGTCTGCGAAAACACCGCGGCTGCCAATGATAATTTGCCACCTTTTAATCCATTTATTCACCTGAGAATTGCGCCATGAGACTGCCAAGGATGCTCCGACAGCGTTGAAGATTCAGGAATAAAAAGGTCATATTATTCCTCTTTACTGCCATCGCATTTATGCTTTTATTCTGTGATATAGCCTACCTACGTTTTGTGTCCATAGATTTTCAGTCAATCGATTGGGTTAAAGTGACCTTATTTTTTTTAATTTTTATTTTTTTACTAGAACATTTTTCATGGTTCAACCGTGGGCTAATTACCAGCAGCACCGCCGGACCCCCTCCTTCCCTTTCATCCATTATGGCATCTTGTGCACGGACTATCCCTACATTGTTCCGTGAGCAACAACCAACCAGCCGCCATATGTCTATCCCTGTGTACACACGATGAAAAAATGGTAGACTATGTACACACCTGCAGAGAGACAATGGGCACATCCACCTGTCGTGTCCATTTAGTCTTATTACAACTAACGCAGCTTGTCTGAAATGAAACGTCTGGTGCCAATGAATACAGACTGCCCTTTAGTCCCTGAGTATAGGCGTGTTTTGTTTACATGGAGTCAGGTTGGGCACAGTTGGGAAGTGAGAATTGACAGGATTTCTGCATTATTTCATCTAAATGCTGTTCTGAGTATTTCCAAATGCTTAATTCTTTGGCTCCTCTGTTGCCAGGCATTTACATTTTCCCCTCTTGTGCCTATAGTCTCAAGACCGGAATCAAAGTCAGAAGTTTGTTATGACGTCCGTGAACACGATGCCTTCCTCTGCCATTTGGCCTGGAGAGGACCAGCCTTCCATACTCGACCAGGACCCAGCGCCTCTATCGAGCCAAGCCCCCGTTTCGGTGCCATGCCCACCAGTTATAGGTGAACAGATTGTCAATGGCTCTAGCCCGATCAACACCAGACTCCCCCACAGCACGTCCAAAGGAGAGCTAGTCATTGTTATCAACGAGAAGCTGAAGAGTGGTGAGTTTGACTTCATTACGGTGGCGGGTACGGGCACTGGAGAGGTTACATTGCAGCTGTTTCAGTCCGATAGCACCAGGACAGTAGGACTTCAAGGGGAAATGCTGTGTGTATATATTGTCCTGTTTCTAACTGCATGTCCTTTTTCTATAGGTAATGGGATCCACCCTTCAGACGGCACCTCTCCGGTCATCTCCTCTCCTCCAAAGAGACAGCACTCCATCTCTTACCCCCACCAGGGCAAAACTAGGAAGGGCAGCAGAGCAAGCTCTATTGGCTACACAGCTTTTTCACCCCGCCCGTCGCTGTCCCGCCATTCCAGCATCGCCACCAATCCCCCTTTGGACCGGACCAAAGTCAAAGACTACCTTCTACTCTCTGTGCTGGCCTGCTTCTGCCCTGTGTGGCCCATTAACATTGTGGGCTTTGTCTACTCTATCATGGTAAGCATAGTGCACAGCGTGGATTATTTTTAGACATGCACAGTATATAGTCCGTATGTATTGGACAAAAGCTGACAAATGCTTTGCTCTTTAGTCTAAAAACAGCCTGGAGCAAGGAACCTGGATGGAGCTGTACGTCTGGGAAGAGTGGCCAAGATGCTCGCCATGGTGTCTCTTGTAGGAGGGACTGTCATTATCATCGCCTGCATTGTCAACTTGGCTAGTGAGTGTCCGAAATCTGACCTTTAAAACTCTAACCATCTCTTTGTTTCCAAATGATAAATGTCTGTGCTTATATTTTGGCTCAAATATTTGAATAACATGCCTTGCGGCTTGACCCAAAAAGTGCTTTCATCGTTTATTTTATTCTAAATTGACAAAAAGCTTTGTTTGCATAATCTCACACAGTATTAGTGTTGAGTCTGTTTGCAACAAAAACATGCCAATTCATGTGCTGAAGTTTAGTGGAAAGAGGAATCAGAACAGATGAAGCTCTTCAACCATAGTGTAATGACACTTTGCACCCACAGCTGTGCATGCCACATTACTGTATGTGTTTATGTGGAGTGATCTGTGTAGTCTGCTGTCGTGCTGGTTTGTAGAAATTGTCAAGTCTTATTCCTGTTTCATTTGATTGTGTATAATGTATGTCTGTGTGAAAGATGTTATGCTCAGACAAATGTCTGTACTTTGAATGTTCCTAGTAAATAAAGGGATTTTTTTTGTTTTTAACAGAACAGTGACTTTGTCAGATTTTGAGAAAATCTAGGCCAGATTTATTTACTTGTATATCCACACTTAGACTTAATATTTGAATCTGTTTTTAATTTGAAGAATAATTAGTTGTGATGTTGAAATGCATAGGCACAGCCTGTTGGGCTCATTAAGCCCGAAGATGTCCTCATTAACTTGAAGACCATTTGTGAAGACTGCTTGAGCTTAAGAGCGCTGGGACTCAATCCTTGTTTTTCTTATATAAGGCCTCTGTGGTTTGTGAAAGTTTAAACATGTCCATATTGTGTTGAACAAGATGCAGCTTTCACTAATGTGCCTCCTTTTCTGTTTTCCATAGTAAATGTGAAAACCTGAGTTTGATCCTTGATGAAACAGAAATCTGACCACCTGGTCCACACCTGCACCACCGTCTTACCGCCTAGTCATTTACCTGGATGTGACAAATGTGCACCTATGCTTACTAATATTTCTGTAACCTTTACAAGTCCTTTTTGCTAATGGATCTTAAACCTGTCCAAACACTGCTACTGTTAGTGAGGAAGGTATGTCTCACCACACTGAGGTGCAGGAAGCAGCCAGCCATAATCTGGTCAAATGTTGGCCGTTTGACAAACTGGACTGTGAATAAGGGGATAGTGAGGAAGGAAGGACTGCTTCCCGCTTTGGTGCCACATGCACACTCTCAAAATGTCCGCCAAGTCTATCCTTCACTGCACCACCACCAGGACGCCCGCGCTCTCGCCAATAAATCCCCTCAGTTACCCGGGACGGCTTTGGGATTTATTTTGCTTTGAAGACAAACGGTTAAGCGTTTCATTTTAGAATTACGTCTGCTCTCCCATTTTCTGAGAAGGCAACTGCAGCAGAGGAGGATCAAATCGGGCACTAGCAAGGACTTGCACTGGGCTCTGAAATTAAATGCAGATTATGGAAAGTCACTTTGAATAATCACAAA
Source organism: Neogobius melanostomus (assembly GCA_007210695.1). NCBI lineage: Eukaryota > Metazoa > Chordata > Actinopteri > Gobiiformes > Gobiidae > Neogobius > Neogobius melanostomus. Next base: position 849,695 of record VHKM01000605.1, read on the forward strand.
ATAGAAATTCATTGTCACGCTTTCCTGTCGACTCATCAAATTTCAATATGGTGGAATATGGTGCTTTCCTCCTCTCTTTGATACCACTGTGAACTGTAAACCACTGTAGCAAAACATGACCTTTATGTAAAACTAATGAATCAACATAATGTCACATCTTTTTGATATATTTGTAAGAAACATTTTGGAACAAAACATTTTCAGTCATTTGTAAGGTGCTCTTGAAACACTGTGTCTCAGTAAAAAGATGGTGATATTTATACAGGCATCATAATATTTGGTTAACAAATGATATAGCTTGTGTGCTGTCGACTATACTGTATGTGGCTGTAGCTTTGGTTTGGCGCGATCACAAGGTTTACTCTAATTCCATTAAGAAATGATTTCCTCTTTTCTATTTAAGAAAACCTACTTAATTGAATATGTTAGCCATATGCTTATATACAAAATTAATTTGTGGTACTTAGGGGGGTAAGACTGTATTTTTCTTAAATGATTTTAACTGCCTCTGATCTTTTGGTGAAATATTGACTATGATGTGCAACTACTGGGATGTAAATGGTGTATCAAATGCAGAATTTATTAATCCTGGATTTTCAATGAATCACAAACTCACAAGTTGGCACTTCACGTGGGAATTTTTGTAAGAGCTAGGCCTACTGGCTTTTTTCCTACATTGGTATTAAGTATGCTACTCAATTGTACTAAAATAGCTGATGTTAGTCTTGTATATTGTGGATTCTAGTTGACATGAGTTAAGTAGACACGGTTAGCATTGAAAGTCCTTGTCTTGCCACCAGGCTATTATAATCTTTGTGGTTAAAGGCATGTTGTGAATTTTTGTGTGTGTAATGATGGTACTTGGTTCAAAATTATAAATAAACCAAATTATAAACTTATAAAACAATAACCACACATTCTTAATAAAGACACATGCATGTAATATGTTTGTTTTTTCCCTCAAATTATGAAGTGGTCACAGATTAAAGGGTATGTGGGTTTGTTTCTTGGTAAAAATATAGTTTAGCTGGTGAGATGAGATTGTGTTTTTAAATTTATCAAATGACATGATGGCCAGGGGAACACTTACGCTTACCGGGCAATGTTGTAGGGAGGCCATAAGCTGTCATTCAGTAGAGTAGACCATGGATGACGAAGGTGAATAAAGCCTGGATGACCATAAGAAAAATTACATTGATTACATTTTTATTATTTAAATGTTAAGCTATAACATCAGGTAATTAGCCTACTATCAAAAGTATTTTTCAATAACTTTAATAGGATGTGTTTGACTGTATTATTACCACTGAGGGGGGAACACTACCATTGTTAATCATGATGAAGACCTCAGCAAATATGAACTAATGTGCCAGTTTTTCTTTCCATTAATCATAGAAATTAGTTAAAAAAAAAAAAAAAAAAAAAACTTTTATATCAGAGTGGGTCAGGGATGATCCACCGCGGTTAAAATGGGGGTGTGAGTCAGGCCGCTTTTGCAAGTCTGCAAGATTATGACAATGTGACGTGACAATCGGTTAAGAATATTGCTCGAATAAAGTCTGAGTCTTTCAAATCAGACACCAAATATTACAACTGAAGAGCAGGCCCTACTGCCATGCTGCTGCTCCTGCTGAAAGACCGCGTTTTCTTTGGGTCATGAGTCCAGTCTACAAAAATTAGCTTTAGCTCAGGTGCCTTGTAACTTCAGCGCTGAACTTTGCCTCTTGTCTCAAATGTAAGGAAAAAGGTATGTCAAACTTCTATTTCAATGTTTTTTTTTTTTTTTTTTTTAAATGTGTCTTTAGTCTGTGATCTAGGGCTAGGCCTTTGCCGATTAGTTTCGTTGGGAGAGTCTACAATCAATTTGGATTAAAAGGGGAAAAAAATCATTTTTGATTTCACGTGTGTAGCTAATAGTCGTCAACTTCTTACTTTAGTGTAAACTCTAACTATAGTGTATTTTTCAGGCGTATATTAATTATATTTACAGGGACGAGCGCAGCTTGTCATCCCACTTACCCCCGCCAGGCGTCACTAGTCTGTCCTATGGTTCTGCAAATTGGTTATTCACTGGTGAGTGTCCTGATTTTGTTTTCTCCCACAAATGTGTGACTTTACACTACTATGCTCTACTAAAGAAGAACAAATCCAATTTTGTTCCAATACTTGAACAAAGTCAAGTAGCTTCTTTAAACTCTGAAACATTTTGCTTCAGTGTTATGTCTCCTTTATTAACCCCCACCTGAACTGAGCACATTTTCTCCAGCTTGGCTTTACCCAAATCTAAAAGCTTCTTGAAAAACCTGTCAAATAGCAACACACATGAGCCGAGAAAGAGGATGAAAGTGACAAAAACGCCACAAAAGAGAAATGTCAAAAAAGGTTGCGACAACCCGCAAAGAAAAAGATCCATTTAGATGAGTTGTGTAGGTCTTAGCTTTCAAATGAAGCGTTTCACTGGTTTATAGGCTGTAATCTTTTAGATTTGGGTAAAGCTGAACTGGAGAAAATGTGCTTGGTTAAGGCGGGGGTAAACGGTTAAGCGCCTCAATTTGCTGCTCTCAGTGCAACAGTGAAGGGACAGGTGTAATAGAAAATACTTGAGACAAATTGTAGAATCGTATTAAAAGGCTTATTTCTGATTGTTATCAGGGTTGCAAAATTCTGGGAAGTTTCCACATTGGAATCTTTCCATTCAAGTAAGAGGAATTAACACAACTGAAGATTGAATCTGATCTGATAGTTCTACTATCTAGTGAAATATCTATCTCCGGAGAGCTGGAAAGTCTCAGATAAATCATCTTTTGCGTGTCTGACACCAGGGTACGAAGGGGACAGTGTTTTACGTGTATAATGATAGAAATAAGGGCTTTTAAAAAAATGTTTTTATTGGTTTATTTGGTAGGGACAGTGCAAGTTAATGAACAAGCCACACCGGATTGTAGCCTTGGGCTAATTTCCATCCGTCGTCCCCCATTCACACTCTCAAACACACTCTCTTTCATCCTGGCCTATTGTACATGTTTTTAGTGGTAGGGGAAACCTACGCAGACACAGGGAGAACATGCAAACTCCACACAGAAAGGCCCCGTCCCTGGTGGGAATCGAACCCGGACCTTCTAGCTGTGAAGCACGAGCACTAACCGCTGTGCTACCGTTTGTTTCCATCTTGCATTCACCAAGTGTATGGAGTATTACTCTATTATATTGTTTCAACTCTAGCATTTAGGTCTGTTATGCTGTTCTGTTTAATGCAGGCTCCATCCACTCCTCGTACAGTATTGGTCAGCATCCTAGTGTGGCTGTGAGCAGCAGTGTGAGAGCAGTGTGGAAGCTAACATTTTTGCGGAGTCCGGTTCAGGGAGACCAAAATGCCTAAGCCGACTAAATCAGTCCAACCGCCAGAAACGCCGGCTGATGAGGATTACGTGAGCCTCAGTCGAGTCACGGAACTCATGGAGCAGCAAAGGGACATGTTTAGGGAATTAATTCAACAACAGCAGGAAAACTTCAAAGGATTCATAAAACTCATCATGGAATCAACAAACACCCGCATGGATACACAGTTAAAGGACATTCAAGAGCTAAAAACTAGCCTGCAATACACGCAAGATGAGGTAGACACTATAAAAGAAGAGAAAAGGAAACTCACTGAGCGCACGGACACAATACATAACGATTTCTATAAAAGTATGTGACAATCTGCACGTCATCACGGATAAACTGGAGTATCTGGAGGGACAGAGCCGCAGAAAAAACCTGGTCTTTGAGGGAGTGTTGGAGTCGCCTGGGGAGACCTGGGCTGACGCTGAGGAAAAAATCAAACAACTGCTGAGGGAGAAACTGCAACTACAAAACCCGGTGGAAATGGAGAGAGCCCATCGCGTAGGGAAACCTGGCGGGAGAGACTGGCCGAGACCTATCGTCGCCAAACTACTGCGTTGGAAGGATCGAGAAGCAATCCTGCAGCGCGCTAAACAACTCAAAGGAACGAAAATCTACATAAACGAGGACTACACGGACTCCATTAAAAGGAAACGAAAAGATCTAATGCCAGAGCTGAGAGCTGCCAGGGAAAGGGGGGACATAGCCTTCTTGAGATATGACAAACTCATTGTACGTCCGCGCACCAGTACTCCAAATCAAGCTTAATCACCGGGAAAACTTATGGATTTTGGTATGTAAAAACATAATTTCACATGTCCTGTAATATATATACTCATACAATGATGTCCAATCATACCTCATATGCTACTGATGGAAGTGACCTAGGATTACAGCAAAGGATTTTGGACTGTGAGCTCTTGGAGCTGAAAGCTTCAGAGTACACTGAACATAATGCACTGGACTGGGAAGATCAGTTAGACCCAGATAACCTGTTCTTAACATCTAACGCAATTAATTGCAAATACTATACTGAGAATGAATTTAACATCTCTGTTAAAACAGAAGGGAAATTCTCAATTATCCATTTCAATAGTAGAAGCATGTACGCGAATTTCGATGCAATCAAAGAATACTTAAAACAGTTTGAGAATCCATTTAGTATCATCGCATTATCAGAAACATGGTTTAATGAGGATAAAGGCATTGCATTTGAGTTAAACAATTATACATTAAACTACGTAAACAGAACCAATAAAGGGGGAGGAGGAGTTGCTATATATGTCCTCAACAAATTTAAATTCAAAATATTAAAAAACATGACTGCATCAATAAACAACTTGCTTGAATGCTTATCAATAGAAATTATCAATGAAAAAAAGAAAAACATAATAGTTAGTTGTTTATACAGGTCACCAGGCTCATGCGTGGAAATATTTACAAATTGGGCAGAAAAAACATTCTCAGAACTGAGTAACAAGGTATTATTTATCTGTGGGGATTATAACATCGATTTGATAAATCCAAATAAACATAAGACAACTGATGAGTATATTAATCGCATGTACAGTATGAGTTTATACCCAACTATCACAAGACCTAGCAGAATAACAGCGAGCAGTGCTACCCTCATTGATAATATCTTCACTAATAATATGCAGTTCACAAATGTCAGCGGTCTAATGGTTTGTGATATAACGGATCATCTGCCCGTATTCACGGTGTATGATGATAATGAGTTAGATCAAAAATCACCTCAAAAATATTTTTATAAACGAGCAAGAACTGAGGATTCAATTTACTCACTTTATAGTGACTTAATAAAACAAGATTGGAACGAGGTATACAACAAGAATGATGTAGAAAATGCTTACGATACTTTCATGGAAATTTTTAGTACTGCATACAATAAGAACTGCCCTATTCAGCAATTCTGTAAAAACAGAAAAACGACAAAATGTCCGTGGCTAACCAAGGGTTTACAAAATGCTTGTAAGAAAAAAAACACTCTATATAGACAATTCATTAGATTAAGAACAGAGGATTCTGAAAGTAGATATAAAACATATAAAAATAAACTGACCAATATATTAAGGAAGGCTAAGAAACTATATTATACCAATCTATTATATACAAACAAGAACAACATGAAAGGGGTATGGGGAATACTAAACACTATAATCAAGGGTAATGCAAAAAATAATTCATATCCAAACTATTTCACTGATGGGATCAATGACAACCATAATATGAATGACATTGTGGAAAGTTTTAATAGTTTTTTTGTAAATGTTGGACCGGATCTGGCAGCAGAGATTCCGGAGTGTAGTAACAACGAAATGGAGTCATTGATAGACATTAATTCAAAAACTATGTTTTTGTCTGGAGTAACTGAAACAGAAATAATAGATGTCGTTAACGGGTGTAAGAACAAATCGTCTACAGACTGTTTTGATATAGATATGACACTAGTTAAACAAATTATACATAGTATCGTGAAACCATTAACCTACATATGCAACCTATCGTTTCAAACAGGAACAGTTCCAAATAAAATGAAAATTGCAAAAGTTATACCTATACATAAAAATGGAACAAACACATCTTCACTAACTACAGACCTGTCTCTCTGCTCCCCCAGTTCTCCAAAATCTTAGAGAAACTTTATAACAGTAGAATGGATAATTTCATAGATAAGCACAAACTAATTAATGAAGGTCAGTACGGGTTTCGAGCAGCAAGGTCAACTTCAATGGCCATCATTGATGCAATAGAAGAGATTACTAATAGCTTAGAGGGCAAGAAACATGCAGCTGGAATATTCATTGACTTGAAAAAAGCATTTGATACACTAAATCATTCTATATTATTAAAAAAATTAGACAGATATGGCATAAGGGGAGTGGCTTTGAGCTGGATTCAAAGCTATTTAACTGGGAGACAACAGTATGTGAAGATGGGGGAGTTTACATCAGGTTATTTGGACATTGGCTGTGGGGTCCCACAGGGATCTGTCTTAGGCCCAAAGTTGTTTAATTTATATATTAATGACATTTTTAATGTGTCTAAATTATTAAAATTAGTGATTTTCGCAGATGACACAAACGTCTTCTATTCCAATGACAATTATAGTAATTTAGTAACTAACATAAACTGTGAACTAAGTAAATTAAAAACATGGATGGACATTAATAAATTGTCCCTCAACCTAAATAAAACAAAAGTAATGTTTTTCGGTAATTATAATGGAAAACCAGACTCAGTAAACATAGAAGGTGTAGTCTTAGATACAGTATCAGAAATTAAATTCTTAGGAGTCATCATTGACAGTAAATTAAGCTGGAAACCACACATAAGACACATACAAGGTAAAGTCTCCAAAAGTATCTCAATCATTAACAAAGCAAAGTTTTTCTTAAATTACAATGCATTATTTTGTTATATAGTTCATTAGTTTTGCCATATCTAAACTACTGTGTAGAAGTCTGGGGCAATAACTATAAAAGCTCATTACACCCCCTTGTTATACTCCAAAAACGGGCTGTAAGAATTATACATAAAGTAGGATATTATGATCACACTAATATATTATTTCTGCAGTCTAAACTGTTAAAAATGCATGATTTAGTTGATTTCTCTACTGCCCAACTTCTGTTTAAAGCCAACAAAAATGTGCTACCTGCAAGGATACAAATGCTTTTTGCACGCACAGAAGGGGATATAACCTGAGGGGGTGTGATAACTTTAAGACTCAAGCAGTGTCTTCCACTAGGAAAAGTATGTTTGTGTCTGTATGTGGAGTTAAACTCTGGAACAAATTGGGGGCAGAATATAAACAATGTCCAAATATTCATCATTTCAAATCAAGATATAAAAAAATGGTATGGTCAAAGTACCAGAAGGAGGAAATGGGTACTTGATTGCTAATGGGTGTCACAAAGTGCTGTATACTTTAAAGGTCAGATCTAACTAATAATGAAGTATATTGTGGTTGTTACTATTACACTATTGCAGTTGTTATTGCCATTGTTATTGCTATTGCTGTTGTGTTGTTATCATCACTATTTAAACTTTAAATGTAACAGTCTAGGATTAATACCTAACAATCTGTGGATTATTCTTAGAATCCAACTCAATCGATTCAGACAGCGGTACTGCTATTGATGCTGATGGTAATATAAAGGAAATAAACTCTTAGAAGTAAAACATGCACATATCTAGGTACTCCGCATTCAACATAACCCATAGTATAGGGCAGACATGTGGGGCCGGCAGCTCGAGGAAACTCTCTTCTGGCAGCAGACTCCTAAAAATTGTCTCTTTTAATGCATAGTATAGGACACTTAACAAATGATGGTCCGGTTGCTCGGGGGCTGCTCCCCTCTGGCAGCTGGTCCAGTCACAGAAAAGAAGAAAAAGAAAGAAAAGCCCCGAATCCCTTTTAACACATATCAGTAAGACCATTCTTGTTATCATGAACATCAATCAGTCTGCGATTACTGTACCTTTCATGAATAAATGTGGAGTATTTTATGTACCATTCAAACACTTTGATACAGAGTAATGCTATATGGGTTGTAATGGTGATGGTGAACAACGATAATGCCAACATGGTAATGAATTCTGTATGGGAGACAGAAATAATACACTGGTTGTAGCGTGTGAGATACTGTGAATGTTGAGCGTGTGAGATACTGTGAATGTTGACCTGGTATAATGCAGTGTCGCATTTGTTAATATGTAACCAACTCGGTTGATAGTTGTTTGTAAAATGGTAAGAAATATGCACTGTTGTCAGTCATTGTTATAGTTATGTTATTGAAGTTTATGAACAGGGGTGGGAGTCAATAAGCTTGTCTTCTTCCCACTCCTTTTCGAGCTGTAATGTAAATTATTTTTTCTTTTTTCTTTTATTATGTATATATATATTTCTGTTTTTCTTTTCTTCTTTAGCTCGAAATAAAATATTCAAATCAAATCAAAAAATCCATCATGATCTGAGTTAGAGACAGGTGAAATTAAAATTAAAAAGTCACAGTGTTTACCCACCTCTTAATAGAAAGAGTATTAGCTGAATACATTATTCCAATGATCCATGAAAGCGGCTATAGTTTACACTGGAGTAAATTGAATGTGCTCTGTGGTGTAAGTGCTGTACCGAATGCAAAGACATCCACTTTTTTGACTCTATTATTTGTTTCTCTGTTAGGATCCTTCCTTAAAAACATCCTCCACTCCTGTACCATCATGAAGTGCAAATTGACTATTACGTGTACTCTAGACTCCTGCACTCCACCATATCTGGGTTTAAAATTGCTTCTCTGCAGCAGCCCCAACCTTTCAGTGGGAGCAAGCAACACGTATTTATCTTTTTTCCAATGGGTGTCATTTTTTCCCCACATATTGCCTTCACCCCATACACTTTTCAATTTACTGTCTGGTGGAGGACAAAGAAGCATGCTGTTCTTGTCATTTACCAGACAATAGAAACTCTATAGCAGCCTACTCTAGTTTCACAAAGACGGTTTTGCTCATAGAATTACAAAAACTCCAAATTACAGTATATCAACGTGTCTGGACATTTATATACCATCACGTCATTTTAAATCTGTTTTGTTGCAGGAAATCGACAGGGGTGACTGAGTCAGAATTTAATGTGCAATTTATATACAGTAGATCATATCCCAGAATGTAATCACTGCATTTCTGACCTCGTTGAAAGGTTAAAGATATCACAGTAAAAGATACATCATGTCATAATAATATTAATTCAAATCTTATTGTTGGCAGAAGACTTATTCTCAAGTTTTTTGTTGGTAGTTCAACTTCAAACAGATTATATCAGTGGTTCCCGAAGTGAAGAGGCACAGCAGGAGCTCCCCCTAAGCTTGTCTACAAAACGTGTACATTGAAAAATTATTAAGTTTGAAAGAAAGTTTACATCTGTTTCTTAAGAATGGCTACTTTTTTTTATCAGGGTTTAGCTTGCAGTTATTCGTATTTATTATTTTATATGTAATTTAAAGGCTTAGAGAAGTATTGGGCGTGCCTGTGGGATCTTCGGGAATGGCTGTCATACTATTTGACATTGATTAAACATAATTTCAGTGACGTTCTTATTTATTCTTTAAAATGTTGCTCTGCGAATTGTATTGTATTGAAGTATTTCTTGTATATTATTATTATTGTAGTAACGGTCGAGCGAGTCGTCATAATTTGAAGGTCGGGGGTTTGAGTCCCGAGTCCTGCAGGCAGTGTTGGGAGAATACTTTGAAACTGTATTTTGTTACAGGATACTGAATACTTGCCTTAAAATGTATTCAGAGTACTGTAGAATTAGGGCAGGGCGATATGGCCTAAAATCTCTCTCACGATATAAAAAGAAATATCACGATAACGATACATTTGATGATATAATTGACAACGGACAAATTCCAGCCTTACGCCTATTTGGAAGATCAATGCAAAGATATTTCCAATTAGGTTCATCAGGTCTTGTAAGAATGATGCTACTTTTGTTCTTATAGCCAGACCTTTGTGTTAATTTCGTACCTGACGGTACAGTTTTTGGCACTGTCTTCCTGCTTGTAATAGCAGGCTGACAAGCGCCATCTGCAGTCCGACTTCTTCAGAACTGTGTCCCAAAGACCACCGTTGGATCAGAGAAGCCATCGAGATCCGGAAACGAGCACTTTGCAAATGCCCACAGCCCCAAATAACATAGATCTATGAATATACTTATAAATATGAAACAGAAATTGAATTATTAATTCACTGCAATGTATCCCTTTGATACTAGGAAAGTAACTGTATTATAAATACTGTCAAATAAGAGAGTAACTTTACCAAAATACAGTTACTCAAAATGAGTATTCTAAATACATGTATTCAGTTACTCCCCAACACTGCCATTGTGTCCTTGGGCAAGACACTGCACCCGCCTTGCCTCCAGTGTCTGCGTACATAGACCATTTACCACTTGATGTCCTCGTCTTGGGTATATTTTTTCATCTTGAACTCTAGATGGCAGTAGCGCTTTATTAGAACAACCGCCTCACTGTGAAACCATTTGGAGATGTGCACGCGTCACACACACATTATTTTGCCAAAGACTCAAAACAGGTTGAAATACAATATATACTGTATTTACATTTATAAACAGTAAACCACATTACAGGTACTTTCAGCATGCCTCTTTACCACAGAAAATTGAGACAGCCATGTGCAGTGCAGTAGCATCTACAAAGATACCAGGCCCCATTCAAGCCCCTCCTGCCCTCGAAGCCACAGAGAAACATTGACTGATCAACAACGGTTTCAGTATTAAGATATCAGTTATAAAAAGTTTTCATTTCTTACAAATGTCAACAACAAGCACAATCGAAGTAAACAAGGAAAGCACTAGATTATTTCTCACCTGACTCCGCTCAGTCAACAACAAACATGCAAAAACACAACGCATTAACACTGAGGACCCAATCGCCATCTGGTTGTGCTGTCTGGAAATCGAGTCTGCTTTTTTTTTTACAGTGTTAAGACCACTTGAAATATTCGGAAGCATTATGCAAAACATTATTGCAAAAGGAGAGGTTTGCAGTATGCTGTGTAGGCAGATGGTTGGATTGTAATGCCAGCGATAATGAATGAAATAGTAAAATTAAATAGGAACAATCATATTTGATGGCGAGTCATTGCTGCTAAATTATTAATCATGTTGGGTTTTGGCCTTTCAATTGTTCTCGCCGACTGAGGACACCCTTGTTTGAAAAAGCGCAGGGAATATTTTAAATAACCCCCACAGTTGAAATCCCTATGAATACGATTATCAAAATGCTGCGGTGCTGACGGTTTAATTTGACACTTATGAGAGCGACCCCTTTGGAACGCCGTGTTGAACTCTGGTCTGACACAAAGTAAGCAGGATCGGGAAATCCTTTAAGTCATGCACAATGTCCTCATAGCATGCGATGGAAATGTCTCTGGTCTTCAGTGTCCTCCCCAAAGTCAGGAGTTGGACAGTTGGTGAAAAGGCTGCAGTTCATTCCTGTGTCATGGATCCGGGTAGCTCATTCGTCAGCGTGTGCCACCGCTCCACCTTCTTGCCCTTGTTCTTCAGACAGTCTATCCAGTGCTGCAGAGCTTCGCCCTGTGACTGGCACCCAAAGGACACACCACCTGAAACCAAATCATTTATATTAGATTATTTGTTGTGTTTTTATAGATCGATAACTGATATCCTCTACAGCAGTGGTTCCCAGCCTGGGGGAGGCGCCTGGGATTGCAGGGGGGCCCAGAGCTTTGCCTAATCAGAGGGTCAGATCATAAATTATATTATTTGAGCAAAATAAATGGTGTAAAATCATCAAATATGACGGATTAAGGACTACAGGTGCATGAAACACTCCAAATTTCAGTTTATTTGTTTGAAATAAGTACTTATTAGCAATTATGTTCATGTTTTGATACATTTGTGGGCCACAGTTTTTTTCAAGGAAAAAGGTTTGGAACCACTGCTCTACAGCAGTGTTTCTAAAAAGGTGGTACTTGGGCTTCGTCAGGTCGTACTCGCGTCATCTGCAATTTCAGACATTATTCATTTAATTAATTTGTGATCATTAATTGTAGGGTAGGTGTTTTCTAAGACATCATTTAGTCCAATTTGTATCTTAGGTCGTTTGTGTTTTTAAATTGTTTCTCTTTCTGTGAAGCTCTTTGGTCTTCTTTGTGTCATTGTAAAGATCTACAGATAAACTTTGATTCATTATTTGATTGATAGTGGTACTTGAAGGGTGAAATATTGGATTGTGTGATGGTACATTATTATCAGTAGGTTCCTATTTGTATATAAATAAAACAGTTGTAATATGATTTGTATATCTTAATGCATTTATATGAAGAAAAAAAAAAATCAATGTTCTAGCTACACGCCCCCACAACTACGCAAAACCATCCTACACCATTTCTGTCAATTGCCACTGGCACAAAGGGAATTTCTAAAAGGATAACAGGGGTAGCTCATCTTCATCTGACACTCTCTCGCATCAAATAGGCTTAAAGCCTTCAAAGGAATGGCATAGAATTGATGTTGTTTTATCTATTTACAGTAACTGGGTTGCACCATTGTAACAAATTAGCAACCTGTTTTATTCCGTTGGTTTGTTCAAAAACAGTTGTTAATGAAAAGTGGTTTTGTCTCATGAAAAAGTGATTTGACGTTTGAGTTTGGCTTATTAAGTATCTTCATCCTCCTCCTGTCACATGAAGGTGATCAAGCCCAAATTATGACACCTTTGGGGAGGAAGAAAAAGCTTAAAATAACTCCCTGCTGTACTCAAAATAACTTTGAGACATGAACCGTGCTTCTTGACAAGTACTGTAGTCAGCAAATCTGCAGACAAGTAGAACTTGAGCAATAGTTAATTGTGCTCACCTATGAAATCATTAGACTTCCCAAGGTCATAGTCCCATACTGTGACTTCCAGTGTCTTTGTGGCCAACTCTGAGAAGGAAATTTCATAGAAGAACTCCTGATGAAAAACAAATGGAGGAATAGAGGACAAAGTTCAACATATGAGACCTGTTACAGTGCTGCTAATGACTAGAGGGTTCACTTTAATGCACGCTTTAATTGGCTGTTGTCAGGATATATTCAGCTTGGACGTATAGGGATTATCGCTAAGGGCCTAAATGAGGCATCTCTGAATGTCCCCTACTGTCACATCACGCAAGCAGACACCTACGTACCTCATTAAACTCTGGGTTCAGAGTTTTCTTTATGACCGCGGTTTTGTGCTTGGACTTCTTGTGCACGTCAGGCTTGAGATACCTGCAAAAAGCATGTCACATTGTCAGTAGTTAGTGTTGTTAGGCCAAAGCCACATTCATGTGGTGTATAAGAAAAATAAAAGCTCAATGGTCATAAAATGAATAATGTAGTTATTGAGGTCACATCCAGTAATTTTCTGTACAAAGAACAAAATATTTAATACTATATATACATATATATATATAGTTTTAGTTTATAGAATCTTAGTATAACAACTGCCTCTGCAGGTTGTGTAAATTGTGCAGCATGAAGCTTATCTTGATATTTTAAGAATAATTCACAAACCTAAGCGCAAACTGAAATAAAAACCACAACTAGTTATTCCTAAATTGCTCAGCCATATGCAAGTGCCCGCTGGTATAGGACTTGCAGGCTATTTATGCATTTTGACATGCTGAACTTATCAGTAATTCCCACGCCACCCGTGAGATTGAAAAGCACTCATCGCTTTTGTGAAATTCTGCTTGTCCTAAAACCAGCTGGATAAGACCGAGGCACTTATTTGCTTTCCACCCACCACCCACAGCTCGAGGATCGTATGTTCCCACACACTTCCAAACGCAACTGAGCATCTGGGAGTCAAAAAATAAAAACCTTGCGCCAAAGGGCAAAGACGTACATCCAAAAGGAAACAGGCTGCGTTATTGCAGATAAGTGGAGAAGGTACGGACAGGATTAGAATAGTTTCCATTTGGTTTGTTTCTTTTTGAGATTAATGTAGGAAAAAATGCTGATGCTTCATGCTGAAACTATTGTAATTTTTTGGGACAATTTGCATTTCTTTTTAAAACACAAGATTCTTAAAGGAATAGGCCACTGTTTTTCCATACTGAGATATGTTCTCACCTGAGCTAGACGAGTTGATGCGTACCTGTCTGGTCTTTATGTGTGTGCTCAGTCACACAAAAAGACCAAAGATGTTGTTAGCATTTAGCCTCTCCTCCTCTCCTCTATGAAGTTAGAAGCGACCAAGCTCCTCCACGTTTTCAGGAATATCTTCACTTTACTGCGCGGACCTCGAAAGTGCTCCTAAGGTGTTATTACGCCTTACAATATAGTACCAAATCTGCTTAGAAAATCCACATGTTTAATTCTGTGTAACTATACTTGGATCGTGTAACTACTCACGTAACTGTATTTAAATAGGGAAAATGTGGAGCTTGGTCGTTTCTAACTTCACCTCCATTTGGGTCCATAGAGGAGAGGAGGAGAGGCTAAACGCTAACAACATCTTTGAGCACACACGTAAAGACCAGACAGGTACGCATCAACCCGTCTAAGCTCAGGTAAAAACATATCTCAGTTTGGAGAAACGGTGGCCTATTCCTTATACAAAAAGTGACAAAAAGTGGGATTTGCTCATAATGGCTTGCTCATTATTTGCGCTCATGGCCTAATATAGAAATGGCAATAGAAACTAATAGGCATCTGTAGTTATTTCTCATCAAGTACCCGTATGTAAGCATTACCACTTGCTGAGATTCCATTTTTAAAGTCAAAGTGCTTAGCGGTGATGAAACATTTAAGAAGCAAAAGTGAATCTGAACTGAATTTTTCATAAAAGCTGTGAGGTGTAACAAACTCTGAAGGCACCGCCAGGCAGACATCTATGTTTGAGTGTTTTTACAGCGTTCACCACCACTTAAATAATCCAGCCCCCATGTACGGCGCATCTCAAAGACCAAGTAAAAGCCTATACATCAAACCTCTACCTGCGTCTACCTTTTCTGTATCACTTATCCTTCCTCTGTCTCCAAAACAGCCTAAATCCTGCCTTTAGATAGTCTACATCTAACATGAGCTTTCTCAAATGATTCTACCCAATTTAAGATATTTCCCCACTCCTTCATGGGTGCACGCACTTCTCTCCACTCTCCCCTGACCATTGAGGGGATCAGGGCAGAAACATCAGGGATTAAAACCTTATTTGTCCAGTTTCGGTTGGGGATTCATCATTTAACACTTGGACCTTGGTGACCTCCCACACACAAGCGGCACGTACTGACCCCATCAGTTCTTAATAAGGCAGCAGAGGACCGTCCAGCCACTAACCATAGCAATCAGCCCCTTATCTCGCCTTGTGTGTCCATAATGCACATCGCCATCTATCAATACAAACCTTCCAATAATGAATGGCTATCCTGTGTCACAATGCGCTCCACTTGCGAGACACCTGCCCTCATTTGTCTCGGTTACCTGTCTGCAGCCGTCTGTCACTCAAGCATGCGGGCCGGTGATTCATGGGGTCAATATGAGCGAGCGGCCATTACGGCTCAAATACAGGTAGAGCATCAGTGTGGGAAATGAGGTGAGGGCAGCACAGGGCACTGAGAATGGGACTGTCATAAGAGCCCAGTGGCACTCGATCAGAGTTATTGTGACCCATGTTGTAAAGGGGTGGAATTATCTGCAGCTTGAAAGGAGGAGGTCTCCAGATAAAAGATAGTTTCAGACCACAAAAAGCCACACAACAGGTTGGCATGAGGACAAACTAAATGGACTCGTCGTTGTTAGATACCCAAAAGAGTTACATGGAAACTCAGTGAACATTCTTGGGCTGTTTCTCAAAGCCCAATCTTATCTTCCAACCTTCAACGTCTTTTCCTCCGCAATCCTTCCCTCCGATTCAGTGCAAGTGTTGTGCCTTACTGATAGCAGTAATTATGGAGGGGTGTTATAGACCACTCCAGATAAGGTAACGTGCTAGGTTTTGAGAAACACTTCTGGACTCATCATCATCATCATAGTCTTCTAGTTCAGGGCAAATGCAGTGATTGAATCTTTCCAATCTTTCTGTCTTGTGTACACTTACGTTTTGACGTAAGGGTCAGAAAAGCCATTGACGTCCATAGCGGCAAGATGTGCACATCGTTTAACCCCAACACACAGCCCTCCGCGGGCCTTGTCCCCTTTCGGGTCGCCCTCAGGGTCTGGGGAAGGTACTGCAGGCAGAGGAGCAGGCGTCCTCGCTCTTCTAAGCTTCGCTGTTGCTCTGTCTCCCACTGGAAAAAAGTAAAAAGCTCATTTAGAAATAACTAAATCACAGCCCGGCGTTGACCTTAGATAACTAATTAAAGAGTCCGTATTAATGCCCACACTTTGATCCATGAATGCACAAAACTCCACCAAGCCATTTACTTTCCCTGTAGAGGCTATGCACGTTTTAAAACTGAAGAGATATAAAGGCTTCAACATTGAGTGGCAAATCAATAAATAACATTGCAGACTTGCCGCTCAAATTGCTGCTTTTACCTTGATGGAATGCTCCTGCTATGTTATGACATCACACGCATAACCTTTACATTGTATGAGAGAATGGATTAATGCTATTTATTTATGCTTATTGCCATTTTGACATCATGGCCGGGGGACTACAGATGAAAAATAGCCTCTTTGGCTAATTCTGGCTGTTTTACTCATGTTTTATTCATGTGTTTTATGAAATTGCACTGTCCCCTTTTGAAAATAAACTAAACCTAAACCTAAACCTATATAGGTAGGCCAAAAGATACTCTTCAAAAATGTGAATAGAGCTTGGGGTTGTGTTGTCAAAAGTATTCTGGGAGAAGGGGCACATTTCATAACACAATGGAGATTTTAGATATAAATTACTTGAGTTCCCATTCACATAAAATATTTGGCAACAACAGTGTGTTAGATGTATATTTACCAGTAGTGACCCCGTAGCTAACAAGGTCTTTTCTCAAATGTGTGTCTTGTACATACTGTATATATTTTTCGTTGTTGTTACTCTATGGGCACTATTTGCTAGTTCCACACAAAAGAATTACTATTATATTTATTATTTTTACTCTATACAGACAGTGTTCCAGATTCATAGCATAGATTTATACATCACTTTTTTGCCAATTCTGTCTGCAGCAAAACATTTGACAGAATCAAATAGCCATGTGATTTGACCTCATGAATCAGCGGAAGCCCACTGATGTCAGACAAAATCATTTTTACTGTCTGTCACTGGCCTTGTACATCAGCGCTGCTCAGAAAAGACAGTGATTCATGCATGCCCCGTGTGTGCAGATACAGACTGGACAGTGGCTCGTGTCTACATCTCCATCTGCCAGCACTTTGAGCTGTCTTGGTTTCTTTGTGCCAGGGGATGACACTTTTACAGTATGTCAAAAGTACACTTTTGCTATTCACACATGTACCACACTGTGCAAGGAAAGGCTTCTCAAGAGGCTCCTCATGTCATTCTTCCCTATTCAGTCCTGCTGTAGCTACTCGCACACAAAGTATTTTAGAAGCTTGTAATATCTGTAGTCCATGTCAATCTTTTCCTTACTATGCTTCAAACCGCTTCTCTTTTTCCTTCTATCAACATCAGTCTTTGTATCCTGCTCTCACTATGCATCCAAAGTAAAAATGTGATTGAGGGGTTGTCCCATTAAAAAAGAAGCAATTGACATTTTAATATCAAATTAAACAAGAAGTAAAAGATTGAGGACCTATGCCAAGGCGCTGGCCTTATCTTGCAAATAAAACTGTGCCCAGATCAGAAAGCATACTTGTCAACCTTTTATTGGGGTCGTAAGAGGCACAGGTTAACCCCATTGAGTTGGAGTAAGGCAGAATGTAATATAACCTAACCTTAACAAACATGAGCCACGAGTCTGTATCTAAATGCTATAATCACGATTCCCTGTAAATGTCATAATATTGTCCTTTGCCCTGACCTTTTTTGATAAAAAACAAAATTCCAATTTGTTTAAGTGCTCTTAGAAAACATTTATCGTTGTTTTGCACTCGGATTCTATCGTACTGTAACTCTCTTATTTCTCGCTTTGCCGCTGTTTTTATATAATGCGAAACACTTGCAGCCAGATGAATTTCCCTTGGTGCGACTTTGAACACTCCACTTGAAGCAGAAAGCGCTGAAAGATGGAGTTGCCCACGGCTTCCATTGCACCTTTACTTCAGTGCCTCTGATACATCTGCAATCTTTCACTCTCGCTAAATATCGTCTACACAGAATATCCCGGGTTTTGTACCGCGGTGAAGTTGGTTTCACTTTGGAAGTTGGATATTCGCCTCCAACACCAACACAAATTAGGGCTGCAACTAACGATTATTTTGTAATCGATTAATCTATTGATTATTTTACGAATTAATGGATTAATCGCTTGGCTGTGAATGGTGTAGGAAAATTGTGTTTTTTCATTTTTTTAATCACATAAAGCTAAAGTGGCACCACTTGAGGACATGTTGATGGAGCAAACGTAAAGTAAATGTTTGTTGGAGGCTCTTAGTGCTAATTCTGTTTTCTGATTGGATGAGACAAGACAGATATTCACGAAATGTACATAACACTACAGACCCAAACTATAAAAACAAAGTAGGTTTTCATGAAAAATACTACATTTTCATGCAATTTTTGCTCGATTTGAGTCTGTGTGAACCAGAAAACGATTAATCGATTACTAAAATAGTTGTCGACTATTTCAATAATCGATTAGTTGTCGATTAATCGATTTGTTGTTTCAGCCCTATAAAAAATTTAGTTTAGGTGTGAATCAATAATATGATACAAAAAAACAATTTTAATGAAAGGAGATAGACTAAATGTAATCTGTAGGTGTATTTTCTACCACATACAATCTTTTATTGTATTTCATACCTACTGTTGAATGTTTTCAAATTATTTCAATTAGCAAATATTCAGAATCATGTGAACTAGCAAAATCAATAATATTATATAATTATAATTAATTATTATATATAATTATTATAATTACAAAAATACTCCTAGTCCACACGTTTTGTTTTCCTATTTTCAGGTTTTGAAAAATCCGGGAAAATCACCAAAAATACAAGATTTTTTTTCAATAAGTTTATGGTCATGTGACCCAGTGACCCCAAACCACTTTACAAAATTAGTACTCACTCTGGGCTATGGGGCTCAGGCCATAACATTTTTCTTAAATGTTTTGATGGTATTTTTCAAGGATTTCCGATACAAACTATGTTTTTTTTCTAGCTCTTTCTAGGGCAATAGCTTTTAGGGCATTTGACCCAGTCACCCCAAAATACTTTACAAAATTAGTACTAGCTCTATGCTATGGGGCTCAAGCCATGAAATTCTGCTTTAAAGTTTTTTTAATGTATTTTTCAAGGATTTTCGATACAAACTATTTGACCAGTGACGCCAAACCACTTTACAATATTAGTACTAGCTCTGGGCTATCGGGTCAGGCCATGAAATTCAGCGTAAAAGTTTTTCATGCTTTTTTCAAGGATTTTCAATAGAAAGTATGGGTTTTCCTCAATAGCTTGTAGGGCATTTGACCCAGTGACCCCAAACCTGTTTCCATGGATACAGCCAAAAGCAAAGCCATATCCATGGACACGCCCTGATAACCCTGGATGCAGTATCAGATTCTACAGAGTAATGGAAACACAACCAGGCTTAGTAGAGTAGGACCAAACCAAGTAGAGTAGAGTAGGGTGGGGCTGGTGGAAACGAGCCATAACACCTCCAGCCCGCTCCCAACAGCTCCAGGCCGGGTCTAACACCTCCAGCCCGCTCCCAACAGCTCCAGGCCGGGTCTAACACCTCCAGCCCACTCCCAACAGCTCCAGGCCGGTCTAATGGCTCGGTTCCACCTACCCTTGTAAAGTGGTTTGGGGCCACTGGGTCAAATGCCATAAAAACTATTGAGGAAAAAAACATACTTTCTGTTAAAATAATTGTAATATCTTTTAAAAAGAATTTCATGGCCTGAGCCCCATAACCCAGAGTCAATACTATTTTTGTAAAGTGGTTTGGGGTCACTGGGTCAAATGCCATAAAAGCTATTGAGAAAACCCATACGTTCTATCAAGAATCCTTGAAAAATACCATCAAAACTATTAAGCAGAATTTCATGGCCTTAGCCCCATAGCCTAGAGGTAGTACTAATTTTGTAAAGTGGTTTGGGGCCACTGGGTCAAATGCCCTGAAAGCTATTGAGGAAAAACCCATACTTTTCTGTAAAAAATCCTTGAAAAATACCATCAAAACATTTAAGAAAAATGTCATGGCCTGAGCCCGATAGCCCAGAGCGAGTACTCATTTTGTAAAGTGGTTTGGGGTCATTAGGTCACATGACCATAAACCTATTGAAAAAAATCTTGTATTTTTGGTGATTTTCCCGGATAATGATTTTTCCAAAAGTTTAAAAACCTGAAAATAGGAAAACAAAAACGTGTGGTGGACTAGGAGTATTTTTATAAATATTATTGATTTTGCTGGTTCACATGATTCCAAATATAGGCTTATTGAAAAAATTAGAAAACAATCAACAGTAGGTATAAAATACAATTAAAGATTAAATGTGGTAGAAAATACACCTACAGATTACATTTAGTCTATCTCCTTTCATTAAAATGTTTTTTTGTATCATATTGATTCACACCTAAACTATTTTTTTTTAAATCTAACACTTTTTTACAAAGAGAGTAATTCATTGACAGTCCCTAAATTCGAACCATCTGTTGGTGTTGGAGGCGAATATCCAACGTCCAACGTGAAACCAACTTCACTGTGGTGCGTTTTGTTCTGTGTTGTGTGCCGACATTACAGATGGCCATGAACTTCTCTGGTGAGTCACATAAGACTGGGAAAAGTATTGCAAATATTCTTGCTCAGATATCAGCTCAGATATCAGATTGGTTGTAAATAATCCGAAACAGTGCGCTTGTAATACCCCTCCATGATCACATGATCTGGTATTACCCGCTAAAAAAAGAAAGTTTTGCCTAACAATGACTCAGTATTGAATATTGCATTGCTAAGCCGGAGGGGAAAGCTGTTATACGGCGGAGGTAATCTGATTTCCATCGCACAGCAAACCCAGATGCACTTTGCGTTTTTTTTCTTTCTTTACCACCGTGTGATTCACAACCAACTTCTAAGTAACACTCCTTTAGGGTCAATCCATTTCCTGTCCAATTGTGCCCTAGAAGATTTTTCCCGGACCACGCTTTTTACCAGACGGCAAACTGTTAACGCAGCGTTTGACAACAGGCATGACAAGTCGGCAGATCCGAAGTGACAGTTAAAAGAAACCAGCGAAGGGCGGAGTGGA
The DNA here is from genome assembly GCA_007210695.1 of Neogobius melanostomus. Lineage (NCBI taxonomy): Eukaryota > Metazoa > Chordata > Actinopteri > Gobiiformes > Gobiidae > Neogobius > Neogobius melanostomus. Next base: position 870,992 of record VHKM01000605.1, read on the forward strand.
AGAAGAGGAGGAGGAGGAGGAAGACGATGTTCTCGTAGCACCATGACTCACGCTCCTGGCCAGCAGCACTCACGGACATGTATGTTATTTATAGGAAGGAGACACGTGTCCCCTCTATGGCAGCTCCTCATCACTGCAGGTGCACATTAGTCCGAAATGGCGTTTTTATTGCCTTCTAATGTCATTTCCATGTGCCATCACTCATCCCTGGCTCCATGTGTGTCCTGTCGTCTGTATCTCTCGATCTCTCATTAAGCCTTATCTTCAGGCGAGCGCTGGACCCGACCAACCCAATCAATATGCCACATGGCCTGAGCTTCTCCACAATCCTGAAATTGTCCTGCCACAATGGGGCACTTTTGTTTACCTAATTCCCCACACTTCCTTATATCCCGGCCAGGACAGTTGTGTTTTTTTTGTGTGTTTTATTTGTCGAGAACCGTCATTAGTGGCCGATGCAAGCCCAACCATCTGGCGCGATGAGCGGGACACTGTTTAACTCGCAATTAGTGTGGATAATTTGCGGCAGGTATCTGGTAATAAAACGGTTCAGGCCTTTGTAGATCGATAGACTTTGACTCATTACGGAGGTGGGGAATAAACAGGCATCAATGGGAAGCCAAGCGCACGCAGACTAACAAATAGAAGTAGGTGGAGAGAAGATGAATTTGGGGGCGGATGTGGAGAAGGGTAAGGAAGACAAAAGAGGATGCAGAACGATGAGTGATAGAGGCATCAAAAATCAACCTTGAAGTGAGAAGAAAACAGAGGCACAGCTGTTAGTCTGGAGCTGAGAGCAAGAACGTGAGACCTGCTTTGACCTTTAGCCTGACGATGGAGCGGCGGCAAAGTCATCTCAGGAAATGTGAAGGCTAGCCCTATAGTTATTTTTAATTCAGTCAATCCACTCCCACACAGCAGACAAAAGCTTTTTAATCTGCATTGATTAGTCCTAAATGTCAAGGGTCTACAGATTAACCGGCTACTCCTCCGATGCTTACTGGTAAAAAAAAAAAAAAAAAATCTCTTAGCCTTACTGCATACTTTTACTCCTATTTTGTGTATAATGCATCATGTTTTCACATGAGTTAATCTGCACGCACTGGTGGTGGTGACTTGTTTTGGCTCATCGTGAACTTGAATATGCCGACTCCCTTTGTTCCAGAAGTCAGTAAATTATTCAAGTTGGTGCATCTTGGTTTTACGGTGGTCCCTTATGCACACATTAAGATTATTATGCTGTGATTTGTCAACTTGAAAAGCGCCAAGTGTTTCTATTTAGTCTGTCACCCGGGCCATCCCTGAGATTTGAAATGAAATGAAAAGTTAGTTGAGAAAAACAGGACAAAAGAGTTGGTCACCTCTCTCAAGTAGCAGGAGATGCCTCGCAGTGCAGAGCTCATAGCAGTTGGTGAAGGCAGCTGGAAGCAAAACAAGAATATGTGAGTGGACTAATAATACTTGCTTAGAGGAAGCAGTGAGGACATGTTACATGACAATAAAATTGCACAATATTAGAAAATAGCACTATATGATAAATATATATATATAAAAACATTATCTCCTTCTTGCCATCAGTAATTGTCATGGAATTGTTATGAATAGATAGTTCATCAGTGATATGACATGAATAAAATGGACATGCAAGAACATAATAGAGATAGGGCTCCAAGCGGCTCACATCTCTATATGTTTCTTGTGATACAAAATAGCACTCCCTGTTCGTACTGCCATAAGTTGATGTTCGATCCCAGAGCTACAGCCCCCTCGGGCCTTTCCAAAGAACAAGAACAGCACGCCTTCGTCCCTTTTCATCGGCTCACATGCCCCCTGCTCTGTATCGCTTTTATTTTTTAATCCATTTGTTTCTAAGTCCCTCTCGATCCCACTATCGATGCTTCCTCCTTTCATTCTTGTACTCTCCAAGCGGCCTTTCCCACATGTGACCCGCCTGACATTTAGCCCGCACAAAAAGCTATTTCTGGACAGTTGAGATGTGATTTTCTGTAGTGTGTTTGCCTCTTATTTATGCTTCACTGCTCTCTAGACTCTATAGTAGGTTGTTATGTGGACACACTATTAGTTCTGTTTCTTTTGAGCAAACAAGGTCCTGTAGAAGCCCATATTTTACAGGTTGATCTCATTAATGCATTTACAATGCAAGGATGTTGGCACAAAGGGATACAAAGTGGTGATATGGTACCGTCTTTGCAATGCCAAATCCCGTCAGACCTTGGAAGCTAAGCAGGGAAGGACCTGGTCGGTACTTGGATGGGAGACCGTTTGGTAACACCAGGAAGCCTAGCGAATGTAGTGAGTGAGTGGTTGGTGGTGGTCGGATGGGCCGATGGCGCAGACTGGTTGCCTCACTTCCGTCAGTCTACCCCAGGGCAGCTGTGGCTACAATAGTAGCTTACCACCACCAAGTATGGAGTGAATGAATAGTGCAATGTAAAGTGTCCAGAAAAGCGCTATATAAAACCGATGCATTATTATTTTATTATTAAACAATGTTAACCTATGTGCAAGTGACCTTTCTTTAATTGGACCCTTGTGTTTTCATCCAACCTTCAAAAAATCTATTTTTTTCCTCACTAAGAGAATTTGAAAAGGGTCATTAAAAATTGTTTTGACCCTCTTTTAATTATAAGATGACCTTGGGGTTAAGACAGGCCCCAACAATTAAAATGTATTATTATTATTATAGTTTTTGCCCAGGAAAAACGTAAATGTAAACCAGACAAGGTTTGGACTGAAATCCACTTCCCATGTATATCTATCATGACATTCATCATTCAGGGAACTGGTACTGATTTGACTTTCTTATTTGTCTAGTCCTCCTATTCTTATTACAAAACACGTTTAACAAAAGTTTTGTGTTCAACATGTTTTGTTACATTCTATAATTTGTTGAGTGGCCTTGTGGTAATCTTTTTTCCATATCTCTGGCTGTGTCAAAAGGGCAACAGTAATTTCTTGCTGAGTTTCCAATTGCTGCTGCTCTTCTCGTCTTAAATAGGAAGTACTCCTAAAGCCGAAGTCTTTAATTAATTCGGTGCTAAGAAGCTCTCCCAAGTCCTCATTTAGTTTTAATGACGGGGCTGTTTCTGATGCAGGAGTGCCTCACAGGAGGGGGATGCTCCAGACAGATGTTAAAGTGTTTGGTCTGGTCTGGCTTCACGCGGCGCAAGGCCACCCGCGACTCCCCGATGAACTCATTATGTGTCAGCTTGTCTTCGTCACACACAGACACTCTAGGAGAGAGACAGAGGGAGCAGAGGAGAGAGAAAACAGGCAATACATGAATAAACATAAGAAGAGTGGGGACCATTAATTACGCAGGTACTAGGACAATGTTTCATACACCAGAAATGCGCTCACACTCAAGGTTGCAATTATCATTCAGACAGGCTGAATAGACTAATCTATATTTAAAGGCTTGGTTTAATGAGGGAGGAATGAGGGGGACTAAAACTGAGACTAAGTCAGAACAAGGTTGGGAAATTAGCTAACGACAAACTATGTACACAACGATGCATTTCATTTCAAGAATGGGTTAAAATGTATTGAGTTTCTTTGTCGTTCGGCTGTTCCCTTTTTTCTTCAGGGGTCAGTGTAATGGTGGTTAGGCAGATTTTAATGCCAGATACTGGAGCTGTGCGATTTTGTAATTTATGTATTTATGTTTAAAAACCAAGATTCAGTTCAAGTGCACACATACAGTATAAACAGTTTCAGACCAAATTCGCAGCCCAACAGGATACCCCCAGGTGCATTACTGTGGCAGGGGTTATAGGAAGAAGAGTTAAGGAAGGTGGACGGAGGAGAGTTATTTATTTTTTATTTATTGGTTTATTTGGTCGGGACAGTGCATGTTAATGAACATACATGGGTCTCATGCATGTAAACAAGCCACACCGGATTGTAGCCTTGGGCTAATTTGCATCCGTCGTCCCCATGCGCACTCTCAAACACACTCACATTCATCCTGGCCTATTGTACATGTTTTTAGTGGTAGGGAAACCGGAGTACCCGGAGGAAACCTACGCAGACACGGAGAGAACATGCAAACTCCACACAGAAAGGCCCCGTCCAGGTGGGAATCGAACCAGGGACCTTCTAGCTGTGAAGCACGAGCGCTAACAGCCGTGCCACCGTGAGTTAAGGGACTAGCTCTTATACTGGGCTTGAACCGACGACCTTCCCATCCCAGGTTAAAAATGTATTCTAGTAATATTTTAATGATGTAAAATATTGCTCAGAAACTTTCACTCTCTTAGAATTTAGCGTAGAAATTCAGCTAGTTTATGACTAAATTAGGACAACCCATTTTTCTCCCCACATAATCCAATTCAATTACAGTTTATTGGTAGATCCAGAAAAAGCTCAAAATATAACACCAAATGTGCTGGAGCCGGATTCCGGACCAGAAGTTTTAAAATTTAGACCAGCCCACTAAAGTCCGGAGCTTTATCTCGTATGGAGTTAATTTTAAGAGTCAGAGGTTGTTCCAGTTCTCTAACTTGGGCTGCCACATCTGGGCCTATTTTATCTCCACAGTCAGTACCAAGTAGAGCTATAGGAACCATTACATTTTTTTTTATACCGGTGCTTTAACAATACTTAGTTTACGATACTGATACCTGAACGATACTTTTTTTCGATACCTACACTAAATATTTGTCATCTAGAACCAGGAAACAGAACAATTTATGACATAAAAGACTCTTTCTTTTACATTTGTATCATTTATTTGAGCTGAAACAACCAAGTCACTTCCTTTAATGCTGTATCTGGACCAACCAGGCATCAAAACTTGCTCTCTAAAGATATGAGCTTTTTTTTAGGTACCTGCTTTCAATAATTTTATTTTTTCGATACCAGTACCTAAACTTTTTTTTCCCAATACCATGCTGTTATTGCTGAAGCCCTAATACCAAGTTATACAAATGAAAATATTATTTATGCACTTTTTATACATAGATCATTTATGGCTTTTTGTTTTGACTTTTTTCTGTCCACTTTCTTCCAGATGTGAAGATGATTGGACTGCACCAACTTGAACTAACTCGGAGGGGGTTTCGCTGGTATTGCGAGCATGAATGAAAAGCGCGATGCAAAAGTTATTTCTGATTTTAAGTATACCTCAGTCATTATTTGTTGCAGCCCGGTTAAAGTCTATAAGCCGATATCAGCACACCTGTGAGAGTGTGTTAAGATTTTTTTCCCCCACCATTGCCAAATGTGCTCCTATTGCTCAGCCAGGCACCAACAACGCTTCTTTTGCTGTCAGTTATCAAAATAAAGCATTTGGAGGAGGGCATGGCAATATGGCCTAAAATCTATATCACAATACAAAAAGAGATAATTGACGATATAATTGACAATGGACAAAATACTTGAAAATCACAGCCTTACGCCTATTGGGAAGATTAATTCAGTGATATTTTATTCAATCTTTTTTAACGGCATACTAATTTCCTCGCACATATGATCTACTCAAGCAGTTTACATCCTTTATTTCATTTTACTTTTTTAGCACCTGTCCCCGTGTTCTACAGTCAGTGTTTATGTTGCTCTGATGGAGCTGAGCATAACATAAATGATATTGTGCGCACGACGAAAACTATATTGCGATAATGATATGCGATACGATATGGCCCACCCCTAATATGAAGGAGGGATTGTCATATGGTATAAACATAGAGTTGTGTCTGAGTTGTACTCTGAGCTCACTGCAGAGTGTCGGAGCAATGGCTGGAGAGCCCGCTGCGAACCAGTCGAAATTGGGTGCAGGGGTTTTGCTGGTCACTCACTACAGCGAGTGTTCAAAATCCTTGGGATTAGAGGACTGCAGTCTAGAAAAGCCACCAAGAACATCCTTGAGGCCGCAGAAAAGGCCTCCCGGTGGCTGTGGATCCGTAGGGGGGATCCGTGGTGCGCCACTTGGACACAGGCCGGGGTCTGATCACCCCTGGCTGGGTCGCCCAGGCGAGGGTGTCTGATGATTAAAGACCCGAAACACCCTATGACCCCGGGTTTATCACGGATGACGTGTCCAAGTATCACCGTGAGGTGTATTCGAGTTCTGTCAAACTAAAGAAATCTCATTTCCAGGAAAGATTCGAGGAGAGACCCCCGCTCAAAGTAAAGACAAATGTTTTTTTTTCTTGTATTGTATTCTGTTTAGAGGGGGAAATGCTGCGCAGTGGGGCTTTTAATTATAAAGTCGTAATATTACGAGGATGAGCTCTTCAAGTGTTGACATACAAGCACCACACCACATCTCTCTATATTATAACTTAATCAGTTTGACCCTTGTTCATCTCGAGTATAAACCAATGCATGGCCATTACCATGCTGCCTCTGACTCATCTAATGATGTGCAATGTTGCCGCAACACAATAACGGCACAAGGCAACTGTTGACACAAACCTGACCTGAATTAGAAAGGGAACAACAACTACCGCAGCGGGTTTGTGTACGTGCATGCAATATACTGCTTCTCTTTCTCCTTTGGGAACACAAGTACTACCTTTGTTATGGAGATAGAAAAAATGTGTAAAAAGTGGTCAAGTCATGTACTTAAATCTTCGGTACATGCATGTCTCATGTGTTAAACACCAAGGAAAATATGTTGACTTTGGCACCGTGAATACTGATATGGTCCATAGCAATAAAATACAGGCCCCATTATGCAAATAGGGACATGCAAGTGAGCTGAAGTCAAGAATCAGTATGCAAGCGTTTATCCAGGGCCCAGTGAGCTATTGTCTTTTCTGTGTTCTATGTAATATGGTAGAGCAGAAGAAAAAAGGCATGATGAAAAACGTTATTTGTCACGCGAGAAATAGAGCCGCTTTTATGTGACTCGAACCTAATTTAAAAGTGTGCCTTGGAGCTGGAGATAGGGTTACTTCACAGGAGCAGAACATTGAAAGGCGGCTTCTAACATATGGTACATTAAAGCAGCCCCCATTTCTAAATACTGTACAAGTGCTTATAACTATAGCATTTATTAGACCCTCACAATATGCATGTGCCACCAATAACGTGGCATGTTGTAGAGAGGCAGAAAATCCACCGTAAAATATTTAGGCCAAAATGTTTGAAATGGCAGCCACCATAGATTGTTTGTTTATTTTGCTGCTGCTGCCCTGTTTTTAAAGGAGAACTGGCTGCTCTTAAAGCACTCCTCCCAAGAAAAATGGCAAGTATTCAGCAGCTGTCTCCACTCGCACAAGGAACTGAACAAGTCACATGTTACATTTCTCCAATCAATATTTCCCCTTGAAATCCGATCTCTATGGAGTAGTCCCAACTGTCTTCTTACTTATACAACACAAGTCAAGCGGCACTTCTACGACTAACTGCTACACATACCAAGGCGGTTTTTGCAATGAATAAAGATGGACAAGACTGCAAAACAGAACAGCGGCGAAAACCAAAGGCGACAGAAGAAATAGGAAGTGGACACGTCAGTTGGATTGGAACAGTGTGAAGGAGCCTCGAGAGTGAGATTATCATAGGTCAGTGAGTCAAGTGCGAGGCCCGTTGCCGCTATGATGTGTTTCCTACTACAATAGCCGCTGAGTGTGTTGAACCGTGTATTTGTTCTTGTACAAGTAAATAATGTCTGGATAAAGTGTTGTGATTCAGAGTTGAAGGAGAAAAATAATAAATGGAAGCACTTGGCATATCTGTTTTGTTTATAAAGGCCCTATAGCTGATTTTTTTTGTGTGGAATGAAATTAGTTTTGTCCAGTATATTGTAAAAACAGACATTTGTCAAATATACCTTTATGTGCTGTACATCTAATTACGAAGCATTTTCAGACTATCAGGCTGTTTTTTGTTTATACATTACCGGGACAGTATTGCTCCATGAAAAACCCATCCCTATGAAGAATTGGGATGTTAGGAATGCGTTGGCAAAGTTACGATTGAGATGAATGTTCTTCCTCTTTCAATGTTTGGAAATAAAAGGTATAGGGCATTTAAACTGTTTGTACTTCATATAACAAATGATTTGAAGTGTGTGATAATTCCTCTGTGAGATTGCAGTATAGACTCAAAGATGCGTATAAATCATCAGATGTACTCGGCATTTCATCAAATGTGTAGGTGTAGACGCCAAATTGGAGCCAGAGATGTACTGTATATACGTTAAAGTCCCTGTAGGGAAATTTGTCCACTGTGTTTGACATATCCTTCAATCAGTGCCTCTGGCCCAGAGAGGCTCTGGGCTACATGTCAGGAGCAGTGTATAACCGCAGTGTGGGACCCAACTCCCTACCAACATCACCATGCTGCTTAAGATTTATACATTCAACATACCCTTCTTCTGCTTGCATCTTTTGCATAATGTAAAGGTGATTATATGTGGAAGCTAAAAACAATCTCATTTCAGGAGGTCTTAAATCCCTCCATTACTGTATGTTCTGGTTGGCTGCTGCTGCGGAAATGAAAACCTCTTCTTCTCTTTGATGCATTCTTTCTAGTTTCCTCCCATATGTTGCTGGAACGGGTGAAAGATCATATTTTAAAGTCGTGCTAGACTGGAAAGCTTTCCTCTTGGTTAGCCCCATTTTCAGTGTACCCACACTGTGCATTATTGATGATAGCCCTATAGGATGTGAATTGCTGCCTAAAACGAGTTTATATTTGAGCATAGTGTACACATTTACACATTTCAGTGCATTCTTTGCTGAAAAAACAATATCTCGCGGCCCGGGCCTGTGTCGTAAGCCATTTTCTCCATTACCCCCCAAGATATCAAGTTCCATTTTAAAATCACACCAAAACTTTTAGAGACAATTCACAGCTTTTGTCACCTCTAGAGGGGGTCAGCGAGATGAAACACCCCGCAGTGCAATGTCTGACCCAAATATGTCAACGCTGTTCAAGTAGCAGTGAGCGGAGCCAGACGGTTGGGTTTAAGCGGAGAAAAGGGAGATCTTTTGTTACGTTGCCGGACACTGTCGCACATAAGAAGCTTTTAAACTCGTAAGAGAGACTGCTGTGGGTGATAAGGCCTCTTCACTAATGGAAAGTCAGGGCTTTGGTGAAAAGGACCAAAATAGACCTTTTTCAAACATCTACCAACCTTAGTGTTTTGCGATACATGTCCTCCTCTGTGATCCCACAATAGGTCAGAGTCTCGTTCCAGACTGGGTTCAGAGTGTTGCGGACAATCTTTGTTTTCAGCTTATTGGCCTATCAGAGAGAGTAAAAATAGCATTCAGGTATTACATTGTTTTGTTTTAGCCACACTTTGTTTGCCTGACCAGCTGTCCTATTGTATACAAACGACTTTTACTGGTACCTGTCCAACAAAAACAAAAAAACACAAAAAATATTGACTTCTTGTAACGAATATTGTGTCACTACTTCTTCTCCTCTGTCTTCTCTGGACTCTATTTAATTCACTTTTTAAATGAATTTTACATTGCACTAAATTGTTGGGTACGTGTGAATTTTTTAAGTTTTTATGTTCCATAAAAATGACCAATAAAATCTATCTTAATATTGCGCTAATTTAGTAACACTAATTTAGTAATATATTGTGCAGCCCTTCCCTGAACAGACATTTGGTTACTGACAGCAAAATCAGAATCAGAATAGTGTTTATGGCCATTGTTTGAGGTTCACAAACTAGGAATTTTTCTCGGTGCAGACGTGCAGCATTAAACATATAACACAGAATTTAGATAAAAATAAGCTATAAAACTTTAAACTATAAGGCTATAGGGGCATGCATGAAGAATATTAAAATAAATAAGATAAAAAATAGGAAGTAAAATATGGTAAGACGAAAACAATTGACATAGAACAACAGCGGGATTATATTTACAGATGTGTTGGTGTATAAAGTGATAGCAGCGGATCTAAGTGTGGACACACCACACAGTGCAACAGGGCAGATTACATCCATGAGTCTGTAACTAAGCTATTGGGTCTTGTTTTAGTTCATGAGCCTGATGGCGGTGGGGAAAAAACTGTTCAAGTGACGGTTTATGGGTCTGGATAGACCGTAGCCTCCTGCCTAAGGGGAGAGGGGTGAATAGTCCGTGTCCAGGGTGAGAAGGGTCAGCTGTGATCCGACCCACACGCCTCCTGGTCCTGGAGTTGAACAGGTCTTGGAGAGATGGGAACTCACAGCCAATCACCTTTTCAGCAGCATGCACAATGCGTTGCAGTCGGTGCCTGTCCCGTTCTGTAGCGCTGGGGTACCACACAGTGATGGAGGAGGTGAGGATGGACTCGACAATGGCCGTGTAGAACTGCACCAGCATCCTGGTAGGCAGCTTAAGTTTCTTCAGTTGCCACAGGAAGAACATCCTCTGCTGGGCCTTCTTGATGAGGGAACTGATGGTTGGCTCCTATTTGAGGTCCTGGGTGAGAGTGGTGCCAAGGTACGGAAGAGTCCACGATGGAAATGGGGGTGGAGAGTCTGTCAGGGCGAGGGGGACGGTGGGGCTGTGTATTTCCTTTGTCCACGATCATCTCCACTGTCTTCTGTGCACCAGGATGCTAGCTGGTCCACCTCTCTCCTGTAGGCGGACTCATCACTGTCCGAGATGAGCCCAATGAGGGTCGTGTCGTCCACAGACTTGATCAGTTTTACGGACTGGTTACTGGAGGTGCAGCAGTTTGTGTACAGGGAGAAGAGCCAGGGGGCAAGTACACAGCCCTCAGGAGTGCCGTGTTGTAGTCGAGTGTCCGAGACAATCTTCCCCAGCTGCATGTGCTGTCTCCGGTCCGTCAGGAAGTCAGTGATCCACCTGCACAGGGAGTCGGGCACGGGACGCTGAGCTGGTAGAGCTTGTCTCGTAGCAGTCCAGGGAGGATGTGTTGTAAGTGTTGAAGGCACAGCTGAAGTCCACGAACAGGTTCCTGGCGTTGGTTCCTGAGGAGTCCAGATGCTCCAGGATTAAGTGGAGGGCCAGATTGACTGCATCGTCCACAGACCTGTTGGCTTTGTAGGCAAACTGCAGCGGGTCCAGGAGGGGGGCGGTGATGTCCTTGAGGTGTGGCAGGACCAAGCGCTCTAAAGACTTCAGCGCTTGCGCATGCAAGAAAAGTAAAACATGAACCATTTCTGAGCACTATGTACAACTTTCCTTTTTATATTTAAAGGTGCACTATGGAACTTTTATGCAATAAAAAAAAACAAAAAAAACTTGACATTAGTGCATATTTGACATGACCCAGCAGCTGTATGGGTGGAGCACGGCGCCTTAACTTTCCATCATGCTGGCCTCTGTAATGCTCCAGGATCAATAGTTTTTTGGGTTTTCTGGTCGGTTGGATGGAAAGTATGTGCAATCATGGAGATGGTTCCATCAGCAAACAAAACCAGAAACCCTCAAAACAATTGATCCTGGAGCGTTATAGAGGTGCCATCCTAACCACCCATACAGCTGCTGGGTCATTAAAAAGTCAACTACTATTACAGTATGTCGTTAATATTTTACCTTTAACAAGAGAAGACTATAAAGAGTACTGTTTTAAGATTTTCAGTTTTGTTGCCAATAAGTGTATTTGTTAAGGATGAATGAATGGTTTATTTTGGTTGATTGATACATTTAAATTTCCAAACAGTAACAATAACAAAACAAAACAAAAATATTCAACCAAAAAAGGAATAGGCTGAAGCAATGCTTATTTATGCCTATCCTTGTTCAAACCACATAACTGATGCTAAAACAGCTTATCACATTAATGATATACATTATCAAATAAAAATAACTATTTGGTGACTTACAGACAGAATAATGAATGATATGTACACGCACACATCTCCAATTTATACAAGCTTGAGGTAATCACTCATATTCTTCTGCTTAATCATTATTCTAAAAGGATAGCATTATAAACCACGCATGTGGGCTGCTACAAGAAGTGTTTTGTGTTGTCTACAAACTAATTATTTTTTATATATATTTTGGACACCAGCCCCATTGGTATTTGAGCAACGGCCTCCAAATTTAATAGCGTCTGCATCAAGCTATAAAAGTGTCATATTCCCCTTGGGAATTGAGCTTTTTCTTAAAATGTATTAAACTTTTCCTAGCTTGTATTCGCTTACAATGTTCAACAGTATAAAGAATCACACTCAATGAATAAACTACGCTCTAATGCTTAATGGTGGGTTAAATTTGATCACGGGCGTCATGCGCTAATAATAAAAATGAAAACCTTGCAAGCCCCTGGCAGCAGATGCAGCTTGACGTAAGGATCAGCTAAACCGTTAAAATCCATGGGCTTCAGACCCTTATGGAGGCAAAGACAAAGACAGAGCGAACAGCAAATTAATAAATGTCAAAGACCCTGTAAAAGCGGGATATTCATTATAGGGTAAAGGCGAATTAGATACAAAGTTTATACATAGTTATGAACATACCTTTGCTCTCAGTACAGTGCAGTGTAATGAGCTGGTGGCGCGTTCATATAGGAGGTCAAACTCAAGCGTCCCCAAGGAAGCTGAAAGGCAATTATGAACCAGTTAGTTTGGTAATTGCTTTTGTGGTGGTTTTGTAGTGCAAAAAAAGAAAAGATATGAAAGAGAAAAACTTCTAAATGTCAGTCATAGGTAAAACCTCAAACACAGTTAAGTGAGCACAGATTGTATTATGTTAGTGTAATGCTCTGCAAGTAAATCAGAGAACCAAATGCTCCATAACACTACTATAGATCAATAATATTTAGATGTAGGTGTTTAATTTTGTTTGGGGTATTTCAGTTAACATGGGCATAGCATACCAACATCCAGTCCTACTTTTGTAAGCGCTTTCCATTTTTAGAGACTTGACACCTGAATTGCAAAGATCCATTTTAATAGTGCAAGAGCAACATATTAATAAACTGATAAGAAAATGTCGAAAAGTATAGGCCTAACAGATCTGGCTGAATATAACAGATGGGACCTCGGGCTATTTATGCTAATAGCTATGATACTAGCTGAAGAAATCCTAAGCCCTGCGCATTGTGTGAGCCAAAGAGCTGTCGTTCTGATGAGGCCAAAGATATCTCAGCTTGTTGTACGTATGTATAGGTTTGGTGGTATTTGTTTGCGTCCCGAGGCTGGGCTCAGATGGATCTCATCACCATGGCGACGTCAACATTCCTGCAGACCCTGCATCATGAGTCTCTCAAGTGTTTATTATGTGCGGCTTAAGCATACAGTGTTAGACAGTGGAGTGGTGTTAGTGCACAGCAGCCTCCTAATCCAGGCTAAACAGCTGCGGGCCAAACAGCTGATTACTGGTCTTTCTGGGAAGCTGCAGCAGAGGATGCACATTCATTACGGCCTCAGCACCAGCCTGCTCTCTACTGTCTTAAAGCCGACCCCCTCTATCTTCACAAACTTTGGCATTTCCCGTCAGGATTTGAGCGGGGGCTTTATTTGAATGCCACCAGGTGCATTTTCTGCTGATGACTCACTGTTATCGTCGCTGTCACAGCTGTCGATCTCGATGGAAGTGTCCATGCTGCTCATGGCAGACAGCGATCCCCCGCCTCCTGCTGCTCCTGGTAACAGAGGTGACAACAGACCTCCACTAGTCCCGCCTCCTGAGGTGGGATTAGGAGGCGGAACTAGACCCGCCTCAATGCTACCTGGAATCAGAGCCGCGGGCGCAGCACCGTGACTGGGCGACAGAGGCTCTGATAAGGAGGAAGTGGGTGACAGACGAGGGAAATAGGCAGAGATCTGCCGGATGGGCCGGATGGGTCCTGGGCAGACATCGATAGCCATGTGCTCCTGGATGGTGATGGCTAAAGTTTTTCCTTTCCGCACAGTCATAGGGCTGGAACACACAGAGACACAAACAGAGTTACCGATAGACACTTCAGACTTCAAACTCCTGAATGAGTGCAACAGATGGCCTGGGCAACAGAGACAGCTTTTGATTCAGTCTGAAGATTTGGAAGCAAGGACACTGAGGCAGCTTGAGGCTATTAGTGATACAAAAAAAAACTAAAACCCTAAGATCCAAAATGTGGCTTCAAATGTTTTGTTTAAGTTCAATAATGGCTCAGTTATTGTTTCCAAGCATCATACTTTGTAGTATTTTCTGTACTAAGATTGATATTAGACAGACGAGGAAATACCCAGCCCAGAGTGATGACGGTTTGAGTCACTGCTTTCATCTTCTCAGCAAAAAGACAGGGCTATTGATTGCCTGGTGATGAAAAATGTGAGTTTGTTTGTTATGCAGCCCTCTAGATATTGTACGTTCTAATGGAACTGTCTCATTGGCATAAAGAAGGGAAGGGAGCTTGTCAGGTTTTTTCTTTTTCTTTTTTTTGCTCACACTGAAATCCCCCCTCATCACAATTATGGCTCTAAAGGAGAAAGCTATTACTCTCATGATGACAAAAACATGGACTACTATGTGCCCAAATTAGCATTTCAATTGAGCACATCTGAATATTCTTGAGTCTATCAGTAAGGAGAAAAAATAATGAACAGTAGAAGTCTCTCGTGAATCATTATGATCCCATAAGAAATAGTCCATGAGCTGCTGGAGCATGAATGTTATCTGAAGTGCCTAACAATCACAGAATTTGAGACGCACTGGCTTTATAGGATGAATGTTGTAGTTTTTGCAACAAATGCCCTGGTAACTGCGCGGAGTCAGTCAACACATACTTTTATAAAGCTGTGCACAAAAGTATTAGTGTAACATAAACAAAAGGGACTATGCAAGTGTATAGTTTGCATTTAGCAACTCTGACTGCTGTATCGATAGGTCAGCTGAACCATGTTCCTGCTTATTTCAAGAAAGGGAACTTGTTTATGTAATACCATTGAAATATTCCCAGTTGTCTGTCTGTGAATGATCGAAATAACCACATGTGTCCCCTGTTAATATTGTGTAGCTCATGGATGAAAGCTAAGCCATCAAATACCGCATTATGCAATATCTTAAAACGGAATGCTCATAGATCCACAGCAGTCAGTCTTTACGTTTTATAACACTAAGATCACAGCATTTCGTCTCTCCTCACTCTTCAATTGTTTTTTGTGTATTTATTTATTGCTTTGACTGCACAAATTTAAGAGGAGGTATTACCAAGAACTTGTGGCTTTTGTTTTCTAAAGACAGAAGGCTTTGCAGAGGCGTTAACCATATTGAGCAGTGACCCTCTTGGTGCCTGACTGTTCGCCCTGGTTTAATCAATAAAGGCTGGGGCCGTGTTTGCTCTGGTTTGTTGTTTGTTTATGACCATCAAGTCAGGGCGTGTTACGCATTGAATGTGAGCTCAAGCAATTGGACGAGCTGACCATTGTCTGTATCTTCTGGACCAGACGAGTAAACAGATACATTTCATGTGTACCAGTGAAGAAGAAGATCTTATTAATAGCGCCTTTCACAGACATGGTCACAAAGGCTTTACATGAGAATTTACATTCACTCATACTTGGTGTGGTACACTTAGTATTCAGTTTCCCTGGGGAGACTGACAGAAGCGCTGTCGCGATTGCACACATCTGCGCCAACGGTCCCTCTGACCACCTCCATACATCACACACATCATTCATCCTGGCCTATTGTACATGTTTGGTGGTAGGGAACCGGAGTACCGAGGAAACCTACGCAGACACGGGAGAACATGCAAACTCCACACAGAAAGGCCCGTCCAGTGGGAATCGAACCCGGGACCTTCTTGCTGTGAAGCGAGAGCACTAACCGCTGTGCTACCGTGCCGCCCAGTGGTTATGACATGAGACCGGGAGGAAGTGGGCGTGACATGATGCTGACCTTCATCTGAATTACAGACAGTGAGGGTCGTCTGTCATGTTCACTTGGGCCTCAAGCTGTGAGCTGAACATGGAGCCTCATCCAGCTTTTCATTGGCACAGCATGAAACAGACAAAATCCAGTGCAGCACCACTGTGCACCAGCTGCAAACTTTTTCTACTTATCTGAGTGGAAGGACTTCGACAGACCCTGGCGCACAGTCATAGCGTCAGCAACGGCCATTTTGGGGCATTAGAGTTCCGAGTAGCACAGTTATAATGACTACTAGAGCCTTGAGCCTCTGATGAGAGGTCATCACTCCTTAATTAAGCTTTCCAGTTACATCAGAACCTTTTAGGACATTGAGTGTAATTTTGAAATGAGTAAATATAATAATATGCATAAAATTTACAGCACTTTTAAACATTTTACAGATGCATCACTTTTGTACAGGTGAAGGCTGACTGTCCATTCAAAACACTTTAACTGTGTGGATGAATGTGTCACACTTTCACTTCAAAGATGATTAAAATAACCACATGTATATTAAACATTGACGCTGTCTACTTTCTTTCAGAAAGAAAGCTTAATTCAGCTGGTGTTTATAGTTAATAGTAAATGTCACAGCTATCTGTCACTTCCTGCTGTTGCTGAGTGGGCTTACAATTACTGAATATGTCAGCTCCGTGGAGGCAAAACATTTTAGGTCGTTAGTCATCTGTTTCAGATTGGGGGTAGAATAATCCCATCATGGGCTTTAGGAAAGATGAAAATAGAATAAAATAGGATTATTGATCTTTTATCTGTGAAATGTTTGTTTGGAAGAATGAATTATAGCTGTCATTTCAGACGTAGCTGGTGTCTTTTTCACCAGGGCTCCAGGTCTCAACTCAGTTTAACAACCTCAACCTGTAGTGCGGTCAGTTGTGATCGGGCTCAGATAAAAAGTATTGACAACATACATGTGAGTGAACTGATGACTCTCGATTGCTCAAAGTTTACTGAGTGAAGAGTTGTCTTTGTACTGCACCAGGCCTCATCACTGTTTGAACCCCACCTAAAGTTTATAGTAGCTTTCAGTCAGCCGTAACAATTAGGAAAAATTAATGGATTTCCATGAATACAGTTTCATTGTTATCCAGTGATGAAAACCATCAGAGCTTTAAGTGGAAAATTACCACTATTTCTGCTAATGAATCTTCCAAGCGATCGTATCATTAGTGTCTGAATCTGACTTCTATTTATGTCTCTATAATGGCCCTCTGCAGTGAACAATATGATTAATTCCCTCACGTTTCACTTCAATCAATCAATCAATCAATCAATCAATCAATCAATTAATCAAACTTTATTTATAAAGCGCTTTTCATACCGAAAGGTATCACAAAGTGCTTTACAGATTACAACATTTAAAACAACTGTGTGCGCTCGAATCTTTTCAAACTTCACAACAGCCTGGGGACCATGGCCGAAATTTTCGCATGGATTTGGGCACCAATCACAGAACGAGGAGGGACGGTAAGACGATGACGCGCTATTTGACATACAGAAGCTTGTAGTTTGTTTAGGGATAAAAAAATTAAAAATATTTACGGATCCAACATGACAGCAGCAGACGCGATGCCATCTTTCGATCAAGCTTTAGACCATGTTCTAAATAGTTTAGCTCAAACGTTTACAGCAGGTACGTCACGTCATCTGATACGATGATACAATTGGCTATGGCTACGTGCAGACGCATGAGAGACATTCGTAGCGCCCAATAAACGGCTATGGACAATCGTAAACCACACCTCTCCTACGAGAAAATGAATTGGAGGCCCTCAGACTAAATATCACTTGTGATTTTAGTCTGGCGTTAGCCAGGCTATATACGTACATGTACACATACATATACATATATCATTAGGACTAAATAAATAGATGTCAGTTAAAAGCTAAGCTAAAAAGGTGGGTCTTGAGCCTGCTCTTAAAAACATGAATGTTCTCTGTGGTCCTGAGCTCCTCCAGCAGGTTGTTCCAGAGGCGAGGGCCATAATATTGGAAAGACGTGAGTCTTTCTGTTGACTTTAGGAATAACTAGGAGACGCCTGCCAGAGGAGCGCAGGGGCCGTGAAGGTTCATAAGGTAAAAGCAGTTCTGAAAGATAAGAAGGACCAAAACCATTAAGACATTTAAAAACCATTAAAAGAACTTTAAAAAATATTCCTGAAACACACGGGGAGCCAATGCAGCGACTCTAAAACCGGTGTAATGTGGTCCCGCCTCCTGGTCTTCGTCAGGACACGAGCTGCTGAATTTTGTAAAAGTTGTAAACCTGAGATACTCTTTTTGGGAAGACCAGAAAGCAGGGCATTACAGTAGTCGATACGACTGGTGATAAAAGCATGCATTAGCGTCTCCGTGTTGGCTCGAGAGAATGAGGCGGACTCTGGCTATGTTCTTTACATAGAAAGCAATTCACACAAACATGGCCCATAGCTTCACATGTTCATTAACCCCCCCCCCCCCCTCGTTGCTGGAGATGGAGTTGTTACTGGCTGGCGCACTGTTTCTTGTTGATATAATGTGCACAGTCAGTCGCCTCTCAGGGCCGGCACATGTGGCCAAGAGCTGGTGCTACTCCATCCACCAACGCCACCACTAGAGGCTCAGGCAGAGAGAGTCACCCCAGGCAGAGGCAGCCCAGCCAGGGGGAGAAGGCAGCAGAAGCTCCCAGCAAGTTCATGATTGATCACACTGTGCTGCCAGCTGGAGTCTTTCTCATCTCCTCCTTTCATCATTATCTTATGACCGCGATATGTGACACACTATACTGTCTCCTGCTCTTTAGCAAATCCAACCATGTTTATTTTGATATCTCCACAGCCTTCGAGCAACATGAATGAGCTGCGTTACATAATTCATTCATCCGATCTGTGCATACATGTCATATGCATACTGCCCTGTAGTGAGGTTATGCAATCACATGGAGCAGATCATGCAGTGTAGGGGTGGAAACCTCTGGGTACCTCACGATTCGATACGATACGCAATACATGGCTTACGATGACGATTATCTCACGATACGCCTATACTGCGATAATCGATATATTGCACAAATATAACCTACAATACATCACAATTTAAAAAAAATGCTACTTTTAACCTTTATTTTAACATACTACATATTATTCATCATTTACATTTATTTTCATTTGCCACTTTGTACCACTTTTATAAATGATCCCTGACTTACACACTGAAAATGGATCTGTAGATCTGTCAGTGACTTCATTTACATTTAAATAAACAAGAAACTACAGTCATATTTAAAAGTAATAAATCAACCCCAAATTAATCTTCTTTATAATTATAAAAACTATCATTAAAAGTAATTTATTTGTGTGACAGTGTTTGGTCCAAGTGCTTAAAACTGTAGTGCTGCCCCCTGCTCTCCTGACTGAATTCCTGATAATTTTTGGCCTCTATTGACTGAAAACAGTGGGGCACTGCTGCCTCATTAGTATGTATGACGTTAGTATCGCTATCGTATCGTCCCACAAAATAGCACAATATATCGGAAAATCGATATATTGTCACACTGCTAATGCATGGATTTGAAAGATTACAGGTTTGGGGCATAGCTTCTTTTATTGTCTTAACTAAAGTCCAAGTACCCTTAAATGGAATTCCCAATTCATTTTCCAATAGTACTGCATGGTGTAAGATGTCACATTCAAAAAAGGATGAAAATGTTGTCCAACTCAAATGTTAATGTAGAAAATACTTCATTCACAGTCTTCTTACTGGAGCCTTTCCCAGCCACAATGGACCTCAGGCAAGGTACACCAGACACTGGGCACTTAGTCACATGCACTATTAGTCATAATAGCCTCTTACTACTCTTTTTACTCTACCCGCGATATGTACATTGAAATACGCTAACATAAATGCCTTCAAAAGGATGGTGGCTAAAACACGGACAAACTACATCTAAAACTAAATCAAGATTGAGAATGGTTTTGATCATGCTTGTATAGTATGATAATAACAATAAAAAGTGAAAGCTTTGCCCAAATCAGTCATCTTTAAAAACCCAACTTGTTTTGTCCAGTCAAAAAAGGCATATTACCGCCATTCCATATCTTTCAACTGTATGGAAAGTTGAAAGATATAGGATGCAACATGTGACACCCTACTCCACATTTATAGCTCCTTCAGATTTACATCAAAGTCACTATGCACACTTCAGAGCCTCTCACAAGGCACCAACACTAGTTATTTCACCTGCAGTTTCTTTGCACCACCAACGTGTCCATTTTCCTACAGTGTCCTACACTCACCACCGGTACCTCACCTGTAAATAACAAGCTCTCGGGCTGACAGGCAGATGACATGGTACAGTGCACCTCTCTCTCACTGTATAGAAGGCTATAGTTGCTCATTAGGTGCATCACTTGTTTAAATGAGGTGACTGTGAGCCCTTGTCAATTATGGGCTAAGTTATTTTTATAACGTCTGGTGGGTAAACTTCAGTGCGACAGCTATATCCTAGCCTGCGTGTGAATAACAGGCGTGAAAGCAAAGTGACAGATTTTGTAGGAGGGCTATAAAAGCATACGCTGACACATGTTGGACGTGCCTGCTGGGTGAAAATATTGCAGGAATGAAATAGCATTTATCACATACTAAAAGTGAATTATATTTTACAAAAACACTGAAGTTAAAGATGCCAAAACAGAGGAAATTGTACCTGAGTGGTAGCAGCTACGGTCCAAACTCCTCATACAAAGCAAGTGGATTCCAGCGCGTACTCAGGAGCCAGACAAACTAACAGGTGGCGGACGCACGGACAAGCGCAGAGTGGAGAGGATGGCGGAGTGGAGAGATAGCGAGAGCGCAAGAGCGGGGCACAAAAACGAGGCTGCTCCACGCGTTATCATTAAAAATTAAATGCTCGGGTAGTTCAAGAGGAGATGAAAAACGGGAGAGCAGAGGGCAGACAGCGGGAGGAGGATGGGGGTATAGCAGTTTATGTTCCCTTCGCGCGCGTGGCTTTGTGTTGCCAGTGCACAGCCGCGCGCGCTCTGCCATCATCATCGCTCCCTCCCTCCAACCGCCCACTGCACATAGACACATACAGACCTGTTACTGTCACTTTGGGGGATGTTGTGTTTGGCTTGAATTCATCCCCCGGAGAGTCAACCTAACCTTTTGAGGATGAGATATAATGTGTGCTCTTTTTTTTAATGCCATTGTTTTGTAATGTCCACTGATAGGCTTGTACAAACACGCTTTGACCTCTCTTGCTTGAGGACAAAGTTTCATTATTAGACACGACTTTTCTGCTAAGATATGCAGTAGTTTGCCGTTTTTATAGCATTGGATCTGCATGCAAATGTTCTCAGGGGTTCTTCTGGTCCTTTCTCAGCACAATATAGAATTCAGAACAACATTGTTAACTGGGAAATTCATGGTGTGTATTTCTGGTTGTCCACCTTCAGGTTCTGTCAGTTACATTGACAGGTCATCAGTACATGTGATGGCTGGAGGAAACTATTTTATAACATTTACTGCTCTTCTCACCAGAGCAGCAGACAGTGCACATAGTATGACAAAAGTGTCGAATACAATTATAGAACACAACTAATTTTGTTCAGAATCAATGTAATTTACAGACTTTAACTTTAACAAAAATACAGTATAAATGCTGTGTTGTATCATTCATTCATTCATTCATTCTTTCATTTACTTTTACAACCTCAACAAAGCTAAATATGAATCTGTGAGACTGATAATATGTGCATTGTGTGTGTGTGTATTTGTGGACAAACCACTTAACCACTGAGCCACTGTTGTCTCATGAACTGTTGCATATAGACAGCAGCCCAATGTACGAATATCCTCACAAAGAGGAGCGCTATCCCTTATCTGCCGTGTGTCAGCCTGTTACGTTGCTTTTATGACGGTCTTAATATTGTTTCTGTTCTGCTTCGTTATGGAAAAGATCAAGCCTCTGAGGCAGTGCAATGTCCCACACTCCTTCCCTGCATGTTTCTTTTTGAGGAGTGCTGCCTGTTGTGTGGGGACGTATTTAAAGGAGTGTCTCATTAAGCCTCTCTCCTCTTCGTCTTTTTATGTTAACTTCAAATTAGTACGCCCTGCCGAAATCTTCTCAGTCTGGGATTGAGCGTGGCACGTTGTAGTCAAGTCGCCGTAGTCTAGATCCCCCCCCCCCATAATTAGGCTAATGGCTCTTCAGTCAGTGAAGGACAAGGGAACATGCTATTTCCCCCTCTGGTGTGTGTCTATTGAAGGGCCCAAATTGGTGTCCCCTGTGTTCTTTTATTCTCTTTCGTCTGTCGTTCTTTGTTCCTCATTCAATGAAAGTGTCTGTCAATCAAAACAAGAAGCAGAGAAGTCAACACTGAATTTCTGCAAAAAAAAATGTGCTTTGGTATTTTTGTTCAATGCCAGTCAGTCCCGCTGTTTTCTTTGATCCCATGCCCACTCTCAAGGTCTGTTTATTTGGCTGTCACGGATACACTGTCATGCATGTTCCTGGCTTATTAAGCTGGTGCAATGCCTCGACATGCATGAGTGACTTAACATATAGCATGTACCCGCCTCTGGAAAAGAGCCTCCCCTCCTACACGAGCAGATTACACCACACACGTTCATTTTGTGTGTTTTGTATTGCCATTTCCCGATATAGAAGCAACAATAAATCATCTTCAAGGGTAATAAGTAAAAACCTCTAAATTATTTTACCTCTATACATTATAGGCCTTTAGAACGCTGTGATGTCACCTGAAACCCTGCAATTATATATGTTTTCAGCATTGCTCAAGGCGAAGTGCAATCTTGCGTGCAAACAGCGCTGACTACAACAAACACTTCCTCATCGCTCTCTTTTCTTTACATTAACACCACACGCAGCCTCGCGTATCTTATTAGGCGCTCGGAGAACGAACTACAAACTATTTCTCCCACAGTGAGTTAAACACTGTCCAGCTCCAGATCATATCGATTCATTGTCAGGCTCAAGCACTAGAATTAAAGAGCGCGAGGCAAACTCCACGCCGCAAAAACATGATCAAAACACCAGCACGTGCGCCCCCCTCACCCACCGCTCCCCACAGTAGCGGAAAATATTCCAGTTGTATTGAAGCTTAGGAAGGGACCACTGCTGTGCATAACATCGCCATTGGAGTCTGTCCCGTCTACTTACTGCGCCCGGTATCAATCATGTGTCTCATGTGAAGCGCTATATAAAAAATAGAAAATAAACTCCAAGCTTGGGCACATTTTGCAAAACTTCACTCTTTGTACCAAAACTCTACACACAAGTAAACATGACACAACACTGGGAAATATTCCATTCACATCTGTGTCAAATTGAAACTCTACTATCAAAACCTAAACTCTACTATCAAAACCTAAACTCTACTATCAAAACCTAACATTTGTCAAAATGTAACTCTGAGGACAAAATGACACGTACTTGCATCATATGATTACACTTTCAGCTCAGGGGGAACACACTAGTCTACTTTATATAAAACACTGCAGTCTTTGATTCTGGAAGTGACATCAGACAAAAACATTTTGGGGGTGAAAAAAAGTAGTGATAATTTTGGATGAAATATAAAAAAAATACTTTTTGTTTAGTTTTCTTTCTTTCTTTCTTTTTTTCTACCACAAATGAGATAATTTGTGGTGTAAAAAAAAAAAAAAGTTTTACATTACATACAGTAATATCTCATTTCCCCGAGATAATATGAGGTAAAAAAAAAGAAAATATTAAAAAAACAGAAAAAAAATATATATACATATATATTTCATCCAAAAAAAATGTATTTATTTATTTTATTTATTTATTTTTTCACCCCCTAAAATGTTTTTGTCTGATGTCACTTCTAGGGCTCCGTAGCCTCTCGCTCTCCCTCCATCCATGCTTGCAAAGTTGTTGAAATGGCTAAACTGAGGGCTTTTTGTAGCTGATTGGTGTTCAATTCTGCAAGTAAGTGCCTTCAGGTGTGTATTTGAGTGGTTGCAATTACCCGATGTGTTTTGTATTTTGGATACATGTGTTTTCCAAATGGCACCCTGAGATTTAATTTTTAAACAAAGTGTCTTATGTATGAAATAGAGTGTAGTATGCAGGACCAAGTGTGTTGCATAAAGGAGTAAGTGTGTTGCAGAATTGCAACTAGAGTGCAAAGCAGCGCTTTTGTTTAAGGTATGGGACATGTGTTTGAGGTATGGTTACAAAAGCTTCAAGTTGTGTTACTTTAGTCTAAGCATGGGTCTATAGTGTTCAAGCAACGGGTAAAAACTGTAAATAAAATAAGATTTAAAAAATAATAATAATAAGCTAATTATAGTCATAAATAATTATAAAAATAACTGAATAAATAAATGAAGTGTATGAAGCTGAAGATATCACATAGTGCCACCCGAAAAGTCTTGTCTACAGTCCTTGTGTTTTATTGTGTGTCCTGTACCTTCTTCCCGAGTGCATGAGCACATACTCAGGAGTGTAGAAGATCATAGGAATTTGAACGTTATCATGTTTTTGTCTGTGTAAGTTCTCAGTCGTACAGGAGTTGTCCATCTTCAAAGAAGGTACTTGAGTCATCTTCTGTACTCGGTACTTGAGTCATCTTCTGTACCGAGTACAGAAGATGACTCAAGTACCTTCTTTGAAGTTATCATGTTTTATCTTACTTCTGTCAGTATTAAACCTGCTCAGTTGAGTATGTACTTTAGATACAAGATTTAATTTTGATTAGTATCTGGATATTCTCAATTGGTCACACATATAGCAAAACAGTCCACCTTTATGGCTCTATACAACTCAGCCTCTCTGCCATATCTTCAATCTCCTAGCTCTCATAGTTGAAGAGATCCTCAAAAATATGCTCATTAGAAATGCATAGTGGTTATGAGCTCACTCCCAGCCAATTATGTTGCGAAAAGCGTGTGTGGCGGCGGGAGCGCTAGAGCAGGAAAACAGCTGACCAACAAGAGCCCTCCACGGCACTGACAAGAACAAATGACTCCCGCCAAACCAATCGACCTTGTTATGCACAGATGACATGTGACAGAGAGGCATCCTCCAAGTGAATTCAGAGCATGGGCTCAGGCAGCCTCGACCAATACAAACAAACAATTACAGTGGGATAAAATGTGTGTGTGCAGGGAAATGCTGAAAACATAGTATAAATATTAACACTCGCAAGGAGAATACTGGAATGACAAGAATACTTCAATCACAATTCAGTCAAAAGTAATATGTAAAATAAAATGTTTTTTTAATAATTAGTCTGGTCTTTGGATAATAGCACAAAAAACGTGGGGTTACATGTGTTTATTTTTGTGAACAATATGTCGCATCTTAGTCAAAGGTGGATTTGCCATGTTGAGATGTTGTGAGTCATTGTTATGATGAATAGCTGATGCGTTGTCTAATCACCAACAAAATATTTGACTGAAAGTGTTTTCTGTTTACAAATTCTTTCATTAGGGGCCAGATGGCTCCAATACTTGTTTTCATTCCTGGCATGACTTTATCATCCATCAGACAAGAAATTTGTCATTGGTTTACACAATTCACCAGAGAACACAACTATACAATAATACAAATTAAAATCTTACATTAATAATAACAGATTATTAAAAACATTTAAAAGCACAGTGTGCAGCTGTACTTACATGGTGTATCTTTTCCTTATTCAGTGCATGGCTTACTCTTGTACTTGTATGTCTTGAGCACATACTGCCAACACTGATTTCTATGAGCTGCCTTTGCAGCAACAGTATTTAAAACAATTGCTGATCTTCAAGGTTTTCTCTTTATTCAACAGAATGTTGACAAAGTCGGTATGTGGTGAGGGCGAACGTCATCTCCTTCCACTCATTGTTGTGCACAATAGACCTAGCTCAGGGCTGAGCTGTTACCTGAAAATGTATGCTAAGAATGGCTAAGACCCACAAGGCCACATGGTGTGAAATGGAAACTCTGGATTTACTGTCTAAAAGAAGAAGAAACAGAGGGATTTGTATGTGTGTAATAGAGATCCACCTGAGCTGGAGTAAAGACGAACATTGAACTGTTGGAAGAAACTGACCATTGCTCATTGAAACTGGTGTTTGCTGTTATGGTTTGTTTGTAAGAAAATGTGGTGAAAGATTTGTTTTTTCACAATCGTTCTGTTGTAAGAGAAGAATGTTGTACAGCCTAAATAAGTAAAATCATAATTTTGATTAGATTTGGATCAGCTTTGCCGCCCTTTAGCAAACTGCATTTTGTTGTTGGTAAAAACCTTGCTTTCCAGAGTGTGTTTGCAGAATTGGTCATTTAATGACTGTATAATTCTGGGGTGTCCTCAGTAAGCACACGCTCCAGGCAAATGCACACCGCTGCTTTTATTTTATTACTTCATAACACAATGAATGGAAACAGCACAACATTTTAGCCCTGAGTGCGATGAGAGCGGTAATATTGAGTGCATATGGATTTGCATTTCACCTGCTTCTATCCCCATAATGTCCCCTATACTGCAGCCCACAACAGCTAGTGTTATTACATGCTGCAGCAGGAACCATTTAGCTATGCAGAGAAAATAATTTCGCAGGGCTTTTAGTTGTTCAAAGCTCAAATTGTGGAGACAAAGAGGAAGCAAACGGACGCGTTGCTGACTGAATGAGTGGGCTTGGTCATCATAATGGATGCGCAGAGGGATGAAACAGTGTTAGCTTTTCTTGTATGTTCATAATAAAGGGTTTATAGGTACAGAACAGAATGTCTGTCATCTAAAGCTATGATGATGCCCAGAAATCAATAAAAGCAATAATGTGGCAGGGTCGTTTTTTTTGTATTGGTGGAGAATACCTTTGAGGGCAGTATCCATGTTGACACACTATTAATAAAGCTATTAGCCACATAACTCCCAGCAGATATGTTTTAAACGACAACTACAAATGGCATGAACTCTGAATTATGTGTGAACTGTGATCTGAGAAACGTGAACAGTGAGGATTTTATACAAATCAACACATCAGCTTACGCGCTGTTTTCCAAGACTCTTATGATGGGGATATCTAACAACAAACCCCAGACTTTTGTTTCAGACAGTGCAGGAACATTAACCCGTTAAACTGTCAAGCAATGTTACCATGGCGCCTGCTACTTGTTTGACCTCCAAAAATGTCTACCTACATCTGCTTACGTACGATAGTTTGAGCTACACTAAACCAGAGCCATGTGTTTTTTACTTTTGTTTTTCTGAAGGAGCTGCTCTGCCCTCTCTACAGAAAATATAAAATATAATGGCTTGAATATGAAGACTTGCTGATTTAGGAAATGCAACAATTTTAACCAAAACAGAAATAGCAGTTAAACAAAAACACACAAAGCGCAATCGTTCTATCTATATTTAACAATGGACGGACGTCTAAACATCAGTCCGAAAAATCAAATCATAATGGGAGCGTGGCATCGGGCAACCCCGCTTCTTCCCTTTTACTTGCATTTGTACAGCCTCAGGTGATGTGCACTGAACCGCACTGCAACACTGAATTCTATTAAAAATACATTTAAATGCAAAAGTGGAACGGAAAGGGCATTCTTCACCGGGAAAAATGTCGCCTTGTTGTTATTTACTGTACAGAGTGAATCATGGGTTTATTTGAGGGGACTAAAAAAGGAAGTGTGCCATGAATAACCTCATCATGTTTTTCATACAGTAATACAAGTGTCATTATTTTAGAGTTCCAAGTCCTGCCACAGTCGACTAATATTAAACTTAAAGTGCAAAGCATATACTGTATAATTATAGTGCACTGTCGTTGTAAGAAAAAATGTATAATAAAGGAGGGGAAATGATAATAAATAGAATAGAATAAATAGCTATTTATCATATTGGGTCATGTTGTGCGGTCATACCAGCTCTGACGTATAACCATTACTTCGTTTTGGCTTGCATATCAGTATGACTCACAGCAGAGGTTTTTTATCCCTCTTCATGTGGAGTTATAGGAATGGTCAGACTAGCGCAATGTCTCGTGTTTTATATATATATATATACATATATATATATATATACAAACTAACTAATAACAGTTAGTTTGTTTATTTGAGCAATTTACAAACATAGA
The DNA here is from genome assembly GCA_007210695.1 of Neogobius melanostomus. Lineage (NCBI taxonomy): Eukaryota > Metazoa > Chordata > Actinopteri > Gobiiformes > Gobiidae > Neogobius > Neogobius melanostomus. The sequence goes on from VHKM01000605.1 coordinate 898,885, forward strand.
TTGCATCGTTGCATCATTGCCCAGTAATAAAAACTCAGAAGGAGTAGGCCGAAGCAAGAAAGCTTATAAGTGCTTACCCCACATTCAAAGTAATTACTTTCATGCATTTCAGATTAACTCAAGAAATACAAAACAGAAATGTAAGTCCTTTCAAAAGAAAAGGCCCATCATAACACTGAGAATATCCGTAACTGAAACATATGTGTCCAGCTGCAGGTAAACCCCAATAGGGGTAATAATAACGGTAATACAAGCAGCATCTCGTATTTACATACAATATAACACTTTACATTACAAATTCCTGAATTACCCAGGCACATGTGCAACAGAGGTGTGCATGTACCTGTTTACGTACAAGCAATTAGTGAACGACAAGTTTCATTTTCCATACATAGGCACACACAGCTCTGTGGGTGTGCCCATCCATGAATCACAATTATATCCGTTCAAAAATTACAATTGTCCGCATTAACCTTAAGTATAGCAGCACTGACAAAGAAAAGCATTCATGTTTTACAAGAGGAAAATCATATGGGGTTTACAAGACTTCCAAAGTAAGAAGACATAGCACGAAAATAGAAATGCAGTTTACCAGTATATATAAACATTTAATTGCATTATATTTTTACATTCTATTTTTACTTTTTTTCATTTTCTTTTTACCTCTTTCCCATTGACATAATAACCATATCCAGTCATTACTTATAAACACCAGTCACCATTCTACTAATTGACCATTGATTTAGTTATTATTTAAGTATTACATTTGTCATAGTTTTTTAAAATCAACACTACACATTAGTATTATATGTCCCCTTGCAGTCATTCCCATTTCCACAGTAAAAATATTGGTTGTGACTGTTTTATTATATTGTTGTTTGCCTTATTTAGTGAGGTGCCTTAAGAAGCCAGGGTGTGATATGGCCAGTTGGTAGAGGGCAGTAGCCCCCCATCAGCAAGCCCTCACCCTGCTACAGTATATAGGAAATCCTTGTGTCAAGTGTGCCAAATTTATGTGCCAATTTATCTCATTTTTCTTTTTCTTTTCTTTTCAACGATTAAATACAGCGTTTTGCAATGTGGTAGACAAGGGTTGGGCAATTCATTTTACATGGGGCCACAGACTAACTTGAATTGAGTTAAAGGGCCTCATCAACAATCATTTGAACGTTATTCTGGTCAACTTTCTCCCATTGCAAAATGCACAAAATTATATCTGGAACTCACTTGATGATAATTGTAAATATTGTAAAAGATAATAAGAATAATTATCTTTTACAGAATAACAGAACTGATATAAAGTGATTGTAAAGTTAATAAAGGGACAGATGTCATAAGATTGCTCTTCTCTCTGCTCCTTTTCATTCAAACTACATTGACCCAGTTTTGTTGTATATGCTTTAATGTCACTTTTTAATAAAATAAATTAATAAAATGAAAATATGAAAGTGAAAAATATAGAGCCATTTCAGCTCTGGCAGGGTATGGTAATGGTGCCTCCATAGACTGTTAAAAAGAATAGACAACTCCTCCTCACTCCTCCCCGTTTACCATAATGACCACGTTCGGGGGGAATTCATGGCGGATTTACAGACTCCTCCTCCCCAGCTCTGACGAAGCATGTTCCTAATAAGGGCATAAAGGCGGGATTTTCACTGTAGACTCGGCCCTTGCGTGACGTGTAGCTCACGCAGCTCCAATGCTAACAGTCCGACCTCCGTTAAGTAGGAGAATAAAAAAACATTATTTTCAAAACCAGCCTGGTTTCTATTTTTGTGACTAACCCAGCGTTATCTCAGGAGGAATATGTAGCCATAGAAAGTGTTAAAAAAAATTGAAACCAGGCGTTAAAGTTGTTTTTAACGTGTCTAAAGTCCAATGCTTTTCAATGGGGGCCTAGCGATGATATGGAGGTACTACAGCAATGGCGGAGCAATGGCGGCCTCCAGTGTTGCGGTCATAAAGCAGAGCAGCTAGCGGCCATTGGGGTGCCTCTGATAAATTGTTACTCTTTTCGACACGGAAAATGCTGAAACAAATTATATAAATTGTGGAAAGGGTCGATGGCCGGACAAAATTGCTTGGGGGCTGGATCAGACCCACAGGCTGCAGTTTGCCCGCCTCTGAGATAGACCTTTAAACAAACCTTTTACTGTACTTGCTTTTCACTCTAAAATAACATGCAGAACCCCAGGTGCTGAACTCCAGGTGCCTCAGAACTGAGTGTAGACCTGGCGATTAAAAAGCCCATGATGATAATTGAGGGTGACCAAAGTTGAGATTGTGATTGCGATTCAAATTTGATTTACATAAATTATGGAGCCATTCACTCATCCACACTGGCATAAATACACCATTGTCCACAGACACGGGGGTCAAGTGTCTTTCCCAAGGACACAATGTGAGTCTGCTTTCATTGCTATTTATGACTGATCATACTGTACCTTTCAAGAAATGTAATAAAAGAAACAAGTCAATTTAACACTGCTTAAATTGGTTTATAAATGACAGAAAAACATGAATAAATATCAACACCATTTTCTATTTTTTAACAAGCCCAGTGCTCTTTTCGGGGATAGCTGCTTTCACATCTTTACCTAACTGAGTTAATTATCTTTTACCAAATACAGAACATAGATCAAGATGGTGGTCCAGATCCAAAACAGCAGCGGCTAATTTCCACATTTCATGCTTGGCCTGATACCGATCTTTGCCAAATCTGTCAGTGAATTTTAGGCTATTTTCCGAAACATCCCACTAAACAATCCTTGCACAAACTTAGGCCCATTATCTAAGTTAGATATGAAATGACAAACGTTCAGTTATTAAAAACCAATGTTGATATAACGGTGTGTTTTATGAACAGGAGAGGAAAGAGCAAAAGCAAGAGCAGTGAAGCAACGTTAGTAAAGGATGATTCTGCGAGATAAGCCTCCCTCAGCCCCCAGTTATCATCATCATTTTATGAAATTTAAATTGTCTTTGTAATCTCAGGAAATCTGTGGACAGAATGAATAAAAAAAGGAAACGCTGTGGCGGAAAACAGTGGGTAAGGATTTTGTGTCTGTGGAGAGGGATATTGATTGTGCATGTCAGGGGCACCTCTTTGATTCACACCACAGTGTTGATAGTCCGCTGGGATTCGAGTTTAATTGGAAAATATACGACAGAAGTATAGAGGTGTCACAGGAAGTGAGCCCACATGTCAAAGAAGAGCCTGTTCTCTGTCTAATGATACATTTATCATTATACTTTTTATTGTCTTTTTGCATAATAGTAAATATACCGGAGCTGAAAGTCTTAAATGAGAAGATAAGTCTCATGCATTTATAGCACTGTCGTATTCATAATCACTGTTTTCTGTAGCAGATTGTACAGTGTCCAATGTGACATTTGTTGATGTCAAAACAATTAAGCATGTATTTTTCAGTGTAGCTACCAGTCCTCATTAAAATAAACAGTAAAACCAAGCATGAGAAACACATTAAAAAAACATATATAAAACAAATAGGCAAAATCATTTAACATGTTTATGTATTGTTATGTTGAATGTAGTAAAGGTTTTAAAAGTTGTCAACTGAAGTGGAACTGGGTTATTTGACTTGAGGACGTTTGTGTTTCTTCTCAGAGGCCTTTTCTTGCTCATCTGAACGAGAAACAAAGCTGATAAATTCTGACTCCTCATGAGGGAAGGAGTCAGGACAGTCATCGCCCTACCTCATTGTTTGCATTAGGCCAGTTTCACTCATTAAATGTTACAATGTTTCATAGCTTGGACAATGCCCTGGGTCGTTGGGTCACTTTGAAAAAGTATCACTACCACGTAGCACCACCTCACCAATCGTGAGTGTATCTTGTATCTGCTGGGTGGTGGTTGCTTTAAGGCAGTGGTTCCAAAAGAATGGTTCAGGTACCCCTGAGAGGCCTCAGAGGCATGTTTGCATGTGCAATGAAAAAAAAGAAATGGTTCGAATGGAGTTTTATGCAGGTATGTTAAATTTTAAGAAGAAGAAGATCTTTATTTATATCGTATTTTTGTCATGTTTACAACTCTAAACGTAAAGATTTTATTTTGAATGTTTTACTGAAAGTTCACACACAAGTAACAGACAACTGTGAAGTGAAAGCAAAATGTTTTTCAAAAAATAGAAAAGTGAAAAGTGGGGCGTGCATAAGTATTCATACAGCATGACTTAATACTTTGTGGAACCCCCTTTTGCTGCAATAACAGCAGCAAGTCTTCTAAGACTCTACAAGATTTGCACATCTAGAGACTGACATTTTAGCTTGTATCTTGTATCATTTTGCTTTCACTTCACAGTTGTCTGTTACTTTTGTGTGAACTTTCAGTAAAATTCAAAATAAAATCTTTACGTTTAGGGTTGTAAACATGTGCAAATGTGCAAAATTTTAAGGTGTATTAGTACTTTCGCAAGGCACTGTATATGACATAACTGCACCATAGACACTCACCCCGCATTCACCAAGCCTCAACTGCACTGAACATAACATTTCTTTGCTTTCCATTGTCATTTCAATTGACCCTTCTTTCTTTTCTTCTTTTTTGTCTATGGGCCAGGTCATGGCAAATGCCTCTGAGGAGAGAAGCAGAACGTCCTCAACTCAACCCAGTTCAGGTGTCGACTTTGAAAACCATTTATGCAATATAAAAAGCATGCTGAGAGCTTGCGTTTTGTTCAAGGGTAATGTCTTAACTCGTCTAGGACTTACACAATAAACTGGAAACATACAGTTTAGGCCTCTTAACTTGCAATACACCTCTTTATCACCTATGTCTTTGGATTCTGACATGGGATTACAGGATATTGTGAGTTATTTGTTTTTTGTTTATAATGTGTAAGCCTTTGATTCATCAGAGAGCCTCCTCATATATCATCATCACAGCATTGATCTATACCAGTTCACCTTTTCTATGTTGTGTCGCTTCACTCCTGCACAGTCTGAGTTGTGACTACACTTGTGACAGAAGCTTGTGACAGACCATTAAATCTGACACAGACGGAGACTTTATGGTTGGGTCTTCAGGGAGATGTCTGAAACCAAAGTCGATAACTCATACTCATAACACATGCACCAATATACTCACTGGGTATCACACTGTCTGATATTTGGTTGGACCTCCTTTAGCTTTGATTAGCAACATTTGCTGTAGCCTTGTTTCCTCTTAACCCCCACCTGAACCGAGCACATTTTCTCCAGTTTGGCTTTACCCACATCTAAAAGCTAATTAAAACAAAAAGTGTCAAGATAGCCACAAAAACGACAAGAAAACGAGCAACAACAAAAAGAGTCAAAATGTGACAATAAAGCGATGAAAGCGCAGCAAAAAAGTAGCAAAAATGTGACAAAGACGTGATAAAAACAAGCCACAAAGTTACGAAAATGTGATTTTAAAAAAAAGTCAGGAAAGTGCAGCAAAAAAGTTACAAAAACTCAACAAAAATGTGGCAAAAAGAGGTTAAGCTTCTTTTGTCAACAGACCACTGCACAAAGCCTTCTCCAGCACACCCCAAAGATTCTCAACATTGCACCCCCAGATGTGATGATTGTTTGTTGACCTTGGTGCGCAGAGGACAGGTTTATACAATACGCTGTGGAAAGAGAGTAAAGTGCCGATGACACATGCGTAGCCACTTAGTCACAAAGACATGCAGACTTGCACTTACGCACATAAACCCGCTAACACCCCCGTTAACACTGCTAACTCTCCCCATCTCAGCCCCAATTTTATCCTCCCACCGTTGCTAGGGAACACTGCGACTGTAATAGCCCCACTGCGGGAGGGGGTCGGGGGAAGACATGATATGGGCTTTATGTGTTTGAGTGGGGGTCTTGGGAGGTGCGGCTCTGATGGACAAGACCTGTTAACTCCTCCACCTCTGCAGCGTCGGTGGGCCTAATGGGCGTTTAACACAGTTATTATGGAGATTGTGTTAGCTTTGTCAGCCTATAACACACAATTAACACATCCATGCAAGCAAGGTGGGTTTTTAGCAATGGGCACAACATGAATTGGTGAAAAGGGAACTTTAACTTCCAACCTCCTGGATTTTGCAGACCACCTTACCAACTGAGCTTCTGTCAGTTCTTTACCTGAGCGTCCAAGTGGGAGTTGCCGGACCCTGAAGTGGAGGTCGCAAGATGATTTAAAACAGTATTTTTGATCATTTAAGCCAAATAGCACATTAAAGTACTGAAAAAGAAACATTTATAAAACAGACTTTATGGAAGCTTATTTGTATAGCACTTTTCACAGTCCAATAAAGCCTGTGGGTCCAATATATATATATTTTTTGTTGGCGTGCTCATTTGTTGGAAAGACGACAATAAACAATTCGATAAATCAGACCGGATATTTATTCCCTATTCAATTACAATTCTAATACAGCGCGCTGAGTGCTATGACTTACCCTGACAGCCTACATACATGGGTCTCACGCCAGGCGGTCTGAGCTGCCCGTACTTTCCCTGCACTCAGTATAAACATACAATCACGAATATTAATGAATGGACACGTTCTTCTGGCCAGTTCTTCACAATCTCCTTTTCTTGTCTCGCGCGCCGGGTCAGAAACTGCCAGTTTGTCCAACGTCCTTGATGCTAAATGTTTTTGCAACTGTTATCAGGTGTGCGTGCAGGATTAAAACGCTCCCATGTCTGCCAACTCAACTGTAACATAAGCCCAAACATATTAAACACATCTAATAATTAAATCATCATTATAAATCATACAATAAATGAATGAATCTCTTCAATATAAAAACAAAATAACAACTAAACTCTTCCTCACCCTCCGCAGGCGGTCTCTACCTCGGGTCCTCTACCAGAGGCCTGAGAGCTTGAGGGTTCTGCGCAGTAACTTTGCGCAGCACTTTTCTGGACCGACATGTCTGATGTATTTCCTGGGATCTGCTGGAGCCACTCCTCCAGTTTGAGGGTCACTGCCCCGAGTGCCCCAACGACCACGGGCACCACTGATGCCTTCACTCTCCAGGCCTTCTCTAGCTCTTCTCTGAGCCCCTGGTATTTCTCTAGTTCTCATGTTCCTTTTTCCTGATGTTGAAGTCGCTTGGCATTGCTATGTCAACCACCACGGCTTTCCTCTGCTCTTTGTCCACCACTACAATGTCCGGTTGGTTCGCCATTACCATTCTGTCCGTCTGTATCTGGAAGTCCCACAGGATCTTGGCTCGGTCATTCTCTACCACCTTTGGAGGTGTTTCCCACTTTGACCTTGGGGTTTCCAGCCCATACTCTGCACAGATGTTCCTGTACACTATGCCAGCCACTTGGTTATGGCGCTCCATGTAAGCTTTCCCTGCCAGCATCTTATGAGGTCATCTCAATGTTGCAGTTATGTGCTGGATTGTCTCATTGGCCTGTTTGCACAGTCTGGTGTGATAGATCTGGGCCTCTATTGCTCGGGTGCTCAAGGCCTGCTCCTGTGCAGCCATGATGAGTGCCTCTGTGCTGTCCTTCAGTCCAGCTCTATCTAGCCATTGGTAGGATTTCTTGAGATCCGCCACTTCAGTTATGTTTTGGTGGTATATCCCGTGTAGGGGCTTGTCCTCCCATGACGGGACCTCCAGCACCTCATCTTCTGTTCCCCATTGTCTGAGACATTCACGTCATCTGTTGGAGCCTTGTCCTTGATGTACTTATGGATCTTGGATGTTTCATCCTGGATAGTGGCTCTCACGCTCACTAGTCCTCGGCCTCCTTCCTTACGGCTAGTGTACAGTCTCAGGGTGCTGGATTTGGGGTGGAACCCTCCATGCATGGTTAGGGGCTTTCGTGTCTTAATATCTGTGGTCTGTATCTCATCCTTTGGCCAGCTTATTATTCCTGCAGGGTATCTGATTACTGGCAGGGCGTAGCTGTTTATTGCCCGGGATTTGATCTTGCCATTGAGCTGGCTTCTTAGGACCTGCCTTACTCGTTGGAGGTATTTGGCCGTAGCCGCTTTCCTTGTCACCTCTTCGAGGTTGCCATTTGCTTGTGGGATTCCGAGGTATTTGTAACTGTCCTCAATGTCTGCTATTGGTCCTTCTGGGAGTGAGACCTCTTCTGTGTGGACTACCTTCCCTCTCTTAGTCACCATCCGACCACACTTCTCTAGTCCGAATGACATCCCAATGTCTGCACTGTATATCCGGGTGGTATGGATCAGTGAGTCAATGTCTCGCTCATTCTTAGCGTACAGCTTGATGTCATCCATGTAGAGGTGACTGATCGTGACACATACACATACAGTATATATACATATATATATATATACACACACACACATATATATATATATATATATATATATATATATACACACACACATATATATATACACACATACACATATATATATATATATATTTTTTTTTTTACCTCTTACCTCCACCTTAACTGTGTGCATTTTCTCTAGTTCAGCAGATCTAAAAGCTTCTTAACTGGAGCTTACAGCCTATAGGCCTTCATTTGAAAGCTAAGACCTACAAAACTTTTTGTCTCTTTTTGGCACGTTTTGTTGTGTTTTCGTCGTTTTTTGTGTGGGTTTTCGGCAGGGTTTTTTGTTTCTTTTCCATCGCTTTTTTGTCACTGTTTTTGTAGGGTTTTTGTTGCTTTGTTGTTGCTTTTTTGGCGCTTTTCTGTCGTGTTCCCGTCACCTTTTGTCTCTCTTTTGTCATTTCATTTGTAGTGTTTTTTGTCACTTTTTTATTGTTGCTTTTCCTGCTCGTTTTTGTCACTCTTTTGTCACTTTTTTTGTTGCGTTTTCATCTTGTGCTCAGTTCAGGTGGGGGTTAAGAGATTAAAGAACAGCTGAGTGAAAATTGTTTTGTAATTAAAGACCTGATGACTCTGCCTCCTCTGTCCTGACCTGCACCACATCTCCAGTGGGAGAAGTTCTTAAATTGCTTTAACAAGGACCGTCCTGCAAGTGGGCACGATTTCAGATGAGGAGAAGAGAGAAGAGAAATAGGGATTTTTATTTCTTGTTTCATGAGAATAAACTCAAGGCCAGTGATTCATTCATTTTGGTTGTATAATACTCACAGTAACAGGCTGAATAACGGATGTTTTTCCACATTTTGTCTCCTAAACTGGAACACTATTTAATTGAATGCTATTATAATGGTTTAAATATGAAGAACAGACTTATCATTGGCAATGGCCCTAGGGTAGATTGCAGTCATCAGGATCAGCATACCGTAAGTGATCCATGTGGGGAAATTATTATTACAGACCAAAATCTAAAATGTATTTACTAATTATAAGCATGCAGTATAAATCCATTACTTTTTATACGTGATTCAATTCTCATTATTATTGTGCAATGTATGTTGTTTGCCTCATGGCGTTTCATCTTGCCATTAAAACTCCCCTGTGGCACCTCGGCCCATCACGTACCACTATTGAAGTCAACCATGGGAGCTTCAGCTTTAGCCCTTCGTGCTCTTTCTGCCTGTCACTGAGCCAGTCTCTCCGGTGCCCACACATACTGTATATAAAGAGCTTACCGAGGCCTGGCCTGAGAGAGAGGCAATTAAAAACAACACAAGCTGAGAAGAAATGTTTCCTGCACAGTAATGAGTGAAAGGAGGATAAGTTTGATGCCCAACTCAGTTATAGAAAAAAAAAGTTTGACTTTAAAACACGCAGCGCTGGATTGTTGCCTTGGGCTAATCCGTTGTCCCACACTCACACTCATTCACCCAGGTTATTGTACACGGAGGAAACCTATGCAGACGCTGCACAGAAAAGTCCCACCGGAATCGAACCTGGGACCTTCTTGCTGTGAAGGCCGAGTGCTAACCACTGCGCCACCGCACCGTGCTGTATTGATATTGTTATTGTTGCTGAAACAAAAAAGGCAGACTTTTAAAATGTCTGCCATTTGCACTTTTCAAAATGTTTTACTTAATGTCAAACTGATTTATATTGTATTTATAACGTTTGTAAACTCAACTTGTGCTTTCTTATCAAATTAATTCAGGGTATGTAGTTCGCTGTAATGACATCATAGATATAATTTAATTTAATACTTAGTGCACTACAATATACAGTATGGTCCCATAATACATATTTTATCAAGCCCTCTGTTATCTCAAGCTCATATTGTACACACTGTCCCAAACTTCATATAGACTTGGGTTTGTAATTGTGTACTGTAGGACCATAACATAGCCTATAGTAGCCTATTTTGTATTGCATTTTTATTATCGACCCTCTGCAGTGTACCTCTAAACTAATGCAACAAGAACTCCCTCAGTGTCAAACTCTGAGCATAGCTATAATGCAGCCATAGTATTAAATGTGGTCCATAGCACCACATTATTGCCTCTGCACTTTATGGCCCGTGGCAGTGCAGGTGACAAATGGCCGTAGTCCCTCTCCCTTGACACGCTCAGCTCCCTCAATAATCCGCACGTCTCTGTTTGAACATAATTGTCTGCCATACCCGAGGAATGAATCACCTCATGACATGAGGATCACAGATAACGCCAATCATTGTTCTTCCAAAATGTGATGCTGTCAGGTGTGGAGAAACTATGCCATCTGGTGGGGGGAAAGTCAAATTACTGTTAGGCCAACAATATGAAGTGCAACGTTTTTCTTATATCCTATTTATGTTACTATTTACCTGTAGTGTCTCTTTATTAGGGCATTCAATCACACCAATATAGGCAATAGAGACCTCACCCATTTTAGCTCTAGCTATAGTAGCTTTCTACAGTGGTATCTAGGCAATAATTTTAGGTCTAAAAAAAAAGTGAAAAGGCCTATACAAATAAAATGCATTTCCAGTTCCTTTTTGATAGTTTGTTAAGTTTAATTGGGTCTATTCTTGATTAATTACAAACGAGTACTGACTCAATGTAAACACGATTGCCAATCCTTTGACCTGTTTTCGTAAAGCGGCCGGCACTGAATCAACTCTGCTGCTGGACTAATTAAAAACCCTGATCTCCTGATGAGGTCAATCAATAGGTGCGTTTAAGAGGAGCCAGGCGCTGCAGACGAGTTGATCTGTGTGACAGTCCTGAGGCTCCCGCGAGAGCAAGGCGCCTGGGGGCCTGAGCTCTGCGGGCGAAGTTGCTTTTCACCGCGCTTGCTCGGCCGCCTGAACTAAAAGGGATGATGGGAAATGAAGTGCGGGTCAACACATTCACTGATAGCTCACTGACAGATGATTGGATCTGAATTGTGTTTTGATTAGAAAATGTCATCCTGACGCTCCACCCCCTCCTGCCCTCATCACCAGTGTTGCCACAGATTACTTGAAAAAGTAATTGATTACTGATTACTGATTACTCCTTTGAAAAGTAACTTAGTTACTTTACTGATTACTTAATTTTAAAAGTAACTAAGTTACATTACAAGTTACTTTATTAGTTACATTCAGATGCTGCCGACAACATCTCCACCGCCTCAACACACTAATGACAAACCCTTTTACCAACACTCACTTTCTTGGAAGTGCATTTTAACAGTAACATCAACAAAGCTGCCGCAGACTCAGAAAAGTGACGTATTTCCATCTCTCTCCCCGACCAGTGTTAGTGTTTTTATGCTGAAAACGTGACATTACGTTACGTCACTCATCGAGATGCAAAAATAAATGTCTTTTTTTCCCAAAGGAAATGACAAAATAGTAACTCACAGTGATTTGGAAAAGTAACTTAAATCTGATTACTTGTTTGGAAATAGTAACGCGTGTTATGGCAAACTAGGTTAAGTTAACTAGCTACCAAAGCACCAGCCACAAGGGCGCCTCAGAACTGATTGTACATGCTCGTTGTGTATGTTTGGTTCTCCGCATATGTGTTACAATACCCAAATAAATTACGCTATTGATCAGACAAATACTTTCCTTTATTGTGGTAGAAACTGCCACGACACGCGTTAGATAGTTACTGAAAAAAGTAATCCGATTACAGTAATCCGTTACTAAGTAATTAGTTACTGGCATCACTGCTCATCACATAGCCTAAATCTAATTTGATCTGCAAAAATGCTTTATTGCCAGAAAGGGCCAAGGATGTGTCCAACATATAACTTAAATAAGCAGAAGTTTATTATTCTAATCTTAAAAGGTACACTGCGTAACATTTTGGGCTATGCTGTTGCCGGCAAAACAAAACATGCTCCTAATATCCAGCTCAACACAGAAAATGCTATTACTGCACTGGGTAATCAAATAATGGATTTGGATGAGAAACTAACTTATCTAAATCTCAAATATCGCTGCCTTTAGTCACATCTCCATGGAGACGCACCCACTCCCGGTAAAGTTTACAGTCATATCTTAGGAGAGGTGAAATATCTGTCATAAAATAAATGCATCTATTTCAATTTTATTTCAATTGAAATAAAATTCTACGCGGTGTGGCTTTAACCTGTGAGAGGAGAGTCATTCTTTGCTCTGGTGGTGAGGTCAGTCTGGTGTGGGGGAGAAGCAGAAATGCGTTCATCGACTTTTAAAAGCAAGGCAATAAGCACATAACTGATTGAAAATCTGTTTAGCCCGCTGTCATTATTTGTAATAGTATTTGGATGCAAATTTAGGGAATCGCGTAGTCAAAAAGAAAACACGTCGCCACTCGGACGAACTTCTGCAATGGCGAGGTTTTTGTTTTGGGGTTTTTTTCTGACCGATTCTTTAGTTATTCTTTTGTGTTTCTTAGAAAAGACAATAGGTTGCGTTCACGTTATAGAATTCTATTTCAGTTGGAGGGCAGGTGCCAATACAACTCTATGAGAGAGAAACCGTTTTTGAAAGAAATGTCCAAAAAGAAAACATCCAAATGTTTCTCTGATCATCATGTGACTGGATTCACATCATGTGATTGGATTCACAAACCTGACATGTGAATTTTATGGCTGAAAGTCCTTTCTACTGGCCTACATCAAGCACATGTTTTTGAATATTGTCTTTACTTTTGGACGCCTTTGTGAGGAAATAATTACACATATGTTCATATGTGCTGGAAGATATGACTTTGAACTTTGTGACTTTAACGTGCTGTGGAGAAAGGCGGGGCAAAAAGCCCACTGGTCTGCACTATTTTAGGTTCATTAAGTTAGCAGAGGGTTTCCCTATAAAAATAGGCAGGTAGGTCTGGCTACAAAAAAAAGGAGCAAAGTCAGAAATAGTACAAAAATTAATATCTTTTTATTTTAACAATTCATAAAAATGGTCATTCCTTTAAAATCTATTTTTTTCACGCACCCAAAAACACAAATCACTCTAGCAAGAAAACATGGACAAGTTCTACACGCAAAAAAATAGAAAAGATACAAAACAAAATAACCGCAAACAAATTAGTGAGCAAACCAAACCAAAGTTAATAGAAACAAAATAAACTAAATCCACATTCACAACCTAAAGTGCTTGGTTTCTAAGTGCTAATGCCTATGTGCAAAAATGCATTTCAAAGTTAAAAAGAGGCCAGGCTGTGGTTAATCTCTGAGGCAACTTTATAAAGGGGTTTCTGCGACCGACGCGTAACGAGACTAACGTAGATAGCCCAGTAGACAAAAAGGGCAGTAACACTAAAAAAAAAAAATAGGGGAGACCGGGTATGGTTGTAACATGGGGAGAGTTGTAACACCACCAATTCCACCATTCAGGGATAAGATAGGAGTCAAATGGACATATCAGTGGTTACCCACTTCCTCCCTGATCCCACATGGTGATTGTCAAGGTTGTAAACTGGTTCATGCAGATTCTATAGAGAAAAGTTTGATTTTGAGGTAAGAAAGTAAATTTTTTGACCAAGACTATATTTTGTTTAGTGCTTATACTATTGCACATAAAACCATATGACTTACATTAGATTAAATTGTAGTTTCTCAGGCAAAATATGATGCACATTTTCCCTGCTAATTTCAAACTATTATGTTTTTGCTTCTTTTTTACATGTTTACATGTTTTAAAGGTCCTATATCATGCAAAATCGACTTTTTTGAGTTTTAGCCATGTTGTTATGCTATTTCCTTATCAAAAACACCCCCAGAGCGGTTTTTGGCTTCATTCACGCAGTTCTAAGTAATCCTCCTGAATCCTGCTCTCTGAGCAGCTGCTCCGCCCTCTCCTGGTAAACGACTGAGCTGTTCAGTTGTGTCGTCACAGCGGAACGGAAGTGCTCTACGTCTGTAATGTAATGCCTTACAGCCTGATTTTTATTTATAAAACAGCTTTTTTTTTTTTTTTTTGTTTGAAAAAAAAAAAAAAAAAAAAACAGCAACTCTCCGACGCGTCTGTGCTGTCCCACGACGCTAATCAAGCGCACCCACGGCTGGAGGAGCCATGGATCCGAGCATAAGTGTTGTTTTTGAAGACTGAGCTCTTTCTAACCTACTCTGGACACCGCCTGCTCTTTTTTCTTACCGATAATGCCACGGATGCGCGTTTGGCTACGAGAGGAACAGGACTATTCAACCTTCCTAAAGAAGAGTGCACTCGCCAGAAGTTGGAATTTCTTTCCGGGATTCAGCTAGCTACTATATCAACCAACCTGATGGATGCTTGGTGAACCTTGGCCAGAATCAAAGTGGATTAACTTTTATAACCAACGCGATCTCATGGGGAGTCCAGACTGAGCGGTGAGTCAATCAAAACGTATGTTAGCGTGTGTGTTAGCCATTTATGAAACTGCTTTGCACATGTCAACTCCTTATAACTGCATTATGTGAAGTAACTTCACTTTTTGCAGCAATATTTATATTTATAATACTGTAAATGTGCAATGAGTGGAGAGAGGGGCGGAGTTAACTGAATCGAAGCGTTTTGTCTTCCGGGTAGGGAAAATACCCCCAAAAATACTTATATTTCTCTCAAAAATGAGTACTCCATAGTGATAGAGGTACAATATATCATATATATGCCTATACTTTACTTTGGAATGGCTAAAATAGCATGATACAGATCCTTTAAACTTTTTTTAAATCATTATTTTTTTACAGTAAAATGTGTTTTTGCTCAATAGCTTTTAAGGAATTTGACCCATTGACCCCAAATCAATTTTAAATATTACTTACCCCTCAGAGCCTTGGGGCTCAGCCATTTATTTTTGCTGAAACCCATGTACAGATTTTTAATCAATATAAGGCTCTGAGGTTAAAGTAATATTTAAAATTGATTTGGGGTCAAATTCCTTAAAAGCTATTGAGCAAAAACAGTACATTTTACTGTAAAAATATTGATTTAAAAAAAGTTTAAAACATGTAAACTAAAATTTAATGGCTTTGCCCTATGGACATAATCTTCCCTTTTCACGTTTTTGACGTATTCATTAATTTATATACACTTATAATAGCGAAAATGTTGACGGTCCCTAAATATGGGCGGAGAAATAACCGAGACTCGTACGAGCACATGTTCGCTCCGCACTCCGCTCAGGCCGGCTGACGGCCCCATCGCTTCCCGGTTTGAATATCTGTTGAATATCCAATATCCAACCAACTTCACCACGGTGTTTAACCTGCTTCCCCTGATGCCTGAACCCTGACGATGGTTTCTCTGTCTCCGCGGCTTCTCTCGTCCAAACAAACAAAGTTCACGGCGCCCCCTGTCTGTCACTGACCAGACCCGCCTCTGTGCCTCTGCAGGAGGTTAAAAGCCTGTGTTTTCCACCGCGCCGCCGCATCTGGATTCAACAAATGAATCGTGGCGCGGGGTCCAGCGTCGCCGCGCGTCACTGCAACCTCGGTGTGCGTTCTCTCATAGAAATAAAGGAGGCGGCTCTTTTGCCGCGCGTCAAGGCGTTTCGGTGTGCGTTGGGCTTTAGGATCCAGTAGGAAGCCACGTGTCATTTGCGTGCATAGAGCCTGCTAAACAAGGAAGTGGCTGTGTGTACCCGCCCATGCCTCACCCATTACGAGAATAATATTCTCGTATGTGGTATTTTACTACCATATTATGGTAGTAAGCAGAAATAAATGCACGAAAATCAACAAGCTACAGCGTTAAGACGCTCTCACCATCAGGATGGACAGGTGAGACTCGCTTAAACTGTATTAAACTGAACTGCACCACCACTATAAAGTGTGGCAGTCAATCCATGAAGTAGTAGACTCCTACTCATGGATCTTATTAAAATAACCAACAACCTGGATTCTTATTTCTACTAGGTCTGCCCTTGTAAGGCTATTATTTTAATTTCTTTTGCTAGTTTATCAACTACTGTCTCACACTCACACTCTCTCTCTCCACTCTCTCTCTCTCTCTCTCTCTCTCTCTCTCTCTCTCTCTCTCTCTCTCTCACTCTCACTCTCTCACTCTCACTCTCATCACTCTCACTTAAGATAAAGTTTATATTTCTGTTTGGATTCACATTCTTGTTATCTTTCCCTATCAGCACATCTGTCACACTGGAGAACTACAAGGCTGCCATGCTGCTGAGTGGCGTGGGAGACGCCCTGGGATACAAGCATGGTGATTGGGAGTTCAACTTCTCTGGGCCAGATATTCATAAAGTCAGTGCAGATAACAGGATCGCAATTAATCTTCATCTTTATATGAGTCTTAATATTTTCTGACTTTGTAGGAGCTGAAAAAGATGGGTGGTCTGAAAAAAATAAAGGCAACTCTCCCAGACTGGCCCTTGAGTGATGACACAATTTTACATCTCGCTACTGCTGAAGGTTTAGCAACAGGTGAGATATAACCCAGTGATTCTAAACTGGTATGGTATCAGGGAGGCCCATGACAAGCTGCGATCCAAATGAGAACAATTTTCCACAATTTATTATTGAATAAGCATTAAACAAGCCTATAAAGTTGAAGCTTTGCTCAAAGCAATTAGACTTATACAGTGTGTTCATACTTTTTAAGTGGGTAAAGATATGTTTCCTGGAAACTGCTGGTGACCCACGGAAAATGGTTTGGACCACTAGGAGTTGGTCAGTGCAGTCAATATGATTACATCCCCGCTTAGCTTCTGAGATCTGACGTCATCAGGTTTCACAAGATGGTTAAAACCCCAACTAATCCACTCTTACAAAGAAAGCAACCCATAGTTGTTAATAATTTGAAATGACCTGGGGAAATAGCAATAAAGCAAAGAAACACCAAATTAATTATCTCTGTTCGGGCTTTAATCCAGAAGTGGAAAGAACATAACTTCACTATGAAAATCTACAGAGAAAATTGCTGACAATATGTATTTCAACCGCTATGTTACAATTGTCCGTTATTGTATTATAACCTCACATTTGTTGATGACTGGATTTAAATATATTGTCGACAGGAAAGGAAGGAGAGGCGCTGCTGCATGAAGTCGCTCATCTATATAAAAAGGGCATGAACGACATGAACGGCCGGGCACCGGGGGCACCACCGTCAACAGTGGGATACATTTTTGAATTATATTTATAGATTTTGGGCCAAGACATGCACATCTTGTCTGACGGGTTACTTTCTTAGGTATGTCCAAGCTTAAGCCTGGACAGGAGGGGGGCTACCGGGTGCCCTACTGTTCTAGAGCTGGAGGATGTGGAGCAGCCATGAGAGCAATGTGCATTGGCCTGAGGTGAGCGACAGATATATTCTTACCTTAGCTTAAACAAGTTGATGCGTACTTGTCTGATCTTTGTGCGTGCGCTCAGTCACGCAAATGTTGTTAGCATTTTGCCTAGAGAGGTATAGCTCCAAACTGGGGTGAAGTTAGAAGCTACCAAGCTGTTCCACGTTTTCATTATTTAAACACAAAATTAAACATTTTGTAAGCGGATAAAAAGGGGCAGTATATTGTGAGCCGTAATAACACCTGGAGTACTTAGACGTCCGCGCAGTAATATCGTCGAGGTACGCCAGGTGTTATTACGCCTCACAATATACTGCCCCCTTTTATCTCTTACAAAATTGACATGTTTAATTTTGTGTAACTAGAATCTTGTAACGTTTCACGTAACTATATTTAAATAGGGAAAACCCCAGTTTGGAGCTATACCTTTGCTGGGAGAGGCTAAATGCTAACAACATTTGCGTGACTGAGCGCACGCACAAAGATCAGACAGGTACGCATCAACTCGTCTAAGCTCAGGTAAGAACATATCTCAGTATGTAAAAATGGTGGCCTGTTCCTTTTTAAATCTGGTGCAACACGCCCATAAAAAGCACATGTAATTTTCCAGCTTGCACTTGCTATTTGGCACCTGTCTTGATGACATTATGTATTTATTAAACCTGTTTTGAGTTGTATTAAGTAGTCTTTTGTTTCCAGACCTCCTAAATGATACACTTTAGGGCATTCTGATTAACAAAGTGAATTCTCATCAGATATCGTAAGCCGGAGCAGCTAAAAACTCTTGTGGCAGTTGCTGTGGAGACAAGCAGAATGACCCACACGCACCCCACGGGCTTCCTGGGGGGCGTGGCCGCTGCCCTGTTTACAGCGTACGCCGTTCAGAGGAGACCAATGGAGTCCTGGGGTACAGGGCTCCTCAGTGAAGCCTGTCCCATTGCAAAGAGCTTTGTAAAGGAAACAGGATTTGCCGTGGAGGAGACAGAGCGAGACTGGGACTACTTCTCTAACAAGTGGCAGAGGTCAAACTTGCTCAACTTTGTCAACACTTAATAATTAACATGGCAAGTGTTTCACATTAATATCTTTGGTCACAGCTACTTGGATCTGCGGGGACTGTCTAATGGGGCGGGTCCCGTGATCTGGCCTGATGCTTATGGGCCAGCTGAAAGAGATGAAGCCTATAAGAGCTTCAGTTTCAGTGGCTGGGGGGGAAGCAGTGGACATGATGCTCCAATGATTGCTTATGATGCTTTACTGGGTGCCGGCTCAGACTGGGAGGAGCTAATGAACAGAGCTGCTTTTCATGGTGGTAAGTAAGTCATCTAATGTTGGCAACATTTGTGCACATAAAGAAACTATTTTATTTATCTTTATCCTTAGCATCTGTTCTTTTAGCTTGATTATGTTCTGCTTTTCAAATTTTGGGAAGGCATCAGAATATAGGGTTATCAGTCCATTTTAAATGTAGTGAGCCAGTATTATGGCCTTATTTGGTAATTGGGTTAACACATTAGACTTAGCTGACAAACTTTGAATTGCTTTAAAGTTTTTGCGCATCTGATTTTAAGATGAACAGGAAAGACAATAAAATAGATGCTTTAATTATAATTTATTGGTGTTTGTAGGTGACAGTGATAGCACAGCTGTGATTGCCTGCTGCTGTTGGGGCGTCCTATACGGCTTTAAAGGGGTCCCAGAAGGAAACTACGCCAAGCTGGAGTACAAGGACCGACTGGAGAAATGTGGGGAGCAGCTGTATGCCCTGTCACACTGAGACATCTCCTCTGAATGGCCCTCATTTATCAACATGCGTAAAAAAATGGTGTAGGTGTATTTGTGATATACGCCAGAGGGCGCGTGACATTTATGAACCTGTGCTTTCCGCTCAGATCTTATCGTACGCAAAAGATCTGATGGTAAATGCCACGGAGAAATCCTAGCGTCATTTGAATGAAACGCCCAAAAATATTCATGTACGAGGAGGCCTCACCCACGGATTTTACGGCATGCACGCACGAAACACGGCAAAAAAGAACATTTCTCCAACCAGGAAATGATAAATAGTTGTTTTTAACAAACAAATATAATATTTTTGCGCATGAGGAAGATTAATAAATCTGTCAATAACCCACGTTAACCTTATAGCCAATCCAAGATCACATTTACTAAATAAAAAAGAGAGGGAAAAAGAAATAGGCTAATAATAAAAAGTGACCTTTATTAAATAAGCTGTATGCCTAAATAGCCTATATAAAAAGGGTATAACATTAGACCACATTAAAAAAAAAAGCGTGGATATAATGCTGCAGTACAGACTCTGGACCATGATCTGAACCAGGAAAAGCAGCTGTCAGCTCTGCGGACTCAGGGCAGGCGGGACTACGCGTCTTTCGGCCTGAGCAGAGCCTCCGGGAGGAAACAGGTGCACGGAGAGCTGACAGCCGACCGGAACCTAACGAACCCGTCCGGACCAAAGACAGCCCTACGAGACGTGCTTTATTCCCCTGACGAGAGGAGAGCGCGCGGTCACCAGACCCTGTGCACGCCGCTCATACCCGGACTTTACGAACCCGTCCGGAGTCGGACCGACGAAAGCTGTGGAGCTGTCGAGTGATTTGTTTGACGCCCGGGCTATTCGCAAGCACGGAATACGGTCCACAGACTCAACGCTCAAACCAACCAGAACACGGAGCATGGCCTCGCGCAGACCCAGGTAGTCCCGTCCCGGTACACGGCAGCGGGCGCGGGTGTGAGGCGGGGAATCCACACTAAAGTTTGCGCAGCAGCGGTATTATGTTAAAAATAAAAAACGAAACATAAATACAAAAAACATCATAAGCGTCTCTGTACCTTGCAGTCCAGGTTCTAGTGTCTCTGGTCCGGGCTCATGAGCCTCTGCGCTCGGACCCGTGTCGATGAAGCGCAACATTGAATCAAGTCTGGCCATAAACATTAACGCTGTAGCCTGGTTTCGTGTTTAAATCACTAATGAGGATTATATGCATGTGGCAATGCAATTCATGCTGTTAAAAACTGTTTTCCAGCGCTGTTTAGTGTTTAGTTACAATTGGTGTATCATGTACACCACCTCCTGACTTGGTGTAGGATTTGAGCGCACGTACGCCGGTGTACGGTGCGCTCAGATTGATAAATGCCAAAACATGCGGTGATTTTCGTACACCCCACATACCGATTTCACCGTACGCAAGTTTGATAAATGAGGGCCACTGTGAGGCTGATTCGAGTGGTGTGTCATAAACCCTTTAATGCATAACATGCCTTTTAGTGACTAGTACTGATTATTACAACTTTAGAAGAGAATTTGATCTAATTTCACATTATACAGTGAGACTATTGTGGTAATATACAATTCCTATTGTAAAAAGTTGATGGCTTTTGCACAGTATATCTAACTCTCCAAATGATTTTTTTCCATCATATTGCTGTGGGGCAACCACTTCCTGCAGAACTATGCAGCTCTATCTGCCCAGTGCATGATTTTCATTTTTTATGATGTGGAACGAATTCAGCATAATAGGAATGCGGCGTGTGCACTGAGAGGTAATTACTTTGTTTGAAGCTTTGTCTGCGTCAAATTTAATGTAGTGTTGAATGTTAAATTAACTCAATAAAGGCTCATAGAAATTGGTTCCTGTCAATTGCAGTTATTAAGACACAATTATTTAAATTTTGATTAATTCTTGGTCATTTTATTATTGTGTAAATCATTTGTGAGATTGTGAATTTAGTCTTAAGTCAGTGCTGTTTATAGGTGCCTCATACCTGTGAATTCTAAAACAGACATTACATGGTTCAAATGTCAGTTCTTTTTAACATGAAGTGTCTAACATGAAGCTTCTTCTGTTTTTGTGTTAACTTAGGACAATAATGCCAGCAAATGGGTTGCGTTCACATTCTAGAGTTGAATTATGTCCTATTTGTTGCCTATTTAAATACAAAAATCTTCAGTGGAGAAGTTTGTCTTATTATAAGTAGCCTATTGAGGACCAAAGTTATATTGCGTCTATATTGTTCTTGAGCTTTTTTAACCTCTTAACCCGCACTTTAACCAAGCACATTTTCTCCAGTTCGACTTGACCCAAATCAAAAATCTGTTGGGCAAAAAAGTGTCAAAACGGCGTCAAAAACTAGACGTTAATGAGGATGGAAACGGCAGGAAAAAAGCATCAAAAGAGGGACAAAAATGCAACAAAGAAAGCAACAAAAAGTGATTGGGCTGCCCCCAGGACTCTGTGGAGGAGGTGAGGACAGGAGGGTGTTAGCCAAGCTCACCTCCATCATGGCCAACACCTCCCACCCACTGCACAGGACTGTAGAGGAGCTGAGCAGCTCTTTCTGTGCAAGAAGGAGCGGTACCGCAAGGCCTTCATCCCAGAATGCTGCTGCTCGAGTCCTGACCAGGAAATACGACCATATTAGTCCAGTGCTCCGGTCTCTGCACTGGCTTCCTGTCACTCAGAGAATAGACAGGAAGGTTCCCAGAGTCAATAATAAACACGGTGAGGCTGCGTTTCAGTTTCATGCAGTTAAAATCTGGAACAGTCTTCATGAGGATGTGAGACAGGCCTCAACTCTGACAATGTTCAAATCCAGGCTGAAAACAGCTCTTTTTACCCGTGCATATGAAGACTGAAAGTATTTTATCTGCACGCTTGCCTTTTACTGTAATTCATTAATTTTATATTGATCATTTATTGATTGATTTTTCTGTTCTTGCAATTTTATGCAACTGTGAAGCACTTTGACTGTTTTCACATTTCCTGTCTATTTTGCACACCCGAGTGATCTTATTGAATGCTGAAGTAACAAGTGAATATCTCCGCTGTGAGATTATCTTAAAAAATGTAAGTGAAAAAAACGAGATGTAAGGATGAAAATGCAACTAAAGAAAACTTTTTTTTTTAAAGCAACAAATTGCAATAGAGTATTAAAAACGCAACAAAAGTGACGAAAAAGCAAGGAAATGGTGACAAAAAAGAAGAAAACTCTTTGATTATTTTTGAAGATCTTAGCTTTCAATTACACTGGCTGATGCTGAAATGGAGAAAATGTGCCCGAACAAAAAACACCATCCCTCCTTCATGCGAGCCACTAACCCAACAATCAGTTTTGAAATCAATTTGCTCAATTTAACTAAACCTATTTTAAAAGCTCTCCTAGCCCTTTGGAGTATTGGGAAAAGGTCACACTGTCATGAACCAGTCAGTGATCGTTTTCCTGCACACAGTTGTGGCCAAGGGGGGCTCGCGGCTTCCCGCTGCTTTTTATAGCAATTCGAGTGTCCCACGTGCGATCACCCAAACTCTCTACACACGAGGTATTCGAGTTTGTTTTGTGTCGATAATCACAGAGGATTCATCAAGTTGTGTAGAACCCCGTCTCGGCTTGAGCCCCGGTGTCCGCTGAAGCCTGTGTCCGCTTGGAGGACGCTGTCTGAGGGGGAGGCGCCGCTATGAACCGGTGAGAACAGCCGGGCTAGCAACTTAGCATAAATGTAGCAAACAGGATTTCAAAAGCGCCATGCAAACTTTGACTTGGTCTTTGATAATGCGGAATGAACTTGCTTTTAAGGTTACAGGCTAATGTAACTACTTTAAACTGACATATTAATATGATGATGCACGGACAGGGGTCATTTAATAAAAGTATTTTGTTAAGTAAGACTATTAGTTTGTGGACATATGAAATCCCACGTGATTTCCCCAGGAGTGAATCAAAGAATAATCAACAAACCCTATTCTTACACATGTTTTTATTGACTCCTCCTCAGCACATCTGCCACACTGGAGCACTACAAGGCTGCCATGCTGCTGAGTGGAGTCGGTGATGCTCTGGGATACAGGAACCAGCTGTGGGAGTACAACGAGTCAGGACCAGCCATTCATCAGGTCAGTGCAGGACAGGAACAGGTCCCTGGTCCCGGTCACGTACCTTGTTAAAAAGTTTTTAAAAATCTGTAGGTTGTCTTATTGTCATGTGTTTGCAGGAGTTGAAGGCGCTGGGCGGGGTGAAGGACATCAAGGCTGAGCTCCCAGACTGGCCTGTGAGCGATGACACAGTTTTACATTTAGCCACTGCAGAAGGTTTAGCAACTGGTGAGGGCAAAGTACTTGAACATGATTATGCAACATTGTCTTCCCAAACTTGAAACAACTCCACATTTTCAGCCAAACATTTATATTCAAAGATCTGAAATGATATCTTTACATTGCAAGTGACAAGAATTCAGTTTTAACAGTGGTTACATTCATTGTTTGTCGACAGGGAAGGTAGGTGAGGAGCTGTTACATGAAGTGGCAGCGCGATATGTTGAGGGATGAAGGACATGGAAGGCAGGAAACCAGGACCATCAAGCATCCTCGGTAAAGACGAAGAAATCAATAATGTGATTGTAACATACACTAAACATCATGCTGTTTCTAACAGGTGTATCACAGCTGAAGCCAGGGAAGGAAGGAGGCTACAGAGTGCCCTATAACCCTGATGGGACAGGCTGTGGAGCGGCTATGAGGTCTATGTGTATCGGTCTACGGTGAGTGCTGTTATGACAGTTTTCAGAGCCAACTAACTAAAACTAGTCGCAGCAAATACACAAACTAACCTATCGCCTTCTGGACGGCTGGGCCTTTTAATCAATGCCCAGAAGACCAGCCTAAGACATGCTGAGTTTGCTGGTTAAAGTGCCGGCTCCCTGCATCTTTTCACACCTAAGGTTCACAATAGGCCCAAATGGCATCTAAACATCACAAAAGGTGACGTTTACATGATCATCTGAGGCGCCTGCATTTACATCTGAGCAGTACCACTCCCATGCCCATGCTGCGATTCTCTTTCTTGTGCTTGTCTATATAGCGGAGTCACATATCTGCCTCCGCAGATTTATTTATTGGTTTATTTGGTAGGGACAGTCAAGTTAATGAACAAGCCACACCGGATTGTAGCCTTGGGCTAATTTCCATCCGTCGTCCCCCATGCGCACTCTCAAACACACTCTCATACATCCTGACCTATTGTACATGTTTTTAGTGGTAGGGGAAACCGGAGTACCCGGAGGAAACCTACGCAGACACGGGGAGAACATGCAAACTCCACACAGAAAGGCCCCGTCCAGGTGGGAATCGAACCCTGGACCTTCTAGCTGTGAAGCACGAGCGCTAACCGCTGTACTACCGTGGCCTCCCAGATCACCCCAGATCTTACCATGGACTGGACTCTGGTAACGTCTCCGCACGTGTGTTAAATAAATTGCACTTCTGATAAGACAGCTTTTCCCTTATAGTGGTAAAAATTCCATGACAGTGCATGTTACGTTTTGTCAGTAGGGAAATTTCTCTGCTGTATATGAGATCTGACGATGAATTACATTTGAATAGTTATGTTACTGTAGTGTGAATGATGCACAGAAAACCTCATGTCAGGACTATTCAAACTGGCTCCCTCCAGGTATCCCAAACCGGACCAGTTGTTGTCATTGGTGGCAGTTGCAGTGGAGACGGGTAGAATGACCCACCCTCACCCGACGGGTTTCTTGGGAGCTGTGGCTGCTGCCCTGTTCACCGCCTACGCCGTCCAGAGGAGACCAATCACGACTTGGGGTCTCGGTCTCATTAATGAGGCCTGTCCTATCGCAAAGAGTTTTGTTGACGGTCGAGAGTTTGCTGTGGAGGAGACGCTAAGAGACTGGGAATACTTTAGTGAGAAATGGCAGTGGTAAGAGACAGGCAAAAAGCTGGATTTGGATTGACACAATTCAGGGCTTGAAGGTGATGATTGAACTTTTTTTTAATGTTACAGGTACTTGGATGTGCATGGACTGTCTAATGGAGTGGGCCTGCGCTTTGGCCTGATGCTTATGGTCCAGCTGAACGAGATGAAGCTTACAAGAGCTTCAGTTTGAAAGGCTGGGCAGGACGGAGTGGCCACGACGCTCCAATGATTGCTTATGATGCTTTACTGGGAGCAGGCTCTGACTGGGAGGAGCTACTGAACAGAGCTGCTTTTCATGGTGGTAAGAAGCTTCATGGTCTCTGCCGTTGACTGAAACTCATCATTAATATTCCTTTATGCAGACACACAGTTGTCAGATGAAACAATTCAGCTTTTACCCAACTCGTACATAATTTTGTCTGATTGGGAGATTGCTTTCACAGACTGACTTCTTCAATTTCATTGTTCTATGTAATTAATGATTGTTTTTTTAAAGTTCCTTGTCTCTCTGTCTAGGTGACAGTGATAGCACAGCTGTGATCGCCTGCTGCTGTTGGGGCGCCCTATATGGCACAAAGGGTGTCCCAGATGGAAACTACGTCAAGCTGGAGTACAGGGACCGACTGGAGAAATGTGGGGAGCAGCTGTATGCCCTGTCCACTGAGAACTGCCAGATTGAGGTGTTAAGTTTGTAATGAGAAAATAAAACCATGTTAATCGATTTCAGACAATCTAAAATCCTGCTGACCCAGAGACAATGTTACACTGTGTTAGAGGTTCCCCTAGTGAACAATTAACATAATACAAATGCATAATACTCATGGCAAGAACTAATCCCAAGATAATGAGACTGTGTGGGAAATCTCCTGGGAGGTTAATTACTTTGTTTTGAGACTACATGATTACTGCCTAATGAATAAATGTCAAATAAAAAACCTGGACAAATGAATGTTAACTATAGCACCAGTGTTAACAAGTAAATCTCACCATGTTTGTAGTTGAGATGAAAACTTTATTTTTTGTCTTTTTTATTTTGTCCATTTTTATTTAGTATAATTTTCCTACAGAGAGGGGCAACAGGGTGTTTAACTACACAACTATTTTTTTAAAAATGCTAAAAATCCCCCCTCCTCTTCAAATCCTTCCTTTTGTGTTATCAAACGCCTGGTTCAGTTTTTCCATTTTGTTTTCTGCTGCTAAAAAGATGAAATGTCCCCTGTTGATTTCATCTGTGTCCTGCGCCTCCACCTGGTCGCCTCAGTGAGGTGTCCCTGCTTCTGAGAGGAAATTGGAAAGGAGAGCAGGACGACAGCGGGTGTCGCTGCCGTTGCTGTCTGCCATCTTCATTAGCATTAGAAAGGTACTACATCCTTGTGAAAAGGTTGAGACCGAGATTTGCACTGATGAAGAACGTTATGGCAGAACAATAAGGTGCTTGATGCGGGTTTCCTTCTCTTTGAGGTACTGTCCTGTCATACTTATTTAGTAAGAGTTCACATTGGGCCTCCTCTCATCCAGTAAGTAGAGGGGCTCGTTTTGGCAGGTGGGTGCAGGGATTCAGTTCCAGCCGGATGAAACTGAGGAGGATGCGTCTGTACCTGCATTGCTGTGGAAAAAGGAGCATTTCATTCAGCATTTATTGATCAAGTGATGTCACGTTCTTATTTTGTTTCTTCTTACCTTGTGGATGACTTATGTAGAAATGTTGGTGTGCTCCTTGCTGAGGTCCATGCTGTGGATGTTGAGGCACTGCACCGGGACCTTGCTGAGGAGGAGGCTGCAGCATTACTAACTGTGGCTGTCCGTGGCTGCCTGAATGGTGGGACCAGACATGGCTCCTTGTACATGTGCCTGAAGAACCAAGGGATGTGCATATTTTGAAAAGCGTGTGCATTTTGTACAGGCATGTTTAACAGAATGGGTGAATAAAGCAGGACAGATTCTACCTGTGCAATCTGGCTCAGAGGGTAATTGGGTGGGATCCCTTGGTGAATGCTGTAGCCTGGTATGGAGTAGGACCCTTGCGGAGACGTGTGACCTGGGGCATGTTGGGAGGGGTAGGCGCTGAGAGAGGACCCGAATGGTACAACGACGGGGCTGAGGACCTGACTGTGCATTCTACAACCAAAAAGAAACATAATAAAAAATAAAGCAGACACGCAAACAAGCGAAGATTTGTTTAAAATATACCTGTCCAGGACTGGGAGCAGCATGTTGTGGTTGGGCCTGGTTTCCTGTCGGGGTGCTAGATGGCTGTGGCTGATGGACTGGACCCGAGTGGTGTTGAAAGGATTGTGGAGCTACAAAGAAATTAAACATGTAAACTAAGGCACAGAGAAAAAAAGGGTTCTTCAGTTTGATGTCTACCCACCATAAATGCTTTGCTGTGGACCCTGGGGACCGTCTCCTTGTGTCTGGAACTGGGGGCACCCGGGGGGCCCAGCGCTTGAGCATGAGGACCTCCACCTTGTCCAATCATTCGGGCACCACCTTGTAACATGGGGTACATATGCTGACCTGCATAAGGCGACATGGCCTGGATGACCTGCTGCTGACTGTACTGCTGTGGGTTATATTGCAGGTAGGACTGAGGGTATGGAGACGCCACCAGAGGAGCTCCAGCGGCTGAGGCAGGTTGGATTAAGGGAGGTCCGGATGCTGCATGATCAGACCGTGGAGCCACAACCGAGCCTGGACACAGTGCAGAGAAATGTAAACAAAACAAGAATAATAATGCCAAAAAAGAACCCTTTTAGAGCACGTTACCTTTGGTCCTGGCATACTTCCCTTGGTTGACAGTGGACATAGTGTACTGATACATTGGTGGGGGCTGTAAATCACAAACATGTTTAAGACTTAGGGGTGTACCGGTTCATCTAACTCATGATTCACTATAGGAACCACAGTTTGGTGCATCATGATGCAGTTCTGATAATAAAAACATTTGTCCAATTAAAAATAATAAAATAAAAATGACAAGCATAGTTTAGATCTTTATTTCACGTGTGCTTTAATTTAAAACCTAGAATAATTAAATGTAATTTATTATTAGCCTAAATATGTATAAATAAGCATACGGTATCAATGATCACTGGTAAAACTTTCCAAATTTCAAAGCTGCTTAAATAATAAACAAACTCCTGTGGTCACAATACTAAATTCTTGTTCGCTAAAGATGCATTATGCAACTTTTTAGGTGATTTTGTGCGCATTTGAGCTTGTGACCCAACGGTTGTATGATCACAGTGGTCTCTAGGACGCTCCGGGATCAATGTTTTCACTGCGGGCGGACCCTCTCACTAGAAAACCTACAAAACAATTGATCCTGGAGCGTTGTAGAGACGCTACTGGGTTACTACAGGATCATACAGCCACTGAGTCACTACAAGGTCAAATACGCAGAAATTCCAACTTTTCTTCACATAAAATGTTGCATAATGCATCTTTAAGTTAAGTTTCTGGTTTCACTTTCCATAGACTGTTGCGTAAAACTAGCACAAAGCAGCGCATTTGATTTATGGCTTGTGGTTGGACTGTTCCTAGACAACTTCATGCTTTTAATTTGTTGGAAACAAAGTGTTTACGATAACCTGGACACGTGAACAGAGAGGATGATAATGACTAAGATTGGATCTTGTGCATTTGTTTGCACCTTTGACAATGCACTCTGCAATGGATCTAATTCACCACAGCCTGGTGATCTTCAGGAGAACCTAAAACAAACCCACTTCATGTGTTTTTGAACGATGTAACTTTGCACTGGGAAGTATTGACGACACACATGCTCTCTATTTGGACACGCACGCACACACGCCGTGTTTGACCACCACGATGCATTGTTACACTCCTATTAAGACTGGTTAAATACACAGGTTTTGTCTGAAAGTTGTGAGGAGACTTCACTGACGCACCTGTACAGAGTGGATCTGGGATACTTGGTAGAGGTAGGGAGAGTTGTACAACTGTCCTTGCCCTGCTGCAGCATGTGAGAGGACCACAGGACTTGGAGGTGTGGGTCGCGGAGGAGTTGGCGTGGTGTTAGGTTTGGTCTGAAAAGTGATGGAAAAAGTGTTTCATAAAAGCATTGTCCAGAACAAATTTTTCACACTATGGCAAACCGTGCTGAAGAAGGTCCCTACCATAGGCATTGGCGTTTTGACGGGATTGGGATTGAACTCCTTAGCATTGGGATTTAAAGTGGATTTCTTTACTTGGCTAGAGAAAAGACAAGAGACACCCAATAATAAAAACTAACAGTAGAATGGTAATACCAAATGCTTTGGGGCAATGTTAAGACTTACTCGGGCACGCCTTCGGAACGCTCTGGTTCAGACCTGCCCTCGTCACTTCCTGGGGTCCTGGCCGGCTGAGGGGTGGCTGGGGACTGCCTCTCAGAGCCTGTGGCCGTAGTGGTGGCCCCAGGTATAGCAGCAGTATCTTTAGGTTCTTCGGCTGGGACAGGGGAAGGCTGAGGCTGGGGCTGGGATGGGACAGGCGTTGGCAGCGGTGATTTGGGCTCCGTGGCAGTATCTGGTTGAGATTTTCCACCACTTTGCTGGCTGCCGTCTGTGCCGGTGGAAGGGGTCATTGTAGCAGGTGCACCAAGAGAGCTGCCCCCGCTAGGTTGTAACTAGAAGTATATAATGAGGCAAATACTTTTACTTATCTTGAAATGGAGTTGTTGATTTTCAATCTGAAAATTGGCGCAGATTATCTCAAATACTGTACTACAGAAAGACAGTAGCACTTACCCTAAATTCTTTGCCAAATTTGCGCAGCTCTTCAATTTGTGACCTTTGTTGCACTGATGGGACAGGTGTAGAAATAAAATAAGTAAATATTTGACAATGATATTACTAGTATGTAAAGCTAGCTGTAAATGTTTCTATGCACACCTTTACTGCTTTTGCCATCATCTGTGCCACTGGGGCTCTCCGATGAGCGCTCTTTTGCAGCTGCAGAAAGGATCTCATTAACTGCAAAGACAAATGCCGTATTATGTTTCTGATGTAAAATCTGTGGCAAATTAAGCTCAAGCCATTGTTGTTAACAGATTCATGTTTGTACCATCTACAGGAAAGAGAGGAGCGGGTCCTGATGTCTTCTGGGCAGGCATGGAGACCGAAGTGGTATCTAAATAAGGTGTGTCCTGTGAGGATCCCGATTTAGGCGAACGCGAGGCTGCAAGAGAGATTATATGAATTATTATGATTAATTATGAAATATTGTTGCTGTTTTGAGAGAGGCCTGTACCTGTGGGCTGAGAGTGAGAATTTGGAGTGCGGACTGTTCGACTGGACTGTGGAGGCCTTTGAGCTTTCGGAGATGTTCTTGTGGACACTGGAAATAGAAAAAAATACAACAAATTTTATAAATCTTATTCCAGGTTCTTAACAATAAACAATGTTAAATTAAAATATTTATGTTTTTACCTCCGTTGACAGGCCGAGCGCCGTCCGACAGTGAGTGAGGGAGTGAGTGGGAATGAGAAACTGTGTTGGTGTGAGGGGCAGGGGGGCTGGCAGAAGAGGGGGCAGCAGCTGTGGGGGTAGAGGGCACAGAACCTCCAGGTGAAGCAGGAGTGTAGGGACTAGCCGGACCAGAGCCAGGGCCAGGGCTGGGACTGGCCTGGGGATGATGAGGAGCATAGGCCCCACCACGACCTGACAAAGGACTGCTCCTCTCTGACGGGGAGGTGCCGGGCTGTGGGCCGCTGGCTGAAGGTAATGAGGGTCTGGGAGAGGAGGAGGAAGAGGATGGTGGGGTGGAGCGGTAACCTCCACGGCTGTGTGACGGAGGCCCACCAGCTCTGTCCCGGTTAATTTCCCTCTGCCGCTGATGTAGTGGGATGTACTTGCCCTCTCTGTTGGACGTAAAACAACATCAGTACGTTGTTAACATTTGTTGCTATACAGATGATCACTCTTTCAGCAAGTTGTTATTACAAAATGATAATCCTTGTTAGCGCCGACACCTCTTACCTGCTGCTTGTCCCGGGGCTGTCTCTGCCGCGTTCCCGCTCACGGGGGCTCTCCCGACCCCTCTCACGATCGCTGCCCTCTCTCACCACAGCGCTGTACTTATCTTCTTCGCTCTTAACTTCATCATTTTCAAGGTTGACACGATGGCGATACTGCGGACTGGACTCAATCTCACTGGCAAGACGAGCAGCACGGGCCTCTCTTTGTCGATATATGTCAGAGTTACCCTTTTCAAGAGGAACACTAACACAAGATATAAACTTTACTGCCAAATCTTATTTAAACAGGACTGTTGATTACCAACTGTGCAACTTTAACTTACGTATACATTGCAAGACTGGAATCATATGTCGATGTGACTCCATACTTTACTTCGTTGAAACGGAACATCTCGTTGGCATCCCAGCCGTTGGACTATGTGAATGAAATATGAATAAAAAGAAAAAAACAAGTAATGTTAACGCTTTCAATTAACTGTCTGCTGTAGATCTAATGATGCACTTCTATTTCCAGCCTCACAAGCTGGTTTAAAACTACAACATGTGTGCATATAACAAAGACATGCATACACTCTTACACAGCTGTGTATGTACAATACCGATTGCACTCACAGTGTCGTTTTCTAGATCGTAACTCTCCCCATTATTTTCTCCACCATCCCATCTCTGTAACACCTTTTCTTTGTGCTCTCCATTAACACGCGTGGAACTAATAGCTGTGTCTGTAAATGTATCTGCAGAAACAATGTAACGACGAAATTAGTTTAAAATTTCAAAGATAAAATCAGCTCCATCCAATTCTGCACACAATTGTAAAGTAACTAGTTGTACCTCTTGTGGCATAGTTCAGGTCCACATCTCTACAGATCATAGTGACCAAGTCCTGAGGGCTGAAGATCATAGTGTCAGTGATGTCTTCTCTTCGAGGCGGAGCTGATGTAGAGCCCCCATTTTCAGTACGTTTATGTACAGCATCCACCGCCAACTCGCACTGATGACAAGAAATGGTTCAGTACATAAAGCTAAGTTCACACTTAAATTGTAAATTATGATGTATTGAATGCAAAGCTGATAACAAGGGGAAAAAATGCCAAAAACATATTACTCACTCGAGAACTAAGAGTTTTAAAAATGCCCTCAAACGCACTGCCATTCTTCACTCTAATGTCACAAGTGGAGCCCTAGAAAAGAGTTGAGTCATTTAAAACAAATTTATGGTTGAAATTAACATGAGCCTAAAATATTACCACTTACCACGACAGCTGTGAGAAAGTGAAGCATTCTAGCATTATTGTAGACCCATCAAATGCCTATTTATTGGGAAGAAATGGTTAAATACATACATTTTATTATCAAATTGACATTTATGTTGAGTTATTTGGTGAAAACGTTGTGTATATTGTGCTTCTACTTACAGGGGCTGATTGAAAGGAGGGTTTTACAGAATTTCTGTTCCTACAAGAGAAAAAGTTGAAAATGATTGTAGCTTTCACATAGATATAATTTGTTTGGAACTTATCTAAAGAAGCTCAATTATTTCATGAAAAAAATAAAACAAATATTTGTAACCTCAAGAACAAAGGTGGTTTGAACTGAAACCACACAATCACCACCAGCTAG
Source organism: Neogobius melanostomus (assembly GCA_007210695.1). Lineage (NCBI taxonomy): Eukaryota > Metazoa > Chordata > Actinopteri > Gobiiformes > Gobiidae > Neogobius > Neogobius melanostomus. The sequence goes on from VHKM01000605.1 coordinate 931,759, forward strand.
CCATAACGTTAACAAATGAACGATAACTCAAATTACAAACTATGTGATACGTATCAAGCAACATAATGTATAATGTGCATAATTTTGTTGCTAATAGCTCTGGAAAAGACCAAGTCTTTGAAAGGTTGCGAAACAAAGCCGCAGTGGACTGACAACAGCTTGGTAAACACGGCCGTTTCAGATAAAGAGCAGACGGAACAGTGAGTAAAAGACATCACAGATATAGGTAAATTATTACCCGCGACGAGGAGGACTGCGTTTGCTTTTGTTTGTCATATTGTTTTCAAATAGGCACAGGTTAGATTAACTTTAGTTATTTTGTTATCAGCTCAGTATCTTGTCGTAATTGGTCCTTTCCCAATGCCAATCAAATTAAACTTAACATCATTGGTTCAGAGTAAAGTCATTTTCAACAACCACGCCCATGGAGCGCATAGCATTTAACCGGTAGGCCTCCGGATCACAAGAGAATCCCCGGGTTGTCCTATGAGGGGAAAGCTGGATGCTTACCTCCCTGCGGGCGCCCTGTTGCCGCTGTTCCCGCCGCTGACAGGCGTAGACATTCCAGCCGTATGTGTGGTTCCGTTTGACGTCTTTCTCCCGCCTGAACCAGGAGTCTGTTGTTGTTTTAGCATTGATGCTTAGAGAGCAATCACTTTCAGCTAAACTACTTGATTAGAAGTTTTTGAAGCCTATCGTGTTGAGTAAAATCCACGGACTTATCACCGGTGTCAACCCACTAACACAGATGCTAACGCTAATGTTGCAACCTTAACATGAGTCGCCTGTGGCCTAAAATGCAAACATAAATTGCATCCGTCTAAATACATGTAACAAATGTATAATATTTAAACGTAACCAAAAGCTTCGGCTGCTATCAACAAGGCCCAGTAAAGTAACACAAATGTGTATTATTTAGCAATAGCTTCAGCTAGCTTATCCTTGTTAGCATTAGCTTTGATCCTGACGCTCGCTCCAGGCGATGTATCTCAGATATTTACTTTCTTCGGCCTGTCTTGTTGCGTTCACTCTGATGTCCCCAGTTACTCCTCTGAAAGTTGACTTCTTAGAATTGTTGTCTTTAAACTTACAAAGTTTTAGCTTTAAGTTTTCTTGTAGAAAACCTGCTGCGGTTGGTCAACACCACCTCTTGGTAGGTTCACTTGACTCAATCCGCGCGTTGCTCACTGCCACCACGGCACAAGGCTGAAGGGGGAGGGGGCGTTCACGTCCGTCTTTGACCCACTCCTCAACATGTCCTCATCGGTCCTCTCTTCACCGTGACATATTTATAAGTAAACAATAACGCTTAGGGATTCATGTTTTTTTCCCCCAACCCAAAATGCACAGATTGATGCTGCTGGTAGGTCACATGTGGCAGTCACAACTAGTTGAAACATGGGCTTTAGTTTGTTTATGGGACGACGAAACTTAAGCGTGTAAATATGTGTGTATCTAACATAGTATTGTTATTTATATTGCAGTATGTTATAAAATATTCTGTTTATTTGCAGATACACATCACGAAATCCAAATATATCAAAACCATAGAGTTAAACAATATCTGGATGCGCATATAGAGCAGTCATTACGACTGTAATCTGAAGTCAAGATGGCCACCTCCTTGTAAAGAGCCCTTTACGTTGACAGGAGCCACTAAAGAGTCCAAGCAGACTTGCTTTTAATATTTAATTTGAATTGTTTTAAAGATCAACTCCGAAAATGTAAGTCTCTGAAACCAAACTTTTAACAATACTTGTTGGCCTGTTTTGTAGATTTTTATTGCCTGACTCACGTGTGTCCAGTGTGAAATAAGAAATCTGAGTCCCTGATTTATTAATAAACTCAGGAGCGACTGTAATTTTATGGTCGATAGTTATTGATACAGTATTATTTAGCCTACACGTCTGTTCTTATTTTCGGCTTTATATTCAACAGTTTGATGCCACATGCAGATGAAGAAGTTTGCCCCATTGCAGAGATGTGTATCCATGGTCTGCAGACATTCTGGTCATCTGCCCTCAAAGCACTATGATGTTATTGTGGTGGGAGGAGGCCATGCGGGCACAGAGGCTGCTGCTGCTGCTGCCAGGCTGGGTGCTGAAACACTTCTGGTCACACAGAAGATCTCAACGATTGGTGAGAATTATGAGGTACATAGTAATTTTGTGTTATTGTATTTATGATATTCCAAACCCCATGTTTTGTCCAACCCCGATGATTAGGAGCCCTGTCTTGTAATCCCTCTCTGGAGGAGTAGGCAAGGGCCATCTTGTGAAGGAGGTTGATGCGTTAGATGGCTTGTGTGGAAGAGCAGGAGACTGGGCTGGGATTCATTTTTCCATCTTGAACCGAAGCAAAGGTCCTGCTGTGTGGGGCCCAAGAGCTCAACTAGACCGAGAACGTTACAGGGAATTCATTCAAGTACAAGCCTCAATCCTATCATGTATATGCATTCAAACTGCGTGCATTACTAAGCACTTGACTTGTTTTGATTATCTTTTCAGTATGAACTGTCAAACATACCCAAACTGACACTTTTAGAGGGAGCTGTGGATGAGCTGCTTGTGACAGAGGAAAACGCTCAGAAGCCTGGTCGCCACAGAGTCAATGGCATTAGATTAGGTTCAGATCTTAACTTTTTCTTGAGTGTATTTTAAGTGATTAATATTGCTATATTGTTTATACCCTATTATCATTACATGACTACATACAATATTACATATTTCTTAGACTATATAATACAATTTGGATATTGATCTCCTAACCTGAAGCCTTTGTTTATGATTAACAGCAACCAAAATTCATCCAATTTCTGCTAGCTCTGTGGTTCTCACAACTGGCACTTTTTTATCTGGTTCACTCTTTGTGGGTCGCACCACTTCGCCTGGGGGTCGAATTGGAGATGTCCCATCTTCATCTGGCCTATCCCACACACTGAGAGAGACACTGGGGCTGAAGATGGGAAGACTCCGGACAGGCACGCCTCCGAGGATTATAAAAGATTCTGTGGATTTTTCCCAGGCTACGCGTCACCCACCTGACAGTCACCCATCACCATTCAGCTTTCTCAATACTCAAACACACTGCAAAGTACGAAACCACAAGCACAACCACCTTTCTAAGCAGAGAGATGATGTACAAACTAATTTACCAAACTTTACAGGCCGAAGACCAGTTGCCATGCTTCCTGACCTACACTACTCCAAGTGTAGAGCAAGTTGTGCATGACAGCCTTCATCTAAATTGCCATATACAGGAAGATGCTAAAGGTCCCAGGTACAAACAAGTGCATCAACATAATATATACTGCTTAAAATGTTCCCAACAACAAACTTTAAAAGAGTTCTCATACCATTGCAGATATTGCCCTTCCATTGAGTCCCGTGTGCTGCGGTTCCCGGGGAGGAGTCACCAGGTGTGGTTGGAACCGGAGGGGTGAGCTCGGACTTGGTCTATCCCCAGGGCTTGTCCATGACCATGCCCCAGACATTCAGCTTCGCCTCATCAGAGAGATCCCTGCATTGCACCGAGCTGAGATCCACACACCAGGTCAACCACAGCGCTGCTCTTTACTGACAAGTTTGGTCAAGTTTTGAGTTATTTTCTAACATTGCTGATGTATTCTGGCAGGTTACGGTGTACAGTATGACTTTGTGTGTCCCACTCAGCTCAGCCCCAGTTTGCAGGTGAAAAGCACTCAAGGGCTTTTCCTGGCTGGACAGATCAATGGAACAACAGGCTATGAAGAGGCTGCTGCTCAGGTAGTGGTATTTTTGTTTTAAATGTTTAGAGTTTTAACCATTTAACTCTTTAACTATTTCTGTTTTATTCTGTATCAGTGTCATATTTTTCTTTTCCACTGGTAAACATTCTACACTGATTATCATATAATCATACATTACAAATGGAAAAAAAGTTTATGGAAGTTTTGAACAAAGGAAATACTGAAACTTCACAGTGGCATCAATCCTTGTTGTGCTGTTTTGAACATTCATAAAAGTTGTAGAAAATGGTGTTATTGCCCTGGATACAGAAAGGCACAGCCTCTATATAAGACTGAGTGTCAATTTAGCAAGAATTAGAAAAAGTAATTTTTTTGTACCAGCCATATCATGTTGAAATGATAACATAGGAATAGATGAAGAGAGTATGAATACTTCCTGAGCCCACTGCATTTGTGTGTATGCCTAAAGCGTTTATATCACTGTATAGGGTTTGTGGGCTGGGGTGAATGCTGCACGCTCTGCCCTTTCTATGACACCGGTGGCGCTGTCTCGCACAGAGAGCTATATTGGAGTTCTGATTGATGACTTGGTGAGTCGGGGGGTCACCGAGCCATACAGAATGTTTACCAGCCGGGCAGAGTTTCGAACATCATTACGACCAGATAATGCTGACCTTCGTCTCACACTCAAAGGTACTGAGTTAAAGTCTGTAAAGTTATGGTTAACATTTAACAGTAATATCAATATGTGTATTAGCATTGTGTTTTACAAGCTAAACACACTTTTCAAAGGACTACAATAAACCGTTATTCACTCACTTCAAAGCTATTGGTGGCTGAGTGGTCTTACCCAAGGACACAGCAACAATATGTACTAGTCAAGAGCCGAAGTTCAAACCACTGACTTTTGAATCTGGATGAATGCTATTTAACCACTGAGCGACTGTGTTTCTGTCAGGTTTTGAGGAGGTGGGCTGCGTGTCTGCGCTGCGGTACGAAGAGGCCGTGAAGGTGCGAGATCAGCTTCAGGACGGACTTGAAGCTCTGGAGGCACTGTCTCAGTCAGCTCACAAGTGGAAACAGAAGCTGCCAAACATCCAAATTAGTGAGAATAAGAGCATTGTTATGACGTGAGTAGTGCCTATGTCAGACGTTGAGTTAATTACATCAGCATCATAATAAGGTGCTGTGTTTTTTCAGTGGCATTGAAGTTCTACGGTACAACCAGGTGTCCTTTGAAATGTTGGCTTCAGTTTTTCCACAGCATCTTTTGCCCTACAAAGAATATTCACAAAGGCTCAAGATAGAGTGTAAGTGTGGATTTATTCATTCATTTGATGATAAATTCAGTTTTAGTTAAAGATAGGGCAAAATGAAAAGCAGCAGATGTGTTCAAAATCAACATCCAATAGTATTTGTTGTGTTGATTGACGGAGTTACAGAAGTATCTTACATGATAGAAAAGTTTGGTTTGGTCTTTTTTTCTTTGAGATGAGTTCTTACAATCAGAAAGCCCATGCTGTGTGTTGCCAGGGCTTATGGTTAATTCCAAAAAACGTAAGCCAACAGGTTTAAGCAACCCAGCACTGCCTTTATTTTGTTGTGCCATTTTAAAACAGTGAGTGTGCTACATGTCCTTCAGTAAACACATTCTCTTCCAGCTGTTTACAGGCCTCACTGTGACGAACAGAAGAAAGAGATTGAGAGGATTCAGAAGGAGGAGCACATGGCTCTCCCTCAGGACATAGACTACCTCTCTCTGCCGCCGTCACTGTCTCAAGAAGTCAGAGAAATACTTGACAGGATCCGACCAACCACTGTGAGTGTCCATGTTAAACTATTTTGGATAGTTTTGTACTTTGTTTGAAGTTAATATGTGGTTGTCTTTCAGCTTGGTGCTGCTTCGCGTTTGCAAGGCATGACTCCTGCTGCAATAGTTCACCTGCTCAACTATGTTAAGTCTACAGGCCAAAAGGAAAAGAGAAACTCCAAACCTCTACTTCGAGACCTCAAAGAGAAAAGTGAAAAGCTATGTATGAAAAACGCACCTTAAGTAAAATAATTACAATAAAATGTTTTTAAAATGTCATTTATTTGAAAATGTACAAAATAAAATCTGTTACATTGTTGTAAAACGCTTTTTTTTTCTTTACTATAATCTACAGTTTTATATACAACAGTTTCTTGTACTTCAAACATCACTGTCACCTTCACAGCTCCTATTGGACTAAACCTGTCACAAGCAGCATTGTGGACATTATTAAGAGCCATTTTATTTCCCGTGAGCCACCGCTATTTGAAAGAACGTGTCCATCCAACTCATCTAAGCCTCTGCTGAAGAAACCAAATGGGAACTTCCACTGAGGCTGTGCTGCACCTCGAGGGGGCTCAGGGTTAAGTGTAGTGTCGACAAAAGTCACTTGAGTAGACAGAGCGAGTGGGGTACCCAGAGGACACTAAAAGAGAAAAACACAGGCTTAGATATGATTAACAGTGTGAACATGGGAGACTTCGTACGTAGTAGTTGTAACCTTATGTGTGCGGCAGTGGAACACATATTTGACCCCCAGGATATAGTTTTGAGGTAGTTGAAGAAGCCCCTGTCGAGCCGAGAGCAGGCGGACAGACAGGGTGTGTGGGAGCATGCAGCCTGAATCACACGACTCCTGAAAAATATAAAAGATGGCAGCAAAATTATCAGAGGAGTTGTTAAAGTGCCATGGAGCACTTGTGGGAGCTTGTGAAATTCCTGGACCTAGCAGGTATATTTCAAATAAACCAATATGATAATTCTCTGAGTCACCAAAGCCCAATATGCATGCATTTCATAGAACTGACTCCATTGTTGATGCAAAATACAACTGAAGTAATTATTAAAGATGGTTCTTTTTGTAAGACACAGGGTTTGTTTATCTGCTTTACTAGTAAATTTAACTTTATACAGTTTTAAAGGATCTGTATCATGCTATTTTAGCCATTCCAAAGTAAAGTATAGGCATTTATATGATATACAGTATTGTACCTCTATCACTATGGAGTACTCATTTTTGAGAGAAATATAAGTATTTTTGGGGGTATTTTCCCTACCTGGAAGACAAGACGCTTCGATTCAGTTAACTCCGCCCCTCTCTCCGCTCATTCCACATTTACAGTATTATAAATATAAATATCGCTGCAAAAAGTGAAGTTACTTCACATAATGCAGTTATAAGGAGTTGACATGTGCAACACAGTTTCATAAATGGCTAACACGCGTTTTGATTGACTTACCGCTCAGCCTGGCCTGGCCATCATCGGGTGTTTACGTTATGGTACGCGCGTTGGTTATAAAAGTTAATCCACTTGGATGCTTGGTGAACCTTGGCCAGAATCAATCAGGTTGGTTGATATAGTAGCTGAATCCCGGAAAGAAATTCCAACTTCTGGCGAGTGCACTCTTCTTTAGGAAGGTTGACTAATCCTGTTCCTCTCGTAGCCAAACGCGCATCCGTGACATTATCGTTGGGTAAGAAAAAAGAACAGGCGGTGTCCAGAGTAGGTTAGAAAGAGCTCCGTATTCACAAACATGACTTCTGTTCAGATCCTCCGGGGGTGCGTTTGCTTACTCTCCCGGGACAGCACAGACGCCTTGGAGAGTTCCTTTATTTCTCTCTTACAACAAAAATAATGAAAAAGCTGTTTTATAAATTAAAATCAGGCCGTAACGCATTACATTACAGACGTAGAGCACTTCCGTTCCTTTCTGACGACACAACAGAACAACTCAGTCGTTTACCAGGAGATGGTGGAGCAGCTGCTCAGAGAGCAGGATTCAGGAGGATTACTTAGAACTGTGTGAATGAAGCCAAAAACTGCTCTGGGGGTGTTTTTGATAAGGAAATAGCATAACAACATGGTTAAAAACTCCAAAAAGTCGATTTTGCATGATATAGCTCCTTTAAAGTTATAGTCTCTTTTTATTTATTTTTTTATTTTTTTTACTAGCTTTTGTTTCAATGACTGCTAATTACTGACAAGTTGACCTGTGCTGTGGTCATGTGTGAATAGACTGTCCCAATGCTGTACCTCTGCACCAACGAGACATTCTTCAGTGATGACTCTTGTCCAGGAGGGTTGAGTGCCCGAGTTCATAGCAACCAAGTCTGGAACAGCAACTCCACCGAGGGCATCGTAAATCTGTGCTCGCAACACCGAACAATTTTTAAAACTGGAACTGAAAAGTAGAATAAAACCGAGAAATTAAAATCTCATAACTGTATTCATCTTTCACACAGACACTCACACTTACATAAATGTGCAACCGCTTATTGAGTTGTGCCCAAAGAGGATAGGCTTCTTTGTGCTTGGATCAGAAGAGCATCCTCCATTTTGTGACATGCCAATAACAGTGAGCTGGATGAATGAAAAAGGATAGGAGACTGAAAACAACATCATTTTAAAGTGAGACTTCATTGATAGTGTTTTCAGGCATACAGGTTTCACATCATCATAATAGCGTCCAACAACAGGAGTGCCTGGTTTCAGTCCAACAGCAGGAGCTAGTTCCCTCGATGGTGGGTTTGTGTGTGCAATCATCTGGAAGAGACATAATTTATGTTTAGCATATATTGTTACTCCTTGTTAAAATAGTTGATGTTCATAATACCTGAAACTGCATTGAATGTGTCTGTAGAAACAACTGTTCTGAATGGGCATTATCTAAAACAATATTAGCCTTTGCAGATAATATTTCCCCCTGTTCTGTGTATTGAATTACAAACTCCACCTGTATGAGTACAAGCAAAGCAGGAATAAGTTTAATCCTTACTAAATCAACATTTTAGGAAATCAAAACAAAATGTACCCTTTTCACCACGTTATTACAAGAGTTGTTCTGTTTGCTCGGTGCAGGCCAGTCAGATGATTGTGAAACAGGTATCTGAAGAAGTTACGGAAACTTACTCAAAAGTGGAAAAGAAAAACTGTTGCAATTGCTTACAAGAATTGACATGACACCGGAACATAAATTAGAAACGTTTTACAATTACCAAAAGGTCAGTCACTGGATCAGTTTCAAGTATGGGACGCTGCAAAACAAACACAAAAAAGACATCAGAAGAATGCAAATGAGAAGCAGAAAAACACTACGTGTGCTGACCTTGATTAAATTCATATCATAAACATAGGATTTGGCGTTGAGAGCAGGGTCTGTGGTGCATGACTTAAGAGTTACTTCACGTGAACAGGATAAAGTTGATGACCTCAAAAACTCTGCAATTTAGACATACAGTATAAGAAATTATACGCAGATACGAGATAAGGCAAAGAAAAATGTTAACAAGTTAATGTCTTCTATTGTGTAATGTATCGCTTACTTGCAGGGTTACGGTCAGTGCACAAAGCAGAAGCAACAGCAGGGGATGACTGACGGAGGAGTCCTCGAGCTGATGTCTTTGAGAAGTACGTGAGTATCACATCATCAACCTGCACAGTCAAACATTTATTATTGCATTATACTGTATGGCTGCTGTAACTATTGATAATTATATTATAAGCACACCAGGACAATATTGTATACCCGATAAAAGTCTCTGGTGAAAGTGGATGTCATTTGTACTGGTTCTGAGGGTGCAAAGTGGTAGGAATCCCTCAAAGCAGGGTGGTTGGAGACAGTCTCAGTAATGGAAACTGACTTGTCTGTGTGAATAGGCACTGCATTAAAGAAACGTGTGCAAGTGTTGCATTTATCTTTTATAAGTTTACCTGCTGGTTGGATACAAAACAAGGAGTCAGTTACAGTGACGCGTGATGAATCCACATTTGCTCGGAACATCAGCCATTTCTCAACACAAACTCCAGATCTGTTAAAAGTTAAAAAAAAAACACCCAAAGGTAAATTAAATGTAAAACTATTTCCAATAAGAGGAAAACGTTAAAGTCTTACATGGCTTTCTGAGGACAACTAGTAAAGACAGTGCTTAAGTTGGCAAGACCACAATCTTCTGTATCACAGCAGCAGCCAATGTCACAGAAGTCAGGGGTTAAGTCACACAGACAACCTGAAGGATGTATTACACAATATAAACGAAGTAGGGTTAGGCGTATAAATATTTAACACAAATGTACCTTGCGTGATCAAAGGCTGCACAGTTGGAGCATCATCGGTGCCTGTGGACACTGTGGTGGTGCGCAGTGAAGTATCATCAACAGTGCCGTTTTCAGGTGCACTGGAGGTGAAGTCCTCCGTGGTTACATTGATATCGGGAGGCGCAGTTTGTGAGCTAACGCTAATGTTAAAAGATCCTGTGGTTGTTTGTTGTGCAACAGCGGCACCCGATCGCGTAAATTCTTCAATCGTTTGCCCATAAAACACAATGAAGATACAAACCACACGGCGAGAAAAGGAGTACTCCATGATATCGGCAGAGCATTGAGGAAAAGTCACGTCTACAGCTTAAGCACCAAGACGTACATGTTATTTAGATTGTGTACTGGCCGTTTTTTTTAATATATATTATCAAAGCTAAGCATATAACATGCTAAAAACATGGCTAATAGAAGCGCATTCTCGTTACTAAGGAAGTGGTCACATTAACTTCCGCTGATCCCAAGCGAGAGCAACTACCGTAAATCCTGTCCAATGACGCACATGGATTTGAGTGGACTTATTAAAAGACCTTTATAAATTTAGTATATCGGGTTTTATAAGAGATATACAGTATATATGGCCACGCAGCATACATTGCCCATGTGGAAAAAATCTTCATAAGGATCATAAACAGGCATACTACTACTACTCTAGGCAAGGCAAGGCAACTTTATTTATACCGTGCATTTCGTACACAAGGCAACTCAATGCGCCTTACAATGCATAATCATGCATGATCATAAAATGTATGTTAATGGAAGAAAATACAATGTTGCAATTTAGAAATTAGGTTTAGCCTGATCATATGTGTGTGTGTGTGTGTGTGTGTGTGTGTGTGTGTGTGTGTGTGTGTGTGTGTGTGTGTGTGTGTGTGTGTGTGTGTGTGTGTGTGTGTGTGTGTGTGTGTGTGTTTGTGTGTGTGTTGTGTGTGCGTGTGTGCGTGTGTGTGTTTGATAAATGCACTTTGAGCCCAATTAATATAACCAATGGGTTATATTGCATTGCTTTCCTGGAAAGAATACTTGACTTATGCATTTTTCCCCCCATCAATTTCCACGCTAACACGAGCAGGGATGTAAGTAAATCAATCAATCAATCAATCAAGCTTTATTAAGGACACAGAATCCTGGTCCATAGTATAAAAAGAAATAACAAAAGAATTAAACACAGAATTCATTTTCTAAATCTTATCCTTATACCACAAAAGAAAGAACAAAGGTACCATCATAAAGCTTGAAGTGCCTCACTCAAACCAGGCCCTAAACCAGGGGTAGGCAAGTTTGCTCGGTGGAGGGTCGATTTTCGTTATTGTCAAAAGACCAAGGGTCAGACCTTCCAACTGAAGTCCGAAGTAAAGCATAACTTTCTACAAATGCCAGTGTATCATATATGGCCTAAATGGGTGTTCTGCTAATACATTTTAAAGGAATTGACAGCATTCTTCACATTTCTAGAGTACTTTAACAAACATTTGATCTCTGATATGTGTAATTATGTTCCTCAAAATCATCTCGAGGGCCAGAGTTTCTATAATGGAGGGCCGGTTTTGGCCCCCGGGCCTGACGTTGCCTACCCCTGCCCTAAACATTAAGCTGCAGGTACCAAAGTAAATTTTATCATCTGTGCGCCTCCATTTCATACATGTTCACACTGGCAATTTCAGCTGAATGAAAACATTGTTTCAAGTTCTGGGACATTTAGTGTTGCAATCTTGGACTATGTCTTCTGTCAGTAAGCATTTCATTCTTGGGAGAAAACACATATTCACCCTTGAATCTTTTAGATTAACCAAAATTAAAGTCTTAGAATATTAGAAGTAGGTACAGGTTGACCTTTCACGCTTATCGTAAGAGATGTGATATGGTCATATATAGCATACCTCAATAGACAACATTAGAAAAGGTTAGATCATCGACTAGTACAGTCGATGACCTAACCTTTCTATGATGGATACTCCCTGGATGAATGAGAGCCTTCACACACTCAATAGACAATATACTTTTTTATTTCTTTACTCTGATCTAAACTCCATAGTCACTGGTTTCAAATCAACAAAGGAATCATAGGATAGTTGTGATGAAAAGTGAAATACAGGCTAAAGTGGGAAGTTAATCACGGGCCTTTAAGTTTTTTTCTACTCCTCTTACTTCACTGAAATTAAGGACCTTGGCTAAAACACAAATCTGAACTGACCAGAATGAGAGAGACGAAGAGAGAGAGAGAGAGAGAGAGAGAGAGGAGAGAGAGAGAGAGAGAGAGAGAGGAAGAGAGAGAGCAGACGAGAGAGAGAGAGAGGAAGAGAGAGAAGAGAGGAGAGAGAGAGAGGAGAAGAGAGAGGAGAGAGAGGAGGAGAGAGAGAGACGAGGGAGAGAGAGAGAGAGAGAGAGAGAACGAGAGAGAGAGAGAGAAAGCTAGAGAGAGAGGAAGAGAGAAGAGAGGAGAGAGAGAGAGCGAGAGAGAGCTAGAGAGATGAGAGGACGATGCACCGCGAGCAGAGAGAGACGGGGAGAGAGAGAGAGAGGGAAGAGGAAGTCATCTGAGTTTGCTTCTTGAGGGTTCTGTATATCTCGTCCATCCGGGCACATGTCCTGATGGACGTAGATTATATCATTTTGGAGGGAGGAGTGACTGAGATATACATTCCCTGATAGTGGGTCTGGCAAAGCAGGAGGAGGAGACTTCCTTCACAAATACAGCAGTCCATGTCCAGCACAGGGACACAGGACAGTCAGCCTGCTGAGGGATCTGTTTGCTCACTTTAAATAATTCTTGGTTGTTGATCCCCCCCCCAGATTTCTCCAGTCATGTCAGAGGAACAGGAGTTGGACTACCATACAGCCATCCAAAAGGCAGGGAAGCTGCTTTTTCGCTTCCCTTTGGTCACTGTGAGAGGAACTCCACTTATGTGTCACATTGCAGATAACTTTGAAAAGATCTGGGCTTTTAATCCACACCCTTCAGACCTCCTCATCGCCACATATCCAAAAGCAGGTATCTATCTTTTAACTGGAATACTTTCTACTTATGCCATGATAGCTTTAACAGGCTGAACAACTTGGGCTGTAAGAATAAAGACTTCAATACACTAAACCAACATTTCAGTTGTCACAAAGCAAAGTTGCTGTTGGAGCCATACAGGGGGTTGGCTTATATTTCTGTGTGGTGGGTGAGAGACTCATTGGCACCATGGTAGTTATGGCACTTACACCTGTACTGTGCGTTACCTTGGGCTATGACAGCAGGGTGAGCTTGAAACTTCACTAAAGGGAGGATTTGCATTAGCCTTGGCAATAATCCTGCTTTTTTAAGATTTGTACAATTATGTCTCCTTTTTATAAATGCATTGTCCCTTTATACATAATTAAATAGAAAATAGAAATGCACACTTCAAATTGTGATTTGCAGTATAAAGTCATTAGTGTCAAACCTGACAAACCTGTCAAACTTGTCAAATCTTAACTTTCCCGCCACATTTGGATCTTTGTGACAACAGTACTGGTAAAAATCATAATCATAATCTGATTTCCGGAGCTCTCGGATTATTCAAATTGCTTATAGGCCTTTATGTAATCTAATTTATGTCTAATCTTTCTCTCCTAACCAGAAATATATGGCAAAAAGACAAAGATTAAAAACATAATGGAAAGACTGACACTTTTTTCTTTCCAAATGGTTCACAAAGGTTATCAGATTATTGGGTTACTTTAGTAATCTAATTTCTCTGGCCATGAAACCGTATGCGTCTTTACTGTATTGGACGAGTTTACCCACTTTTTGCTCATACAATACAGCTCCACAGTCCCACCCCTTTCGGTCCTGCTGCTCCGGTCCGGAAGCAAAAAATCCCTTTCTCTGAGACCGTCGATTTTCCAAAAATTCAAATATTAAGAGTTTAACAACACCGCAAAAGCTAATCAGCTATGTAGCAATTTGTGACCATAAAATGTTTCATTTCAATCCAAAAAGAAGACATAATGTTAAAGAAAAGGCAAAGGTACAGGCTGTGTACATATTTTACTTCCTGACATTAGAAACTCCGTATCCCATAAACCATTGCGACACGGCGCTGATAAGTGGCAACGGTGGTTTTTAGCGGGTTCGGTGAGTTTCTTTTACCATTAAGACAAGGGTTTCAACGTAATTTTCCTATTTAAAGAGCAAACGTGACCAGATTTGTAATGGTTTTCCCCTCTTTTCACACTTTTTATTTCATCGCTGAAATAACGCATCATGTCTGAAAGCGAGATCATGATTGCACATAATCATTACATTTGCCGCTAAAAATATATATGTAGCCTGCATTACAATAAATAAATAAATACGTGGGGAACGTGAAGCTCAACCAATCAAAAGCCTTGGCGTAGATCACGTGACTACCGAGCATACTGGGTAGTTCTGGGACGAAGCCTCGCTGTTAAACTGTATTTTTTCCTAAACTAGATCGATCTCATACGTGTTTTTTTCACCTACATCTGACTTTGAGCTCGGTTTATAACCACATAGCTGGTTTCAGCCCAAGCGGACGTAGTTACGGAGTTAAAGACTTTTTGCCATAATTTCTTTCTTGAAGCTTCAAAATTAAAGGATTGATTGAATCACTGGGTCACTGGGTTGTTTGTATATCAGAAACAACTGGTTTGTTTGGATTTAGTTGGTTTGTTTATTTTTCAGGAACAACATGGACTCAGGAAATAGTGGACCTGCTTCTGCACAACGGGGATTCTGAGGCATGTAAACGAGCTCCCACACCGGTCCGCAGCCCATTTCTAGAGATTTTCTCTCCCAAACCCATCCCTTCAGGCAAGTGCGCTGTAAAATTAGGATAAACGCTTGAATGCTTTCCTCCATAATAGGGTCAATTTAGGATTCTTTAGATCTGTTGTGTGCATCATTTTCTGGGGCCAGGGGATACAGGAGGAGGGGCCTGACTTTGCCTACCCGATCTTATCGCCTGCAACTGATAAACCCAGGGTTGCAGTACAATTTGTTCAGTTCAGTTCTATTTAGAAGTACTTGATGTTCAAAATCAGATTATGACTTTAACACTAACCTGAAGGTGGAAGATTCCTATTTACACTCACTAGCCACTTGCAAATCTTTCAACACTGAAGGTATCATTCTGCTGTTATATTTGAGTGTATTCTACATCAAGCCCTATTATATTTAAATGAATGAAAGCCTATTTAGTACACAGTTAGAAAAGAGAAAAAGAAAACAAGTCTTTTTTGTTTTGTTGGACCTTGATGCACCTTGTTTTTGTTATGTATGTGATCTAAATTTTTTAACCTAAGGCCGTTTTCACACATGTTGGAGCACTTTGTGGGTCGCCTCGAGACCGCCTTAGCTCCATCTGTATTTACTCCAAAGTTAGTTAAGTCCATGTTCACACGCGCTCGCACAAAACATCGGAACATCAGCCACGTAACAACGATCAGCTGTTCAACGAACTTATTCCCATGACAACCGGCATCACCTCTCAATGTGCCGACACTGACACGCGCGCACGTACAGGCACACTTCCCCGATGTGCATGGTCACTCCTCTCCCTCGTGGTTAAATACACTGGCTTATAGAAGCGAAGCGCAGAGAAATGTACTTAATCAGCACAGAAATTTACTTAATCAGCAAGTTTCACTGCAGCAGGAAGGGAAAGACAGGAAAGAGAGGCGTACCAGGAAAGAGAGGCGTACCTGATGATTTAAAGTTAATTTATTTTGCCTGTCAGAGCAGTAATCCAAACGTCGTCATGCAGCGCGTAGTCATTCATTCTTTGTGCAAAAAAGAGGCATCAAAGCGAGAATAGTTCACCAGAGGTCGGCCGCATTCACACCACAACCGCTCCGACGCAGAGAGCGAGATGCGCAGCTCCGAGACCACCTGTTTCAGTCGCAGTCGGAGCGGCTGTTTACACCGTCGTAAAGTGCTGCGGTTAGATTCACACTGACCTTAAAGTGCAGCTCTCGGGCCGAAAGTCCCTATAAGTCGACCTAACTAGAGCCTGTGTGAAAACGCCCTAAGGCTCTCCCAAATAATGATTATATATTTTTGTTTTTGTAATTGTGGTTTACAAATTATTTAACCAATCCAACTTTAACTGCTAACCAATTATAGGTTTGAGTTGAAGCCACAGTCACTAGTGAGTTAAAAGCCCTGGTTACCAGTATATGTCTTATATTTGTTAAGGTCTTGATCTTCTCGAGAAAATGGACCCTCCCAGAATGATTAAGACACACCTCCCCTTTCACTTGGTGCCCCTGGGTTTCTGGGAAAACAAGTGCAAAGTGAGCTTTCATTTTTTGCTTAACCTCAGTTTATTGCTAGCATAATGCTACTGCAGAGCTTGTCTTGCATTATTCTACTCGTGTGTCATTGTTATGAATCTTGTTCATGCCTCTTGCATGCAGACAATCTATGTGGCACGCAATGCCAAAGACAACATGGTGAGCTACTTCCACTTTGACCGCATGAACCAAACCCAGCCGGAGCCAGGGCCTTGGGAATGCTACGTCAACAAGTTCATGCAAGGAGAATGTAAGAGGATTATCACACATTCTTGAGGGTCATTTTACACATCAATCAAGCAGGGTTCACACCAGTGTAATCTCTCGTGTTACTTGTGTTTTTACTGTAGATGGATATATTGGGTTTGATGGACCTGAGGAGATTAGAAGGATTAAAATGATCCTTTTTTTAGATTGGCTATTTATTTTGCACATAATAAGAGGACATGCGTATGGAGATTGGGAGCATATTTAGTCCTTTAATATTTATTCATTCATTGAATTTCTTTCTGATGCTTTTATAATTTGCCCCTTCATTTGGAAAAGGCAAATATTCCATCCATCCATCCATCCATTTTCTTCCACTTGTCCGTTGCCGGGTCGTGGGGGCATCTGTAGGAGTTGCCCAAATCACATTGCACCAGCCCCCTATGGCTCCTCCCACAGGTGGTGGGTCCACAGAAGGACGGCCTCATGGTTCTAACCGGGCCTGTTGGTCTCTCATAAGGGGCTTCTGAACCGCTCTTTGTCTGACCCGTCACCTAGGACCTGTTTGCCATGGGAGACCCTACCGGGGCATGAAGCTCCCGACAACAGAGCTCCCAGGATCATTCGGGTGCTCAAACCCCTCCACCACGTTAAGGTGGCGGTTCCAGGAGGGGGAAAAGGCAAATATTTAGACAAATTCTTCTTTCATCTTTTTATTACTTTACTTCTTGTACAACAAACTCACACTAAATGCACATAGTCATCTATGCATTTTAAAGGTGACGTTAATTCACAAGGCTTGATGTTATACATGTGCTTTTTGAATAAAAGAACATGAATATTCTAACTATTGTTTGAACAGTGGGATGGGGCTCCTGGTATGATCATGTGAAAGGCTACTGGGTGGAGAAAGAGGAAAGGAACATCTTGTATTTGTTTTACGAGGAAATGAAGGAGGTGAGGCTGTAAAACATTAGTGTTTGAAGTTAAATATTGTTTGTAAATGCATTTATTTATTTTGTCTGTGTCCAGAACCCCAGACGTGAAGTGGAGCGCATCATGAGGTACCTGGACCTGTCCCTCTCTGATGATGTCATCAGTCGCATTGTGGAGCTGACATCATTTAAAAGCATGAAAGAAAACCCTATGTCCAATTACTCGTGTGTCCCAGCTCCTGTGTTTGACCACACCATCTCCCCATTTATGAGAAAAGGTCTGTTAAATTTTAAGTTCATTTTAAAAATAAAAATTAAATAAATAAATAAAACAAAAGCAAAGCAAAGCACAAAGATCAAGACAAAAATAGCCTATATTGCATGGGACCGCTGTGTCATCAAGACCGTCGTTTGTGTCCCTGCCATAGTCCGGGCTCCGACAATTTGCTAAATGTCTACTCACTCTTCACCCCCTTTTACCCTATGCTGTCAAGCATACGGGCCCAAAAGCCTTAGTTAATTATCAGTATATTACAGTATCTATTTAACTACTCATTTAATAAATTTGTGTTTGCTTAATATTACAACACTAAAGATAATTATTTTGTGTGTGTGTGTTTTGTGCTCGTCTCCATTGAATGTTTAATGGGTTAAATAGGTTAAACCAAAGTGTGTCATCGTAATAAGGGTTTTTTCTATACAGGTGAAGTTGGTGACTGGAGAAACTATTTTAGTCCCGAGCAATCCAAGATGTTTGATGAAGATTACAAAGAGAAAATGAAGGATGTGGACATACCCTTCAGGGATTCCATTTAACATATCAAAGATGGATGATTGGCACAACCAAACTTGGAAATCATTCAACTTTTTGACCTTTTTAAACTTGTTTGACCTTTTTTTTTTTAAACAATGATTTGTTGAACATTATCACCTATTTTTATCTTCTTTTTTTTTTTTTTACAAAACGAAATCACTGAGTTTGTAATCAATTTATTGCAGTAGATCACGTAAACAATATATAAGACCAAAAGTGTTGTGACTGAATGTCCGTTTGTGTCTTGAGAAAAAGAGTCCACTGACTGCATGGAGCCTACAGGGGGCGCTGGCAGCTGCAAGCACGTGCCTTTCTGCCCATTTGAAGTCAATCTGCAACTCTACACCACGTCATACAGTGCCCAGCCTAAGCAAGAGCAACACCACTACCGTCATAGAAAGGAGCTGAAAAGTCAATCATAGGAAAATGGACACAATAACACAACATGGTGAAAATTTAACAAAATTTAACAAAACAAAAAAAATCACCTTTAATACATAGTTTATTTCTTAGAATAAAATCTTAAATATTTAATACTTTATTGATACTTTTTCCTTCCGTAGACTGAGGCTTTTATAAACGTTTTTGAACATTTTTTTTCATTATTTTTTATATGTTTTCTTGTACTCCTCCCATCTCTTGTTCTGGTTGGCTCATGATTAACTCCAAACTTCAGATGTGACCATCCCTCTCGTCTTTGCATCATTCTCCCCAACCTTTAAGATCTTCGGTCGCTCATTTAGCTTCTGTACCTACAATGAAAAGTAGTGTTAGAGAAGGAAAGACAGGTGTCCGCTATTGACAAATTACAGTGAGAGGAAAAGGAAAATGAACAATTTGGAATTTCTCACATTTCTGCATAAATTGGTCATAAAATGGGGTCTGATCTTTATTTAAATCACAAGAATCAGTAAATGGTGTCTGCTTAAACTAATACTACCCAAACAATTACATGTTATCAAATTGTTATTGGCCATAACATGTAAACATTCACAGGACAGGGAGGAATAAGTGAGTACACCTCCTGGCTAAGGATCTTCCAAGAACTAGACAAATTTATGCAGACATTTAGAGTCAGGTGTGAGCCAACCTGAAGTCCAATCACTGAGGTGTGGCTTAAAGCTGCCCTTGCCATTGAAAATCAAGCTCAAGTTAAGAATTGTCTCTTGTAGAGAAGCATTGTCTGATGCACCATGCCTCACTCAATAGCCCTCTTTGAAGACCTACAATCAAGAATTGTTGATTTGTATAAAGCTGGTGCTTTGCTGCCTCAGGGCCTGGACAACGTCAAGATATTTTGCAGAAACAAACTTGAGGCCATCTGTCCAACAGTTGAAGCTCAAAAAGTAAATCCACTTCAGAATGGTTTCAGAGGAATACAATATGCATTCTGGAATGGCCCAGTCAAAGTCATGACCTAAACCCAATAGAGATGCAGTGGCATGACCTCAAGAAAGCTATTCACATCAGACATTCCAGGAATCTCGCTGAACTGCAACAGTTTTGTAAAGCGGAACGGTCCAAGATTCATCCTGATTGTTGTACATGTCTAATTTGCAACTACAGGGAACGTCTGGATGAAGTTATTGCTGCCAAATGAAGGTCAACCAGTTATTAAATCCATTGTTTGGGTGGTATTACTTTAAGCAGACACTATTTACTCATTCTTGTGATTTTAATAAAGATCCGACCACATTTTATGACCAATTTTGGCAGAAATGTAAGAAATTTCAAAGGGTTCACATTCCTCCCACTGTACCAAACAATTAATTCATGCTTCTCAATGCTATAACCATATAGACAACTGTATATGATTTTACAGTTTATGGCTACAGCATCATAATATGAAGTACCTTGTGCTTTACACCAGCACGCAGGGCTTTTCTATTTTAATTCATTGCAATATCAATTCATTTAAAGTGTGTTCAGTGTCTCATTAAAATAGGGGAAAGGCAATGCCGCTTTTCTTTAACCAGGGTGAGTGGTTCCTTACTGTAAAGCACTTTGGGCCTGATAAAAGTAGAAAAGCGCTATATAAGTCGAGTCCATTTACCAAATAAACAGAGTACTGGCACTAGAACACACTTATTTCTAATGGTATACATGAAAATACAGATACTCAGAGCCCACAAAAAGCGCAGCATCTGATAAAATGGTTGGCACAGTTTCTAAGGCAACACACAATGCATCAAACACCAAACACAGAGCCACAGGGATCTCCACCTACACAAGCCAATTCACTGTATGTGTCTTTATCAAAAAAAAAAACCTAA
Organism: Neogobius melanostomus; assembly: GCA_007210695.1. NCBI lineage: Eukaryota > Metazoa > Chordata > Actinopteri > Gobiiformes > Gobiidae > Neogobius > Neogobius melanostomus. The sequence continues at coordinate 952,123 of VHKM01000605.1, forward strand.
GTGGAAGATCCAAGGGCAAATAATAAGCTTTATTCAGCTTGTAAATATATAGCAGAATCAAAGAGCCTCTTGTAGCTTTGGGATACCTTGCTTTGGTTACAGGCTAAAGGTGGTATGGTGATGGATTTAGTCTGGAAGATGAAAAGAGGATGGTGAGTTAAGTTAATGAGTGGATAGGAAACGGCTGAGAGAAGAGGAAAGTCAGAATGAAAAAAATGTATACACAGTGCATTCAAATGAGTTTAAAATTACATATTGTTATAAAAAAAACAAAGGAAGAAAAGATTGGAAAGGGATTATCATTCTGTAGCGCGCACACATGAATACTTACACTCAACGTAGTTACGGGCGAAGAACTTCAGCACCTCATCAATGAGGATGACAGGGAAGGACAGCTTCAGCACCATCATCCACTGTTCAACTGAGAGATGGGTGAGCTTGAAGATCATCTGTGGGGATAATGGGTGAGCGGTCAGTACTGTCAAGACAGAGTCAACCAGGCTGTGCAAGAAAATATCATTTATTTTCCTCATGTCATTCAATCTGAAAAGTGGAAGAAGATGGATGGATGTCATTCAATCTCAGTTTCTGATTAGATTATATGTTTCCATGGTAAAACAATTAAATACAGCTTTTGCTAATATGGTTCATGAATGAAGTCAAGATAGACCTTTTAAATAAACTTCAGCTTAAAGAAAAAATCTACAGTACCATTTATCAACAACAAGGAAAGTTTCCTTCAAACCAAATGCTGTTACTTCCGCAGAATGAATAGAGACCTAATTATTAAATAGTCCCACAAGACAATCAGAGAGGAGATACTTACAGGCATAGGGTCAACATAGATGATCATGAAGTGCAGGGACATGGAGAGGGTCATGGCGGAGAGCAGCCAGAAGTTACTCCATGGGGGCATACGCACAAGAGACTGGTTCTCAGACAAGCTAAAGAAAAGTACAAAGGGATGAATAACTTAAATGATAGAAGTATATTTCTGTAAACATAAGTGAAGCTGTACATATACATGAACATTGTTAAATTCATCATAGTCTCACCTGTTCAGAGCGTTGCACATCTCAATGGTGACCAGCACAGACAGGGCCATGGTCATGGGAGGATAAGCCTCAAAGATCTCACAGTCAAGGCCAGCGAAGTCCTCGTTCTCATCGTGGCACTGCATGAAGTGAGACTGTGGAGCAGAGAAATGAAGGATGATCCTTACTGGTGTGCTTTAACAATGTGGAAATAGTCATATCTGAGAAGGCCTACATACAGCTGATAGTAGGTGATTTGTGGGCCAGTATGGTCGTACATGAACCACCAGGCAGCACCACCAACAGTGGCAGCACCAACGTATCCTATCAGAGAATAAAAGCATCACTGCAGATAACACTAAACACAAAGCAATGACAATGATGTCGCAACTCTACGTACCACCAATAGCCATGTATCTGAAGAAGAGCCAGCCAGAGATCAGGGCCTCCTTGGGGGAACGTGGGGGCTTGCCCATGATGTCGAGATCAGGAGGGTTGAAGCCCAGGGCGGTGGCGGGCAGACCGTCAGTCACCAGGTTCACCCACAGCAGCTGCACAGGGATCAGAGCCTCAGGCAGACCCAGGGCAGCGGTCAGGAAGATACTGAGAAACAGAGACGTAGGTAATAACTATGGCCCATACTGTTTAGATGATGTGTATAACAGTTCCAAGTGCACTCACCAGACGACCTCACCAACGTTGGAGGAAATGAGGTAACGGATGAACTGCTTCATGTTGTTGTAAATAGCTCTACCCTCCTCAACAGCAGCCACAATGGAAGAGAAGTTGTCGTCAGCCAGGACCATCTCAGAGGCAGACTTGGCAACGGCAGTGCCAGAGCCCATGGCGATGCCAATCTCAGCCTTTTTCAAGGCTGGGGCATCGTTTACACCATCACCCGTCTGAACATGAAAGGAAAGATGTTAAATATGTTCTGTTTTTAACTATTTAAAGTCACACATTTCACGCATTTGTGAAGCTGTCTCACCATGGCAGTAATGTCATCATGACCCTGCAGGAACTCAACAATCTTGGATTTGTGGGCTGGCTCGACACGGGCAAAGCAGCAAGCTCTGCGGACAGCTTCAGACTGTTCAGTGAGGGGCAGGTCATCAAACTCACGTCCAGTGTAGGCCTTTCCTTCAACATCCTCATCCTCTCCAAAGATGCCAATACGACGGCAGATGGCAATAGCAGTACCCTTGTTGTCACCTGAATAAAGTGGAGTCTTTTAGGAAACTGTTTAAACTGCTGAAATGATTTGTACTTCTTCAACAGCAATGATACTGACCAGTGATCATAATGACACGGATGCCAGCATCTCTGCACAGCTGAATGGAGCCAGTCACCTCTTTACGAGGGGGATCCAGCATACCAACACAGCCAACGAAGGTCAGGTCATTCTGAGAAGACCATTATACGTTTACATTCTTGTATTTGCACAAAGTAAAAAATGAACAAGGCTCTTTAGTTCTCACCTCATAGTCTACAAACTTGGTGGAGTCCTCAAGGACCATCTCTTCGGGCTTTAGGGGGGAGTCACGGGTGGCCAGAGCCAGGCAACGAAGGGTGTCGCGGCCGGTACCCCAGTCTTTGATGACAGACAGGATCTTGTCCCTGATGGTGTTGGTCAGGGGACGCGGGTGGTGCCGACACGCACATATGTGCACCTGTCAATCACACCCTCAGGGGCACCCTGATGAGAACACAAACATAGGGTCGGGTCACTTCTATGCCACTGTATGTAAAAGCAGTATAAAAACAAAACAATATACCTTCACAAACATCTTGGCGCCACCATCACCCTTAGCAGGTGTGCAGTACACAGACATGGATTTCCTGTCACGGGAGAACTCCAGGGTGAACTTCTTCTTCATGAGCTGCTTGATCACCTATTACAACATGGATAGAACCGTTTACTGTAAGTTGCTGATCGACAAAGTGTTTATCTTTCTTGATGAAGCATGTGACTTACGGTGCAGCAAGCATTGGCTCTCTCAATTCTGGACAGGTTCTTAACATTGGAGTTGAAGACATTCATCTTCTCAACAAGGCAGCACAGGGCAGTTTCAGTGGCCTCACCAACCTTCTCAAAGATCTTCTTGGACTGGAGAAAAATAACAAAGAAATTGCTTAGGCCCAAAACTTAAGTATAAAGAAATACTGGACTTTAATGGCAAATTTTACCTCGTTGTAATCCAGTGAGGAGTCGTTGCACAGAGCACAGATAGTTGACAGCTCAACAAGCCCATCATATGCACTGCAGTTTGTCTTACCGCCTCCCTGGGAACTGTTCAAATTCAACAATTAAATATTTTCCTCTTGTAGTTGAATGGGATAGAAATAGGTCCAAAAATAAAACTGTACAATATATAAAAAAATCCAACTTACACCTCGCCCTCAGGGGTATACTTGGAGCCAGAGATATCAAAAGCATCCAGGTCAACATGGTCGCCATCAACATTCTTGATGACGAACATCTTGGTTACGCACATCTGGTTGGTGGTCAGGGTGCCAGTCTTGTCAGAGCAGATGACAGAGGTGCAGCCCAGAGTCTCCACAGAGGGCAGGCTTCTGACAATAGCGTTCTTCTTGGCCATACGACGGGTACCAAGAGCCAGGCAGGTGGTGATGACAGCGGGCAGACCTAGAGGACAGTGGTGGAATATGTGTATGAGATAAAAAGTTGTGAATAGAGACAAAGACATACAATCATTTGTTCACTCACCCTCAGGGATAGCAGCCACAGCCAGAGCAACGGCAATTTTGAAGTAGTAGACAGCACCACGGATCCAGGAGCCACCGTGCACGGGGTCGTTGAAGTGTCCGATGTTGATGGCCCACACAGCAATACAGATCAGGGTGATAACCTTGGACAGTTGCTCGCCAAACTCATCCAGCTTCTGCTGCAGAGGGGTCTTCTCAGGCTCAGTGGCAGCCATCTGGTCACGGATCTTACCAATCTCAGTGGCCACACCAGTGGCAACGGCCACACCGATGGCTTTGCCAGCAGCGATGTTAGTACCCTGTACAATGTAGTGTAAAGTGTAAAAACCTGTGGTGGATGTTTAGGAAATAAGTCTGATCCTAAAGTACATACAGAGAAAAGCATGTTCTTCTTGTCCTGGTTGACAGCCCTGGGGTCGAGGACAGCCTCAGTGTGCTTGATCACACTGACAGACTCACCTAAGAGCAGCAGAGAAAAAAAACAACTTTGCCATCTTTTCTAAAAGACACAACAGAAACAAGTTTGAGCTCAACTCTCACCAGTAAGGATGGACTGGTCAACACGCAGGGTCGTTGACTTGATGGTAACAAGTCTGATGTCAGCAGGGACTTTGTCACCAACTGTGGGGAAACCATTATTTTAATTTTAATTTGCATGATTATAATTACAGCTATCATACTTTTAGAAAGACACGAATGGCAGCACGCTGGTTAATACGGTATTCGATTGATCTGATAATACAGTAATGTAGTGGTATGTTGCCTGAAATAAGTAAAAGTACAGATACAGGAGAAACTAATTACTTAGGCAAAAGTAGAGTAATAGCCTTCTTAAGTAAAAGCATTAAATTAAAATTACTTTTAAAAGTAAAAACTAAAGTATTTCACACTGATTTTTCAAAAGTTAAATGTGTGATATCTTATATTGCGCTGTTGTTATAAAACCAGGTTAAACATGGTAGACTCCAAGACGGAATGAACCGCATTGTCTAAACACTGTAACTTTTAATCTAGTTAAAAAATGTTGTGGAGTACAAAGAACAGACACCTGCTCTAAAATCCAAAATTTACGTAAGTAAAGTAAAAGTACCTAAATGTATACTTTTTACTTGTATTTGTACTTTTCACTGTTACTTTCTACCACTGAGGGAGGGGCATGCAGAGGACAGGTGTTCTTTGACAAATGAACAGCAGTGGGCAGTGGCGATGGGGAGAGGAGGTGCAGCAGGTGCTGGTGAGGCAGGGTATTTATACTCCTGATTTTGTTTTCCTTCAGTCAGCATGTTTTCACAGCAGTGCTACTCCGTCCTCTCTCACTCCCACTGCCTTAAAAAGACACAAGGCTTTGCCATGAACCCAGGACTGCATGTGTGTCAATAACACTACTGTAAAATACAGTCTGTGTCATTTTATTGTCTATTCTGGTCCTGTCAGACAAGAAACAAAACATATTTGAGCTCCTACCGGACACCTCCACAATGTCTCCAGGGACAATCTCTCTGGCCTTGATCATCTGCACACTCTTTCTGTCAGAACGGTAAACTTTGCCCATCTCAGGCTCATACTCCTTAAGAGCCTCGATGGCACTTTCAGCATTACGTTCCTATGAACACACAGAGAAAATACATAATTCGTCCACATGAAGTTATGAAGCATTTTTAATGTAAGAATGTTTTTTTTCCCTTTGAAATATGTAAACTTTAATTTTCTTTTGTTATTGAACAATTCAAATAATGATTAAAACTTAACTCAATACATAAAAGCTGAACTATTTGTTTGTATGTTGACCATTACAGTAGTAAAATACTCTGATCATGTATCGCATATCAAGTGCTACAATTTGATGTGGCCAAAATAAAGTTAGTACCATCAGAATTCCTGATAGTACAATTTATGACCTCCATTATGTCAAAAATGTTTGCAATGAAACTTGAAAACAAAATAAAATATCCGTTGTTTTCAGGACAGTTCGCAGACTGCTTGACTAAGCTTATTTTATAATGGTTATGATAAATTGCTCTCATGTGTGTACTAAGAGCTCACACTATTTTAAGAGGCCTTCTTGAGCAATCACATCACTGATCACATCATAATAGTAACTTGAACTTGTGTCGGTGTTGCAATGGCCATTGCTCAATGGTCCCTCACTGACCTGCCACACTCCAACAATGGCATTGGCGATGAGGATAAGAAGGATGACAAGGGGTTCAACAAAGGCAGTGACGGTCTCCTCGCCCTCCTCAAACCAGGCCAGAACCTGAGATGACAGCAGCAAATATTATATCATTGGCAAATAGAAGAATGTGATATACTCTGTGTGTAAAAAGTGGTCAGATAATTATGAATTTGATCTCAAGCTCCTATCACTCCTTGCTCTTAAAGTAATAGCCCTCCGTTCTTCTTCTCAGGCCTGACCTTTCCCGAAGGATTCAGTTTCTCTCCTCAGCCTGGGCCTTTCTTAAAATAAACCTTAGACCTCAGCCTCCCTGACCCCCTGTCTCTCACTTGCTCCTCAATATTCGCCTTCTAAGGCCATCGTGACAGCTGCCCAAACGGGTGAAAGCTTTCTGTTGGAATTAATACACCTCCTACAAGCCCCAGCAATCTGTTCTCTCATCTCAAGTTGTCATCTTCTAAAATACATAGGAGTACAAGTTGTTTGGACAAAGTGACCAGGCTGCAGTGATACATAGATTCATGTTCCAATAGGTTTAAGTGGTGTCTTGTTAACAGGTAGATGTCTCAAAGCTCTTGAACTCTGAAGTGTTCCAGAATGCATTCTCAGACGGCGAAACCATAGAACAGGCAAGATCACAACATCTTAACAATAATCTGAGTGCTTCAATATCAACATAAGTAATCTGACATAAGCAGGAATGCGAAGGAGCCACTAAAATAAGCACCACTGAGGCCACTTACGAAGGAGATGCAGGCAGCGAGCAGCAGGATCCTGACAAGCAGGTCCTCAAACTGCTCCACAACCAGCTCCCAGATGCTCTTACCTGGGGACAACAGAGAAACGACATCATCAAATCATACTCGCCACACAAAGACTGGAACATAGAAGTTACCCCATCTATCCATAATTTATATATGTATTTCGTTAGAATTTAATCTAAAAACAACAACAACGCTGTAGTCTAAATAGATAAGAAAAAAGTAAATGAATAAACAAAATAAAACCACAAACTACGTTAATGTAGAGACTATTTTATTGTTGTTTTGTGTGTGTACTGTACTGATTACTCACCCTCCTCAGCGGGTAGCTCTGGAGTTCAGAACAGAGATCAAAACATGGGGAAAAAAAGAAAATAAACATTTTTATTATGTGAATTGCAAATACAGTACTTAAGGCTTTTGCTAACCACCTAAAATGTTTAGTTTACAAAGGATTGCTGTACTTTGTTGAGCCACAACAACATACAATTTCACTACAGCCACATGAATCCCCCAGTGATTAATCTCTTTGCAACTCATTAAAAGCCAATCCAGCACATGGATATCTGTGCAAACAATTGGCTGCTGGGAAGCCACATCACAATGAAACGTTAGCTAATAAGCCATTCCTATTGTTATTGATTAGCAATCATATTACACACAATTCAACAGTAAGCCTTCTAAGGACCTCCCCTTTTAAACCATACTAAAATTATCTGCCTCTCCTGTTAGCGCCCGCCCCATATATCACCCAGGAAGCTTCTTGAGCCATCACCTGTCTCTCTCGGTCTCCAGCCATCTTCTTTGGCAATCTTTAAATAGCTCTTCAAAGCCCTCAAAGTCTCTGCTTCTCAATGTCTCTGCATGTCTACCAGCTGTTGCAACTCCTCTTTAAAAAGCTTCTCAATCCAATCTTTAGCTCTTAGCAGTATCTCAGAGAGCTGCAGTGATGTTAACCCACACAGAAAAAAACTATCATGGCCTACTGGGAGCAAGAACTTCAATGTATTTATTTCCAGTGCAAAGTGATGAATCTCTTAGTCAAACTGTAACCCCCTGGCAACTCCTTGATGTGAAAGCCCTTACCATTGTAGCCATATTTCTCCAGGTTCTTCTTGAACTGATCAGGAGAGAGACCAGTGTTCTCGTTCACTCCAAAGTAGGCCAGGCATTCAGCTGGCACCTTGGTGTGTGAGTTCTCCATCCTTGTTGGATAGATTAGGGATGGACCGTATAACCGTGCCTATCCTCGCTCTTCAACTTCTCTGTTGTTCTCTGCAATGTTCACCCTTTGGTCCACCACCCTCACCTGGAAGTGTGGCACTCTACTTGAGGAGTGCTGGTCTGACAGAAAGAGCGAATAGGCATATGCACTGTCAAGGTTTTATACTGGCATTGGGCCGGGGATTGGTGGACACCCCACAGACTCACGCCTCCAAATTCCACTACAGGACACATGGCGGGGGGTCAAGGGTGGGGTCTTGAGGTGGAGCAATGGGGAGGTGAGACGTTGGACTTGGACAGGAACTAAGAGGGGGACCAAGCTTAGATTTGGAAAAGGGAGGTAACGCGCTGCAGTGGTGATGGGTGTTGGGGGAGTGGGGGTGAGGGGGGCTCAGGGGTTGTCCCACAGATGAAAATGAGGACTGTTTTTGGAACATGCATGGTCAGTGGAATAAGACGAAGGGAGAAGGTGAGAGAGCGGGACCGAAGAACATCCAGGGCAGGAGGGGGGTGCATTGAGTGATGGCTCAACTGGTTTCTGCTGAAGAAGGCGGCCAGAACAAATACAAAATGACAGTGAAGAATAGGATCAAATGATTTTGAAAAAGGTTTTTACAAGCATTTTTACACATTATGCAATATCTTGTTGAAGAACAGTGTATTTGTCAATTTAAAGGAACAGAGAATCTTAATTAAGTAATTATTTAAGTAAATTAAGTAAATATATGCAAGAATGGCTAAATTAAAATCTACCTGCCTGATAATCAGAAGAAATGTAAAATATAAATAAATAAGTCAAATGTATTAAAGGGTGGCAGCCAAAATACAGGAATGCCACAGACATATCCAGCCAGTCATACCATCACACAGAGCAGAGGGCCCCCACTACAGATGGCGGATCAGGTTTTATTTCTCTTTTTTTTATGGGTAAGGGAAGAAGGAAGAGTGATTTGGCATGGGCTTAAGTTCTGGGACAACAGATGATCCAGGTGCACACTGCCATTCACTGGGCACAATGGCCTCTTGTGGTGGGCAGGACTTAGAGCACTGTGCTGTATTGTATTTTGGTTTAAGCATTAAGCCAAACTGACAATTGTTTTTGCCAGAGCGTATGCTATCAAACCGTTTTACAGTTTTATAATTTTCAATAGCAGTTCTCTGAAACTTGTGGTAATGTCCTGTGGGTTAAGTGGCTATGCATCACTCTGCTAAATTTAGATTTGATGTAGAAAAACATTGGCGAGTTGCGACCTTTGATTTACAACTTGTTTTAACAGCAGTGACCTGTAGTAAACAGGCTGCATGGTGGTGCAACCAACTCTTCAAAGGAATCACAAGTTGTTGGAGCTGATAAATAAGGTGGTGCTTCAGCCGCCGAGGCCACAGGTCACTGTCCTGGTAACACTGACCTATACGTATTTACTCAAACTTTATTGTACATGTTATGAATCCCCATACAATGTACGATAAAGTTTGACTCATGGAACTCATGAAAGAATATTCTGCTTTGTCTTATATTTGGTAATATTGATAGATACAATTACAATACACAATTGCGCACACTAGAGCAGCCATTCTCAAAGTCAGGGACATCGCGGCCCACTTATTGATCCAATTTAAAGTAATTTTACAGCTAGAATTACATTATAAGCAACGGATAGCAAGACTAACTGATAGTTTAAAATGGTACATTTATGTCAATTAATGTATTTGTCCTTACAAAATACTTTTTTTCTCAATGAACTTGTTTTGTAGACAAGCTCTGGTGGGCCTTAGAGGCATCGACCGCACTTTGGGAACACTGAACCTGTGGTTTGTACCTTGTATTGTACCTTTCTGAGCTTCTGACTGTTCATAGTCCGAACAGAACATTGAGGTCAGCTAACAAATTTCTGTTAGACGTACCAAGGTCACGAATGTCGACCAAAGGAGACCGGGCTTTTGCCGTCGCGGCTCCGACGCTTTGGAATGGTCTTCCCTTAAATATTAGGGCAGCACAGTCTTTAGACATTTTTAAGTCTATGTTGAAGACCACTTGTTTGCAAAGTCTTTTAACCAAAACTGAGCAGGACTTTTTGCTGGCATTTGTTTGTGTTGTATTTGTTTTCTGCATCTTTATATTTTTTATTTTTTAAATAGTGTATTTTATATATGTGTATTTTTGTGTACAGCACTTTGGGCAGCAATTTGTTTTAAATGTGCTTTATAAATAAACCTGACCTTGACCTTGACCTGAACCAGAGCGTACGCAATGGCTAAAACGTTTTTGTGAGTAAAAATGGGTAGTAACTCAGCACTACATCACACAGCCCAGTCAAAATAGTAATAGGAATTAAAATGTTTGTAAAGAAAACATTACAAAGGTATATATTATTGTTCATTCTGTGACAGAAAGAGTAAAAAGAGTAAAAAGGAACATTTGGAATGCTCTGTTAGCAAGATCAAATTAAAAAATCCATACATACGTATATCACATTTAACTATTTGTCTATTAGCTTACTACAGTGAGAGGAAAATAAATGTGAACGCTTTCGAATTTCTCACATTTCTGCCTAAATTGGTCATAAAATGTGGTCTGATCTTCATCAAAATCACAAGAATGAGTAAACAGTGTCTGCTTCAACTAACAGCACCCAAACATTTACATTTATCATATTTTGGCCTTAACATGTAAACATTCACAGTAAAGTGAGGAATAAGTAAGTGAACCCAGGATTCTTGCTGAACTGCAGCAGTTTTGTAAAGAGGAATAGTCCAAGATTCATCCTGATTGTTGTGCACGTCTAATCTGCAACTACAGGAAACGTCTGGATGAAGTTATTGCTGCCAAAAAACAGCTATTTAATACAAGGGTTCACTTAGTTATTCCACACTGTTGTGAATGCCTCAGGTTTTCTGCAAAATATCTTGATAAACGTGAATTCATTTTCCGTTGATGATAGTATCTTGTTGCCTTGAGGCAACAAAACAGCCCCACACCAGTTGGTATTAGTAAAAGTAGACACTGTTTACTCATTCTTGTGATTTTAATGAAGGTCAGAACAAATTTTATGACCAATTTAGGCAGAAATGTGAGGAATTTCGAAGCGTTCACATACATTTTCCTCCCACTGTATTTAATCCTTTGTACACAATAACCTTCAGCACATGCACACATGACACTGCATCATGGTTGTGAGATCGACTTCTGACAGCTATAATTTGTCTCTCTGCACTCTTCAGCTGATACATTAAATGGAAAATCAAAATTATTTCAAATAATGCAAAAGCTTAAGGCATTAACCCCCAGAAATATACTTCAATTCCATAAAAAGAGAACACACGTGTCTTATAAAAACATGCGACTAATTAGAATAGCCCTGGCCCTTGTTGCTCCATAATGAATTCCTAAATTGGAATTTGCTTTGTGGAACATTTCAGTTAGTAATGGCCGTACGCTGCCCAAAGATCTTCATCCATGATCATGACCTGCTCTGTTCCCAGCCAACTTTATTCATGAAGCAGCAGCAACACTATCAAGATCTCACTAAAGCCTATATTTAATTATCAGAGGTGGCACAGAAAGTTATGCACTATCCTGAGTATCCTAACATTACTATTATTGATGGACCCGACATCTGCTGCCACTGTTCTCACTCAAACATTTCAATTTTATCCAGAGTTGTGAAGCGTTATTCACCCGGGCCTGGGCTCAGCTGTTGTACAGACGCTCTGGCCTCACAGTTTTGGGGGTTGGTCTGTCAGTATCCCCCTCAGAGCAGAGCACTGACATTTAACTCAATATCCCAGAAGGATAAGGTTTCTCCTATGCTGCCTCACCTTCCGCTTCAATATATTGAAGTGTCAGGAGCATGTGTGCGGGACTACTACTACTACCAAAGCCCTTGAAGCGGAGACCCTCTTCCCCTCCAACCCCAGTGTGCGCTAACATGCCCCGCCCTCATGAAAGGCTCCCTCCTCGGACTGCGAACTCAATCCCTGTTCCCAGTTCTGCACAAGTGTTAAGTACCAAGGGGCTGCAGCTGTACGCACAACTATCTTACGCAACTAAGCCAGTCTGCCGACTTGCACGGCATAAGAAAAATGAGGGACAAGGCAACAACCAAGAAGACTGTTATTTAGTTATTAACGAGGCAGATTTCTGCATTATAATTGCTTTGTATGGGTTATTTTCAATTAGGCCTTCATAGGTGGAAGACATAAAACAACAAAATGTTACACACCAGGCTTTAATTATGGAAAATGGTCTCTATTTGTACTGCACTTTTCCACCTATATTCCATCGCTTTATTATCGCATGGATAAGAATAATTGATGGATTCAGATGTAACAACCAAACAATTGTTAAAATATGACAAACATTTCATGTATTATAAGCATTGGTATAATTGGCTTACAAATAAAGTATACAAAAAAAATCAACAACACAGGATTGACAGTGAGGATATAATTAGTACTGAGCTATAAGACATTGGATAAAGGAGCTCCGATGCTGGTGTTAGCTAGGTACTTGTTACAGTATTAGCTAATAGTAATAATAGAAGTGGCAGCTGAGTCTCTGAATCCAGAATTCCTCTGGGGATATAAATAGAGCAGGTGACACTATGCTGCTGGGTATGGCACCGCGACAGCTTTGCAGCTTTTTAATTTCAGAATGCTGGACCAGGTGTTGAGGCTCCAAAGTGTGGTTTTCATCTACTTTACATCTATCAGTGGGCGCATTCGACAGCGTCATATGATTGAAAAAGGTGTGGACCAATAGGCCCAGGGTTTCCTGGTTGTTCACACCATTCTTTACATTTACACATTCAAGCCACTGGGGAGCCTCGTGAAAGTGAGCCCCCTCGGTCAAAAGTGGTGTTCCCCCTTCCCAGAAGGCTACCTATGAGGTGTCATTCCCTTGGCTGCATGCATATCGCTGCATGCATATCACTGCCAGTGACTTTTACTAAGAGGCCAAACTAAGGCTGCTAACTAAGCAGCTTGCTCTTATATCTTATTTACAAAATCAGGCCTTGTGTAATACATAGGCTAAATATTTAAACAACCAAATGCTCATACAAAAAAAGTTGGATTTTATGCATGAAAAAGATCTGTCATGTCTTTTTATGTATAAAAGAAACACAATGTCCATGATTCATGAAGATTCAAAAGATTGGGAGAAACAAAAATTTCGATTCATATGAATTGACAATACAATTTTGAATATTTGAATAAAGGACTGGCTTGAAATATTTATGTACTATAATACATCTGCTCATTGGAAAGAGAAAATACAAGACGGCATAGATTTATTCAATAGCTCTATTCTGTTTTAGAGGCTAGACTGTGCTTCCACTGTGATGCCAATGGAAGCCCAGATGCTTCCATTGGCATCACAGTTCATTTATTTGTAACACTGTGCACTTCTCAAGCAAAGGTTGGCTTTTAATACAAGTGTTGCACAGTCTACCCGATATCTCTGGAACAAGGTCACTTTGAGCTCTCAAGACTCACTGGGCAATAGAAAATTTAGAAACATAATCCTGAAGAAGCTCCATGTTGAGAATCTGAGCCTCTGAGTGACAAATAGTGATATGACCAAGCTTGCTATTAAGCTTAAGGTGACATTTAGGCCCTCATATAAAACCATGAAGTAAGGTATTCATTTGATATTCATTACATTCATATTAAAAGAAAAAAATATGTATCTGCATTTGTTTTATTAGCCAATATAAATCACTTCACATCGGTCTTATGGCAAAATTAATCATCACTCCGTATGGCGCGCAACAGCACCGCACATTTTGAAACTTTTCAGTTCCAGAGGGAAAAAATTAAAAATGTCCATACTCAAAATAAGACTTGAAATGCATGTCAGAGGCTAATTAGCTATGTTGTAAGAAAGAAATACCAAACAAATACCAAAATGATTTTTATAACTATGTGCTTTACATCATTTCGGCCAAATCTTGTGATTAAAATTGTTATATGTCCATAATAATGCATTGGTTAGCACTTTTCGGGACACTCAGACAATTTACATTGCATTACTCATTCACCTTATACTTGGTGATGGTAAGCTAGTATTGTAGCCACAGCTGCCCTTGTGGTAGACTGACAGAAGCGAGGCTGTCGATCTGCGCCATCGGCCGCTCTGACCACCACCAACCACTCACTCCATTCACCCAGGCTTCCTGATGTTCCCAGGAAGACGTCTTCCATCCAAGTACCAACCAGGCCCTACCCTGCTTAGCTTCCTAGCTATGACAGGATCGGGCAGTGGCGGTAAGCCCACTTAGCTGATCAGCCTCAATTATCCTTTAAAACCTTTTTTTTTAAAGCCTATGGGATTTTTTTTTAATGGAATTTTTACTTCCAGAACCCAAAACAGGGTTGAAGGTGAGCAGTACTACTAAACTCCTTTGATGACAGGAAGATGTATCAGATGTATGCACGCCAGGAGCATAGAAATCCAATACTTTGACAAATATAGACCAAACTAAAGAGGGGTCAATTTCCTGCACTTCACTTATAAACACATTCTGAATGTTGTACATTGTGACCCAATTTTCATATTGGATTTTTGGTTGATTTTAACACTTATTTTGGTCGGAGATAGACATTTGGATAGCCCCTCAACCTAGAATTAACGGGGAACACTAGTCGAAAAGTGACAGGGGTAACGAGCTCAACAGCGCCTTCCTGAGGCTGGCAGATGTATCAACAAACGATAATGAAAATTAATGCAATTTTTAACATATTGTACTTTGAGACTGTTATGCAATGTACAGTATTCAATATTTTTTTGTGTTATGGCTAATTGTGTTAAGTTAGACAATCAATGAACACATAACAGCTTGATTCTCGCTTTATTGGTCAACTTGATGAAAGACTACAAAACGAATTCACAAAAAAATCTCTTTCAAGTAATCAAATCTGTACAAACCTAAACTGTATGTTTTTTTTTTTTAACAGCTCTGGCTCATATGAATCTGAAGAGTAGCATACACACGTGTTTGGGAGCGCAGGCTCATTCTTGCATCGATGAAACAAGGTGACGTTATGGGCAGACTGGTCACACCTGACCTAAACGGAGCATGGGCCCCAAACACACACGCACACTCTTGTGTTAGAGATTTTACAGTACAGACAGGGAAAACAAAATACTTCCCCTCCACAAATACACTCGCACATTCTGCAGCAGGTTTTCAATCTCCCAATGTTTCTCAATGCCTGCCTTCAGTCACAATCACTTTTACAGACATGTGGTTTCAGCCTTTCCACAGGAAGAGTGGTCGAACAGGGAAAGTATAAATTCTCTAATGCACTCACACAAATGTACATGTGCACACATGATTTTTAAGTTCATCGGCAGACCACTGTCTGCACATGCACGCTCACAATCAGACCACTTGTAACATTACATGTTTTAAGAAGTACAGATAAAAAAGGAAAAAAGCCCTGGGTATAGGTTTGATTTCTGGCTGTTTGGTGAAAAAAGGAGAAAGAGGTAGAGAGGACAAGAGGGATGGGTTGAGGTTGAGGGCCAAAAACTGGTGTCATTTCTTTGCTTTCCGTGGAGGAGTGACTGGGCGCCCAGAGCCCATACCACCTCCACCGCCGTAAAACAGTTTTTTGTCTGCAGGTTTGAGAATCTGAGCAAGACAAAAAAATAATAATTTGGTCAAATATGCACAGATTAATAAGACACAGAATCAAAACTTGTTTTAAATTATTTCTGTTACCTGGAATGAGCACATGAGTGTCTCATCTACACTCATCATGGCTCCTGCGTTGTCAAACTCTCCGCAGTAGTTTGGTGCAGAGAACAGCGTCACCAACTGCCTCTTTGCAAAGAACTCGTATCCATCCTCGACAACCTGAAAAGACATTTATGTTAATGGATATTTGCTGCTTACAAGCAATTTCTGAATTAAGACAGGGCTCGTCATCATTTAGATGAAATCCCTGTGAAAGTGGAAAAATGTCTGTTGACGAATTATTCTACTGTGAACTCTTGTGGAAGCTCAAATGTTTGTAACCTTGACTTCAGTAATCCATATAAACAACAGTACAGACTCGTGGTGGGCCCTTCCTCCCCTTCACAAGCTCTAAAAGTGTAAAATTTGCAATACCCCCTTTAAAAAGGAACAGACCACTGTTTTTACATTCTGAGATATGTTCTTACCTGAGCTTAGACGAGTTGATGCGTACCTGTTTGGTCTTTGTGCGTGTGCTCAGTCACGCAAAACGACCAAAGATGTTGTTAGCATTTGGCCTCTCCCAATGTATTCCTAAGGCTCCAAACGGGGTGAAGTTGGAAGTTACCACGCTCTTCCACGGGCACGCACAAAGACCAGACAGGTTTGTATCAACTCGTCTAAGCTCAGGTAAAAACATATCACAGTATGGAAGAATTGTGTGCCCTCAGTCACGCAAACAGACCAAAGATGTTGTTAGCATTTGGCCTCTCTCAGTATATTCCTATAGCTCCAAACGGTGTGAAGTTAGAAGCGACCAAGCTCTTCCACAGGCACGCACAAAGACCAGACAGGTACGTATCCCCTCTTCAGGTCGGTGGAGAGTCCTTACCGCAAGTGGAGGAGTTCAAGTATCTCGGGGTCGTGTTCACGAGTGAGGGACGTGAGATTGATAGATGGATCAGTGCGGCTTTAGCTGTGATGCGGTCGCTGTATCGGACTGTTGTGGTGAAGAGGGAGCAAAGCTCTCGATTTACCGATCGATCTACGTTCCCACCCTCACCTGTGGTCATGAGATTTAGGTAATGACCGAAAGGACAAGATCGCGGATACAAGCGACTGAAATGAGTTTCCTTCGCAGGGTGGCTGGGCGCACCTTCGAGATCAGGTGACGAGCTCAGTTACCCAGGAGGAGCTCGGAGTAGAGTCGCTGCTCCTTCACTTCGAAAGGAGCCAGCTGAGGTGGCTAGGGCATCTGTTCCGGATGCCTCCTGGCCGCCTCCCTCGGGAGGTGCTCCGGGCATGTCCTATTGGGAGGAGGCCTCATGGAAGGCCCAGGACACGCTGGTGGGACTATGTCTCCGAGCTGGCCTGGTGTCGCCTCAGGGTCCCCCCAGAACAGCTGGAGGAGGTGTGCGTGGATCAGGAACTCTGGGCATCTGTGCTGAGACTGCTGCCCCCGTGACCCGCCCCCGGATAAAGCGGAAGAAAATGGATGGATGGATGGAGGTACGCATCAACAAAAACGGTGGCCTATTCCTTTAAGAAACTAAATAATTAGTTGTTACAGCCTTGTAAGTGGCAAGCGATTTAACCAACTGCAGTGAGGTGTGACCTCTCAAAAGTTCAGTAGCTGTTCAGTTCCTTGATATTCCTTGAAAGGCAATATATAACAAATGAGTGTACAAGATTTGTGATAATAGAACTTATCAACTACTACAGGTCTCATAACCTCAACATTCAATAAATAACTTAAATGGTTTTGACAAACGCTCAGCACAAATATTCAACCAAGACATACCTGATGAGCCCGACAAATGAGGTCCATGTCGTGTTTGTGGAGGAACTTTGTGACTACATCTGCTCCAAAAGTGAAGGACACACCGCGGTCATTCTCGCCCCAGCCCAGAACATCTTTGTCTGGATCGGCCCAAAGCAGATCACAGAGCAAGCCCTGGTCAGGCACATCTGTGGGACGCATGACCCTTCGCACCTGCTCCATCGACTGAAGATCAGGGACAGGCCTGCAAAGATAAGTGCAAAAAGCTTAATATACTTAAAAGTACAAGTTAAGCATGCATACAACATTATTTTCTGTGATAGAAGACTCATTAAATTCTCAGATGCAAGTGCCTTTTTGTCAATATAGAATGCATCTCATAATAAGGTGGGAAGGAGATTAAACTACAATATAAAGCAACAATATGTTCGGGATATTTCAGCACAGTTAAATATGTAGATATTTCAGTCATAAAACAAGGGTATACAAATCTTAAAGGGGGGGTATTATTATTTCAATCACATAGTCACCAGTCTATAGCACACTACAATGATGACGTAACCTTCTGTTGGTCTGTATATGCAGTAAATTAAAATAACTGCCTTGAATAAAATTGCTCTCTCAAAATGGCTGTACTGAACGTCTTGAAATAGGCCTCTGTCTCTTTACGAAGCTTTCCGACACGCCCCCTTCAGCACACTGCTGTGGCATCTAAACAACAACACTGTGGGGGAGGGAGCTCTGCTGAGCTGAGGAGCAGTGGTTGGCGGCTTGGCTGGTGACAAAAGGTCCAGAGGCGTCTCCAGGAGGTGGGGGCGTTCCTAGGAGGACTGAGGCATTGCTACACCTAAAATGGCTGCAGTCTAAGTTTTTACTGATTACTCAAAAATATGTGAATGAGCCAAGGCAACACTCCAGGCATGTGTTTAATGAGGGAATGACATAATAACATGATATAAAGCTTGAAAAAGTCGATTTTACACAATACCCCCCTTTAAAGAATGCCAATGAGATTATTCTAAAATTTGTCCGGGGCTCAGAGCGGCTTGCTGATATAGACAGACACCTAAAAAACAACATGAATACATACAGTACAACACAAAACGACTGTCTGTAAGACCTCCTGTAAGAGGTGCGGCACTACCATTCCATTTGTACAAGCATAGACAAACCAACTTAAAAGTGACTGACACTCTTCGTACCTCGTTTACATACAGTTTAAATAAAAAGCCGTTTGCAGCAGCGAGTAGGATCAATGCCAGCCCAACTTGTTCACTACACTTACCGATGTAGAAACAAAAGAAAGCTTAAAAGCAGTTACCCTTCTATTTAAAAGAGCCCTGAAATACCTGCCAGGGATGAGAACCTAGAATTCCCTGTTCAGCAAGTAACTATTTTTGTTTGCCTGCTGAAGAACCATTCTTTCATGAATATATATTTTTTAAATGGGGGTATTTTGATTATTATGGTTCAACTTGTAAAACCCCCCCCCAAAAATGTTTTGAATATTTGGAAAATGGACAGTAAGCCATAATCAAAATAACAAATAAAAGGCTTGACATATGTAACTTTGCATGTAAAAGAGTATCATATTAGTTTCGCATTTTATGTTGAATTACAGAAATAAATGGACTTTTGAACGATATTCTAATTTGCAGAGTTTCACCTGTATAGCTACTTTACATCTAATTCGAAGTGGTCAATTTTGCACATTTTGGCCCAATCTCAATTCTCCCCCTTAGCCCTCTCCCTTCGTTTTGCACGTTCACGAGAGACGAAGTGGTGTCCCAATTCTATTTTGCGGTGAGGGGTAGGGGTGAGGGCAACATAGCCCTTCAAGTGAGGGTTTTTCAGATGCACACTTCAGACGAAGGGGTAGGAAGAGTTTGACAAAACACAGAAATAAGCTGCGAAATTAATTCACGATCATCAATAAGCACTCTTACATTCATAAAGTTGCAGAACGCTTTGTTCATGACTTTATTCGCTTTGTGTAACAGTCCATTGCTTTAAACGTGTCAGTTCTACGTTTTCGCTTTGCTGCTGAAAATGCTCAGTTTATTTGCGCCGTCTTGGCTGACTTTTGCAGTTTCTTTCCAAACTTTCAATACGTCGCTATTGACGTGACACACAGGGTTCATCGCTGAGCCCAGGTCTGAGGCTGTCTGTCCTTTGTCTGCGCGCTCCTCGGCAGTCTCCGCTCAGGCCCGGGGCTCAGAGCGGAGGTGCCTGTCCCCGGGCCTGTGCGCACTGCTAGCGGGTCTACCTCTACCCGTCCCCACCGAGTGCGCTACATGAGCGGATCGGCTGATCTCTCGCAGCTCTGGCTGCAGCCACAGCGACCCGCGGTAGAAGCAGCAACACACGGACAGGGGGAAGGAGAATGTAGCGCCGGATGAAGCAGAAATAGATGAAAATCTATGAGACCAAGTCCTGTTGTTTAGGTGTTATAAAACAGCATCAGTCAAGTGATGAACTGGTTCAGTAGAAACATGCTATACAGACAAGTAGGCTTGCCCTTTTTTTTTTTTTTTTTTACATAAACGTCATCTGTGTTCATAGTAAAGTAAAATGGAGGGCTGTCCTAATTCTTAGGGCGGTCTTTTCAACCCTCGCCCTTAGTTTCAGGGTGTAGGGAAAGGGCAGAAGAGAGAATTGAGATTGGACCTTTATTAAATATGCAATACATTTGGACTTCAGGTGGGCCACATGCGCATTCCCTTTCAGAAGATTGTCAACATAAACCCCAAGTATTTGAAAGTCTACCTCTCTATCCAGCTATCTATGCACTTTATTTTTGACAAGAACCTAATGTAACAGTTCAGATTTCTGCCCAAAATGTATAAACTCTAGGAAAAAATATCAGATAATGAGTTTTACTTTGGGTTTGGGTCTCCACCTTTAAGCTCAGGGTTTTTACTGTTCCATTATCTGAGCAGGTCCGTCTCTGCTCATCTGTGTCAAATCTTATTAAAAGGAATAGGCCACCGTTTTTACATAACTTAGCTTTGATGAGTTCATTTGTACCTGTCTGGTCTCCACGTGTGCCTTCCGTAACGTAAACACAGCACAGACTGCGTTAGCATTAGCCTTTCTCTTCTCCTCTATAGCTCCAAACGAGGTGAAGATAGAAACTACCAAACTCTTCCACGTTTTCTCCATTTAAATATGGTTACCTGAAGGTGTTACACTACAAAGTATAATTACACATAATTAAACAATGTAGATTTTCTAAGCGGATAAAAAGGGGAACTATATTATAAGGCTTAATAATACCAGGAGTAATTCGGCATCCGCACAGTAAAGTGAAGATATCACTGCGCGGATGCCGAATTACTCCTGGTATTATTACGCCTTACAATATAGTTCCCCTTTTTATCCGCTTAGAAAATCTACATTGTTTAATTATGTGTAATTATACTTTGTAGTGTAACACTTCAGGTAACCATATTTAAATGGGGAAAACGTGGAAGAGTTTGGTAGCTTCCATCTTCACCTCGTTTGGAGCTATAGAGGAGAAGAGAGAGGCTAAATGCTAACGCTGTCTGTGCTGTGTTTACGTTACTGAAGGCACACGTGAAGACCAGACAGGTACAAATGAACTCCTCAAAGCTAAGGTAAGAACATATCTCAGTATGGAAAAACGGTGGCCTATTCCTTTAAAATAATAATGATATTACAACTTCCTTCCTAGTATTTTTCTTTTTGTTTAAATCATAGTAATGGCTTCTTAGATACAATACTGGAATATAGACAGTCTTTCACTGAGTCTAGAGGCGTGTCTCCTCCTGCTGTAACCTGCCGCTGACAATAGAGAGAGGCGATGCCAAATCCATGTCTGTGACAGATTCAAGTTTGACTAATACCATACAAGAGCACCAAATAAGACACTCGCTCCTGGATTGGGCTAATTTGTGCATTTGTGCGTCGTGTGGCAAAACTGCGTGGCTCATTTCATCAATGTAAAACTTCTCTCGTTCATAGCACTTCATAGCATGGGGCTATCATCTTTATTTTATCAGAAATTAAGAGCCGCTCTGTTTGAGTGTTAAAAAACTTCAGCGCAAGTCCGCAGTTCACTATTCCTAGTCTTTGTCTCATTTAGTTGCGGTGAAAATGTTGAAGTTACTTCGATGTAAAAAGTAAAAAAAAAAAAATAATTCCTTCACGGAGAGCGCCTCCACAGCGTTTATTCGCTGGAATACTCTTTGTATTTTACAGCTAAAACAGTGCAGAAGTCGACATGGGACAGCATATCTGCTGCTGTAAATCTACAGCAGCTCCGGGCTGCAGCAGCAGCGGGGCGGCAAAGACCGCGAGCTGGAGCAGCAGATTCAAGGCAATTTGAGCTCATTATTATTTAAAAAAATGTATTTGCTTATCGAGGATGGCGTCAAAAATGCCGATAATTATCGGCAGCCGAAATTATCGTGCATCCTTAATTTTGAGTCAAACAATATTTCTTTGGTTTTAACCACATTTAAAGAAAGATGGTGGTCCTCGCACAAAGACCTAAAAACAGCAACCTCTTTGAAGTACTCAGATGGGAAATGGTCAAATCAAGAATTACACAGATCCAAAAGTAAAATGAATAAATAAAATACCTCCATGACAACAGAAGATCTTCTCATCAACAATGGCTGCCACTGGCAAACAGTTGAAGCAGTCAGTGAAGGTCTTCCACAACTTTATGTTGTACCGCCTCTTACCTGTACAAGGACAGTTTCTATTATCACAATGTTATCTCAAGCTAAACAGCTTCAGCAGCAGTGTCACAACAAATAACACCTTACATAACAAGGCTCTGTAAATGGCTTAGAAAGGCATGTGTTTAGCTATAGAACATACTGCCCGATCACACTTGCCTCAAGCCTATTGTGCTGATTTACTGTTTGCCACTATTGTAGCCTGTTTCTCACCACAGGCTGTAGGCTTATGCAACAGCTGATCTTTGAGTCTGTGCTTTCATTTAGTCAACGAAAGAGCAGTTCATGTAACTCTAGGGTTTAAAATCTGCATATAGGGCAGGTAATAAAGACCTGATTATAAGATTATTATGTGGCAATTCATAATAACATGTAATATGTAAATTAAAACTATACAACACACTTACATTCATCATAGAAGCCATATATTCTGTTGATAGAAGCGCATTCATGGTTTCCCCTGAGCAGGAAAAAGTTCTCAGGGTATTTAATCTTGTAGGCCAACAATAGGCAGATGGTCTCCAGAGACTGTTTCCCTCTGTCTACATAGTCACCTAGGAACAGGTAGTTGCTCTCAGGTGGAAAGCCACCATATTCGAAAAGCCTAAGTAGATCGTAGTACTGGCCGTGAACGTCACCTATTGAAACAGACAGTGGCATTGGTGACAATATAGTTACAGGTGATCAAAATATGATGCTGTGTGCAAGTCTAAATACAAAAGGGAAGAATTGATGATGAAGGCACAACATCAGCTGACAGGATTACTCACACTGCAGGTGAGGCGATTCAGGAGTGTGGGTGCAGTAACAAGAAATTTAAAAAACAAGAACTCACCACAAATCTTCAAAGGAGCCTCAAGTTCAAGCAGTATTGGCTGACTGAGGAAGATTTCTCTGGATTTGAGACATAGTCCTCGGATTTCATTCTCTGTCAATTGAACGTTTTTACCAGGTCTCGAGCCTTTAACTGATAAATAAAGTAAAGGGTCAGTTCCACTTAGCAATTTGGCGCACAATAATTCAGAGAACAAGAGTGTGGGCACTGGTCGTTTCATAAAGCACAAACCAGAATTACACAACTATCTTTTCCATATTTAAATGCATTAAAAATAACGCGAGTGATAATGAATGGTGTGGAGACAGCTTTAACATCAAGTGGGAACTTCTAGTCTAAAGCATCATCAGATGTTTGATCAATTTAATAACATGAATGACATCGGCTAATTATGATAAAACACAGTGCGTGGTCAGTAGCTTTACGATATGAGGATCAGAGACTTTAAATTGCAGCGTTGCTTGTAGCCTAGCCCGACAGTTCAACGTTAGCTTAAACTGTTACTTTGAGTAAAAATACTTACCTTCCAACAAACGTTGTATAATTGAGTCGATGTTTAGTTTATCAGCTTCTGCCATGCTATTTTTGTTTTTATGTGAAAGTCTAAAAAAAAATAAAGGTAACAAGCGAGTTCTATGTTGCCGCTCAACTGGTTTAACGTTAATCGGCTATAGATGGCTAGGTAGCTAACCTTGGGACAAAATCGGCAACCTCAGAACTGAGGCTGGTTGAAGGTATTTAAAATGTTTGTTGGCTAACATGTACTTAAAAATTGCACTGGTCAACTATGCTTATTTAGAACCACATTGGACCACAATACCCCAATATCAAACGCTTTGCACCGATTTTTGTCTCCGCCTAAGAGCTAGCACCACGCCATCGACAAAAAACAGCCGAGACAAGCATTAGCACGAAGAACAGTTAGCGGATGCTTGCACTTGTTCTCAAGATCCCATTGGCCATTCGTCTCAAGGGGCGGGTTCGATTTGTCATTTTTCCATCGCTCATTGGGTGCTTTATATGTCTGTTAGGATTTGCTTATCTCAAACCTGGGCGTTGAAGAAAGCCTCGCATTGCTATGCTTTATTGTTTTGTAATGGAAATCTTAATATTATCCAATATAACATACAACTGCATGCCATAGTCAAGTTACTTTTGTTTTAAAGTGACACATTTGTTTGTATTTGTTGCGCAGTAGAGCAACTCCCCGGAAGTGACCAAACAAAATGAACCCCTGACGCGTTTGGAATGACGCAATGTCGTACAGCCTGGCAGCAGTGTGATTCATTCTGAAGTTTAGAGATGGCACAGTAATTTTGATTTAATTGTAAAACACTATGGCGCAAGTACGCCCTTTCGGCAATTATTTTGATATATAATAGTTGTCACAATACAATCCGATCATGAAGTTGATCCATAAAGACATTGAAAAAGATAATACCGGGTGAGTGACTGTGTTTCTGCCTTGTGCTAACTGGCTAACCAGCATACCCTGTGTTGATAAAAGTCAATGGGTGATCTGTGTTGAGTGTCCATATGTGATTTTACTTATGTTTGTGGTAAAATGACTGGTGGTTAACAGATTACTAGATTGTGTAGTTGTATACAATACATGCAATACATGTGAGTTCTTGTACACCGTATAAACCAAACACTAAAAGACTGTGTTCTCAATTTGACTGTTTCAGCCAGGTCACTTTGGTGCCTGAAGAGGCGGAGGATATGTGGCACACCTACAACTTGCTACAAGTTGGTGACAGCTTGAGAGCATCCACCATCCGGTAACTATTGTTATTGGCCAACCAAAAACATGTACAATGGGGGAGGGGTCGCCGTGTCGTCATGTCCGAGGCTCTGGTGGGCAACACAAAGTGTGTATTATCTATTAAATTATCTATTGTGTATTATCTATTAAATAGATAATAATAGTTCTATGGTGGGTCAAAACAATGTTCACAAACAGAGCATTGCTTCTGTAAAACGATCTGTGCTGTAAAAGATCTTTGATTTAAATAACCAGCTCTTCACGCCTGGAAAAATAAGCTGTTTGTCCACCATTCACCAAAACATCCGGTGAATATCGCGTAAATAAACAACAACAACCTGGCCTATAGGCCAGGTTGAGTGAGAGTGCAGCTGCATCTAAAAAGTGGCAAAATATCTCCTTCTCCTTTCTCCTTTTCCCTAACCTTTGAGGCCAACGGCATGAGGTCAACCTTGAGGAACCTTTTGCAGGCTGCTTCTTTTTCTCGTCAAGACAATCTGAACCTTCCTAACCCAGTGAAGGGAACAGGAAGTTAAGTCGAACAATATATGCTCCATATCCTACTGCACTGCAACACATTTAACAATTACCAACCGGACAAATATAATCTGAGCAACTGCACAAATGTGAGAATGATGTGTTAAATAAACAATTCTTTATAAACATCACTGTTCAATTTTTACTGATATTCACCAAATCCTGTCCTTTAGTTCACAGCTGCTCAAGCCTGTTCTTTCATAGCTGATAATATGCAAATGAGCCATGTGGGCTTAAGTTTTGTGTAAAATGTAACCAAAAGTGCTTAATGTTGCCATAATTTCAGATTTCCTATAATAAAACTTTCAGTGGCTGTTGTGGCTCTAACACTGCATGGCCTGCTTTTTTACTTTCATATTTAGAACATAGCTCATATTATTATTGAATGAAACGTCATGCAGCCAAACTGTCAATTATTTCACACTTGTGCGGAAATCAGCCGAGTTCGGAAACCTTCGCACAGTGCCTTGTGGGATTGTTTTTAGCTTCTTATGTGCTGATGAGGAACATCCTGAGGTTCCTATGCTATAGGAGGTATTATAGGAAACATACAGCTTATTTCCTACCTACTTCCTAACTGCACTGACACATTTGGATGCTCCTTGTCATGGCTGACAATGACGCACGTCCAGGTCAGTGATAAGGAGAAGGAGGTTCCTATGCTTATTTAAATTTTTTAGATGCAGCCTGCAAGTGAAAATTAGCCCCTGGCTAAAATCTGGCGTTTTTACATGCGTGAGTCCCAGGGGTGTTCATTAACATGCACTGTCCCAACCAAATAAACAAATAAAATAAATGATGAAATGCAATTAATACATCTTATTAAATTATAGTTTTACAAGTAATTTTCTGTTTCTTTCTACAGAAAGGTTCAGACTGAGTCCACGACTGGCAGTGTGGGCAGCTCCCGAGTACGAACTACATTGACTTTGTGTGTAGAGACAATTGACTTTGACTCTCAAGCGTGCCGGCTTAGAGTAAAAGGCACCAACATAGAAGAAAATCAGTATGTCAAGGTGCAATTTAAGGATTTTAAAGATATTTGGTTTTATTGTCATACATAATAAAACATAACTTAATACTTATTGTGTTTTAGATGGGAGCTTACCACACAATTGAACTTGAGCTCAACAGGAAGTTCACACTTGCCAAAAAAAACTGGGATAGTATTGATTTGGATCGAATTGGTAAGTCAGAAAATAGGTAATATATTTGTCTAATTTAACTTTGATTCCCTGCTTTCTGCAAGCCATTTATTTTAAATTCGTCTCTAACAATTTGTGTCTTACCTTAAGATCAGGCCTGTGATGTCACACAAAAGGCAGATGTAGCGGCTGTTGTGATGCAGGAGGGTCTTGCAAACCTTGTACTGGTAACTCCAGCCATGACTCTCCTGAGAGCCAAAGTAGAGCTCACTATTCCACGCAAAAGGAGAGGCAGCTGCACTCAGCATGAGAAGGTGTCCTGCATTTAAAGTTATAAAACAAAACCTGTACAATGCGCAATTAACACAATGTTGTCTGTACAGGCACTTGAGCGATTTTATGAGGCAGTGATGCAGGCAATCCTACGCCACATAAATTTTGATGGTAGGCTGTTTTTGTTGCTATTAAAAACAGCTGTTGGTTTTATAAATTACTATTTTCTGTTTTATGTCACACAGTGGTGAAGTGTATCCTGGTGGGCAGTCCAGGGTTTGTGAAAGACCAGTTTATCACATACCTGTTTAAAGAGGCAGTTCGACAAGACATTAAGATTCTGCTGGAAAACAGACCAAAATTCATGTTGGTCCATTCATCATCAGGACATAAGTATTCCCTAAAAGGTACAAACTGTGCTGAAATCAGTATGCATGTTGCATATGTATGTGTGCTTTTGTTAAATGCTCTTTGTTTTCAGAAATTCTTTCTGATCCTACTGTAACCAGTAGATTGTCTGATACCAAGGTATATAAATACAAATTGTGTAATTTGTTCATTTTTGTTTGCCTAAGTGTATCTATTACTGTTGTTGTCTATTGCCAATAGGCTGCTGGGGAGGTGAAAGCCTTGGAGGACTTTTACAAAATGCTTCAACATGAACCAGATAGAGCATTTTATGGGTAAGTGATAGTCAACAGTACAATGTGGTAATTTTTTAAACTCTAATCCTTCAAAATTCACTGACAGAGTGGCTCATGTTGAGAAAGCAGCTGATGCTTTGGCAATAGATACCCTGCTGATAAGTGATAAGCTCTTCAGGTATATTAAACATTTTGTGACATGTGTTAAAGTTTTGTTGCCTATGTTATGTGACTTCAAGCTAAGTTGGGTGTACAGTTGATCAATATTTTGTTGTATTTTTAATGCCTGCACAGACATCAAGAAATTGCCACAAGGAGCCGATATGTGCGACTTGTGGACAATGTCAGGGACAATGGCGGAAATGTCAGGTAGGTGGGACTCCAGTCAAATGGAGTAAAAACAAGAATTTTAAAACGTTGTCAGGAGACTCATTCCACTTCTCATCCCTCTGATCGATCCTGAAGGAATGATGTTCCTGAAGGAATGATCAGAAGTTCACTTCATTTAGTTTATTTCGATCACAAGTGTAAATAAATACTTCAGTACTTCTCAATCAGTAACAGGCTTTTAGGAAGCTGAACTCTATGCTTCCCTCTATCGGCTGACATCATTGTGTATTTGATATTGCTTTATACATGCATAGTGTTAACTATAGCACCAAGGGTTTGAGAGTAGCAAAATTTAGATTCTCTGAATGCACTTCCTGTGCTAGAATTGACAATAAAGCTAATTCAATTATAATAGGTCTATATTCAGTTGTCTTATACCTGTTTTGTAACCATGCAGAATATTTTCAAGTCTTCATGTGTCTGGTGAACGTAAGTAAAAGTCTCATATTAAATGCTTATGCTTTCATCACATTATGACTGTTTCAGTCCTGTATTTATTTACAGAACTCACACAGCTGAGCGGAGTAGCGGCTCTCTTGCGATTTCCCATCGCAGATCTTTCCGAGCCTGAAGATGAAAGCAGCTCAGATGACGACTAAGAGCAGAAACTAGTGTGAGGGAGACAACAGATAAGAAATAACCCTAGACATTTAAGTAGTTTGATAAGACAAAATCTTTAGCAAAGTTGTTAAAGGACATCTTTTTTGTCTTAATTTCACAAACTGTATTCAATATTTATGCAGGTTTGGGTTCTGGTGGTATTCCAATTAAGATATTACTTTTGCCACATCCACAAATTAAATATTGGTCGGAAAAATGTAAATACACTGTACCAAAAGAACCATTAAATCACAGAAATGCTCAACCAGCTGATTTGATTCATTTGTATATTTTGTAACTGAGATATTTGCTTGAGCTATAAATAAAATCAAACGATAATATATAAAAAGTATATTTTAATAAATACAATATCTTATTTATCTTAAAGTACATACAAATGGGCTTTGTCTAATCCAAAACTACTGCATTTGAACAAACTAAAAGTCAAGTATGAACAGGAGCTTCATTTGACATATTTAAATGCCTTATTTCATACAGTTTGTTCCCTTAGAAAATACAGTATTTAGTAGAAACGTCTCATACTTGATATGAGATACATTCATTGTCATTTTCCTGGTCCATTTAAATAGCATGATCGTGTATTAGTACATTATGCGTTTGGCTTTACTCGGTAGGACACTGGTAAGTCTTAATCCAGGCTAAATCCTCAAGTGTGCCCCAGTGATAGTAGATAATCGAACATATAACCATGATGTGCATTATCTGGTGGCTGTTGCCCCAGTTGTCAAACAGGCCCGGGCTGAAGCGCTCTGGGATCTGAATGATATTGACCACACCTCCCAGAACAGCCAAGAAGTCCATGATCACAAAGAGATGCATGGAGTTGGGGCTTCCCACACCACTGCCGTACACCCGAAACAGGAAGAGGCCGAAGCGAAACAGGGCCTGCCACATAAAGGCCCTGAGCCGGAGGACGTTGGTGCGCGCCGTAGTGGCACAGTAGATCCCATAAGCAGACAGCAGAGTGTATATCAACAGGGCAGCCGGCTGCAGGATGGGGTAGCATAGGAGGGTAATGTGGATGATGGGAAGAGCACCTAATGACAAGAAAAAAATTAGACTTGAAACTGCAAAAAGCAATTGTATTTTGACCCAGCAGTATAATATGGTATGTTGTTGTAAAAAGCATAAAAATGAGAGTCCTTTTGTAATAACTGTCCCCCTATGAGAAAAAAAACAAAGTCAGCTGGGCATTTCTTGATGCATTTTTGAAGTGTCCTTATTAAACAAGTCACTTCTCCAAGGCTAAAGCCTGTTTCCCACAAGATTAGAACACAACAGTGCACAGGTGTTAAAGACTACTAGTCAAACACAGGCAAATAGTGCCAGACAGAAATTCTCAGGCATCCAGCTCAATAAATAGTAAAAAGTCTCAAGACTTTCAAGACCAGCGTTTTGTGATTGACAAATGACTTCTGCAAGGTTGTGTGTCACCTCACACTTTGCCATCTTGTGGGAATGCAATTATCCCCTTTGGGCTTTAAGGTATACTTTATTAATTCCCATAGGGAAATTCATTCTCTGCATTTGACCCATCCTCAATGCCGCTGAGGCAACCAGTAGGAGCAGTGAGCTGCCAGCGTGTGCCAGCGCTCTGGGACCCATCTCCATGATGTGTGGAGCCAGACTAATGGTCTGAAACACCTGGCCAGAGGATTAACCAATTGCACATGTTTTTAGTGGTAGGGGAAATCAGAGCACCCGGAGGAAACCTACGCAGACACAGGGAGAACATGCAAACTCCACACAGAAAGGCCCCGTCCCTGGTGGGAATCGAACCTGGACCTTCTAGCTGTGAAGCACGAGCGCTAACCGCTGCTTGGTTTAGTGGACTTTGTTTTTAACTCCTATTACAAATATGTATTTCTTTGTGATGACTTTTTGATTTGGCAACTAAAAATCACATTGCAGTTTATTTACATTTCCTAAAGGTACATCCCTCTGCTTGCTTGTGTCAGGCATACAGTAGCCAACCTACCCAGTGTATTAACCAGGCAGACCCCAAACATATCCAGAGAGAGCAGAGTGTCATAGACTTGCTCCCCTCCGATGTGGTTCATGAACACATGGTACAGGACCGAGCCGATGGTGGGGCTAAGGCAGGCCAAGTAGTGGGCCACACAGAGCCACGTACACTCCACTTCCATCCAAGGAATACTGAAGGGCAGTAGCACCAGGAACAGGAAGAATGGGATGCCTGTATTCCAAAAACAATATTAAACCCATTTATTTGTAATACATGTTTGATCATGACTGAGAATTACTAATGCCAAATGCCTTCAAATTCACCTCTTAATAATGGTGTTGGCCATGGTCAAACTGGACATGAGGGGGGAAAAAAAGACTAATCACATTTTAAAAGTTCAAGACTGCTAGATCCAACTGCTTGCAAACAGAATCTAAATGCGAACCCAATGTGTCAGTGAAGCTCTCTAAAAACCCAGTTAAGTGGGGGGGTATTTAGAGGACGGTGATTCCCAGGGCAGATTACAGCTAATTCCCCATATCCTCTGGTCCAGGTATGCTACTAAGTGGCTCAAAGTGAGAGTCTTTATGTTGTGGCCTGTTTATATTCATTGTGCCACTGTTCACATGTCCATTAACATCAGAGTGCCATAATTATTGGGAATGCAACAATACCCAAGACTATGGTAATAACCCCACAGTAGAATAATTTATAACACTGTGTTAGGAAGTTCATTGTAAACACTTTCTCTAATATTGCTCTTTTTTTTTATTCTTCTGATTGAAATCTTAAGATTGTCATCAAAAGTGTAAGAGTGTGCCCCACATACCATGGCTGTAAATGTTCCCCAGCTCATTGTGCATGTAGAAGAGGCTCCTGAGGCATTCCTGTGCAGTGGACACAGGCCGATAACCTGTCAGCACGTACTTGTTGAACTGAAGATGAGGTGGAGTTTTGGCCAACTCCAAGAGCCGTGGTCCTTTGTAAATCATGGCCAGTTCCACTCGCCCCCAATGCACTCACGTCAAGCTGAGGTTCATAAGGTGCAATTACATCTTAAAGGCCACACTTCACTGCACGTCATAATTGCTGGAAAGGCAAGTCCTGGTCCTCAAAAGACATCACTGGACAGGTATGATTCAAAGTGGTCAGGCAATCTGTTGACCTGGCCAAGTGGCATGCTTTGAGGAGGACCAATCAGCAGAGGCCTCTTACACGGAGGGATAAAGCTGGGGTAATCCTCACAAGTAGCTGCGTGTATAAAGGCAGCCGCTTCCAATGGCATGTAACTAGCTCACTGTGTTGTAAGCCTAAACGGGCAACTGTGGTTGACATCTTATGCATGGGTCAAAGTCAACTGACACACGGGCAATACAAAATGTTTTTGAAAAATGTATTGTTTATTTAGTATCAACACTCTGTACTGTAGAATAAATTAGACTGAACGTGTATAAAACAATTGATCACAACTAGCAATTATTCCTGCATGGACACCAAAACAAGTGCAAGACAATAGAAAATTATATATACACTGAACTGTCAAAACTGCAAGAAATAATGTATTAATCTTTAGTTTTGTAATTAAATATTCAACAGATTTTGGTCATATAATACAAAGATAATTGTGTTGTTCAGCCTTAACCTGGAAGTAGAGAGAATACTATTAATACTGATAAAACTATATAATTTAAAGTGCCAGTTTATTACTCTTACTTTTGTAGCCACCGTTTCCGTTTCCAAAAAATCCATTTAAATCATATTTGCTGTCATTGCCACCTGAGAGCAAAAGAAACAGACATTTGAGTTCACATCATCAGCTCCAGTGTGTGCATTCTTTGGTGCAGACCTTGTGGGTGAAAATGTAGTTTAAGATGTTGCTGAATGTGTAGCTGTTGTGGCATTTGCTGCTGATCGTCAGTCGGCTCCTGTCCCTGAGTGACTTGAGACTCTGTGACAACGGCAGAATCAACAGAGCCTTTAACTCTTTTAGTGCCTCCCACTCCAAAAGCAGTTACAGCAGCATCTGCAGGCAGGTAGGGTGCAGCTGTGGGGTAAGGTGCGGAGGGCTGAAGGGTACGAGCAGCAAGGAAGGAAACGACTAAAGGCAGCAGAAAGTAGCAGAATAAGGCTTGTTTAGTTGTTTAAGCTACAAGCAACTAAAATCATTTACAATTTTAATATTTACCGTCTGGCTGCACTTGTCCACTAATGTAGCCCACATGATCTAAAAGCAGTTTAATAAGTCAAAACAAAGTTTCTCCAGGGATACATGTGCGTACTTGTGTACTCGCCATATCTGTCCATGGAAGCTCCCTCCACTGCAGCGGCTGTAGTGGTTTCACCTTTCACTGTAAACATTACAACCAAAGGTTAGGCTTGCAGGCAACTGTTGTGTTCAGTGGGACCACGTCTTTTCACCGACCATATGATTTTTCACCCGTCGCTGATTCGAGAGGTAAACTGGCTGCGTCTGCTTAAAACAAAAATATTTACATTACTCAATAATTCTGTTTGAACAGACTTTTGAAGGACATAAAAATACCAGATGAGGCAGCGGATGTTTCAAGCGGCTGTGATTTGTATCCACCCATGTTTCCTTAAAAGATATGGGCGCAATTACATCATAATCATTCTTTTTTACAACAATAACAGTTG
The DNA here is from genome assembly GCA_007210695.1 of Neogobius melanostomus. Lineage (NCBI taxonomy): Eukaryota > Metazoa > Chordata > Actinopteri > Gobiiformes > Gobiidae > Neogobius > Neogobius melanostomus. The sequence continues at coordinate 985,044 of VHKM01000605.1, forward strand.
TGTACCATGTTTTCCTGCAGACTTGGCACCATCTCCATCACCGAAGGCCTGTGGCACATAAGGTACTTGGCTGCCACCTAAATCTAAAAATAAAACACAATTCCTTTAAAAAAAAAGTTTTAAACAAGCAAAATAACACATATTATGGCCATTACTGTATTGTCCAGTGGCCTTCCCCCTCTGTCCCATCGCAGCAGGCTGGGGTTGATAAGCTGAGCCTATCAATATTCACACATTTCAAACAACTCTTCACTGGATCATAAAAAAAACAGTACGTACTTACCATATTTGGCTGTAGATTTGACTTTGGGTCTCTGTCCAGCTGTTTGAATTTCATAAGGCATTCTGCCATAACCTGCAAAGAAAAGTTTCAGTACATCGTAGGTTCTCGGTCAGCTGCATACGACATACCGTATTTGCCTGGTGTATTTGTGTTGCTGCCAAGGCCGAGTTGCTGTTGTCCATTGGCTGGTCCTTGAAACAACATGTCACGTAGAGCATTAAGAATACACAATACATAGTAAATAAATAGTAATTTACCATATTTTCCAGATGAAGGACTGCCCCGAAACTGCAAACCACCAATTCCTGAACACAATGATTAAAAGCCAATCAAAAACATGGACCATGCAAATGTGGTTTACAATAATTAATAAATATTGTTGAAAATGATGCACTCACCAAATTTGGGGTTTGCACCTCCAAAAGGCGTAGCACTCATTCCTAAAAATGACACTATAATGTAATAAAACTTTTTTCAAACATGTATCCATACAACTGCCTTCCTAGCATGATATTTACCACCGTAGGCAGCACCCACTTTTCCACTTGGTCTGAAACCTGCGGACTGAGGCTGAAATCCATTTAATCCTAACAGGATAAATAATGGAAAATTGTTCTCAATCACATAAAAATAAAAATAAATCTTTGACAATACTGTTGTATCATCAATCCCACCAGGAACCTGCACTTTGTTTGGACTTTATTTAGAGTTACCTGTTGTGCTAGATTTGCCTTGGAAATGAGGAACTCCTTGGCCCTGAAGACCTTCAAAAAAGGGGTTTAGAATAATTTATATACATGTTATTAAATGCAATTCAGAAATACCATACAAACTCACACTTACTTGCAAAGTCAGGCTGTACACCGGCAACATTACCATTTCCATATCCTGCAACATAAATGTATATTATCTAGAGATGAAAAGCCCAATATTTTAACATGACTGATTCTATCAGCACCTGGCTTAGATTTCCCAGTATCACCTGCACCACCTGTTAAAATAATTCCACAGATTATTGGTCAGTGCTAATGACGAAGGTTAAAAGAAACAGTATATAATCATTACCATATCCAGCACCAAGGTAGGCTCCCTGTCCATAACCTGACAACATGGTTAATATTGAATCTTTCTGAAATGTTTTACCTCCTATACTGTATACAGTCATTGTCCAAATAGATTTACCTGGTTTGGGTGCATATGGATAACCAACACCTGCAGGAACAACAAAAAGATATTACTGAATTATCTGCATATGAAACATCTAACATTTAGCAAAATATCTTCTACCAAGCGTGTATCCATTGTTCTGTCCAACACCAGCATAGACCCCTTGGCCTTTGAAATAAAAATAAACATGTAAATTAAATATAACAACATCATCACATGGCGGCACGGTGGCACAGCGGTTAGCGCTCGTGCTTCACAGCTAGAAGGTCCCTGGTTCGATTCCCACCTGGACGGGGCCTTTCTGTGTGGAGTTTGCATGTTCTCCCCGTGTCTGCGTAGTTTCCTCCGGTACTCCGGTTTCCCCTACCACTAAAAACATGTACAATAGGCCAGGATGAATGAGAGTGTGTTTGAGAGTGCGCATGGGGACGACGGATGCAAATTAGCCCAAGGCTACAATCCGGTGTGGCTTGTTTACATGCATGAGACCATGTATGTTCATTAACATGCACTGTCCCGACCAAATAAACCAATAAAATAAAATAAAAATAAAAATCAGTAAATGTGTCGATTGTCACCAACTTGGTTTGGCTCCGCCATTTGGATAACCTCCTGCAGCAGCTCCTCCTTTAAAAGTAACAAAACAAAGTCAGTGTGTAAATACATGTCACACAGATCATCATCAATACCTACCATTTGTTTTAGAACCATATCCGCTTGGACCAGCAGCACCTGCTCCATGACCTGTACATAAATTATATAGGGCCCACTTTATAACAAATATGCCACAAGCCAAAAGACAAGTACCTTTGGTATGAGGTGATCCAGGTCCCGCATAAGCTCCATATTCTGAAATCAAGTGAAAATGCTATTGTTACTGTTTGTTGTTCCTGTTATGTTCATGATGTGTTGTTGTGATAGTCTTTCGTCTTTAGCGCTCCACTTACCTGGTCTTGGTATTTTCATCCACTGTCCATTCAGAACACCTGATGGCCCACAGTCTGAAAAAAAGAAACAAATGTGCCTTTATCACACTTCCAGTACCCCTATGTTTGTAGTTTAGGTCAAAGGTTTACCAGACTGCACTGCTCCTTGACCCTTTGTTGCGATTCCTCCAGTCCCTAAAATTCAGAAACATTAGCACTAACATTTAGATCTCTCTTTTTAAGAAGGCAAAGTCAGTGGATTAAAAAAAAAAAAAAAAAAAAAAAAAAAAAAAAAAAAAATCACACCATGCGTTACATGCATGATTATGAACCAACCCAAAACAATATGTCTCAACACTTTCCTCAGGTACTTGACTTCCAGTAACATAACCTAGAGGCCATACATTCAAGGCAAGGCAAGGCAAGGCAACTTTATTTATACCGCGCATTTCATACACAAGGCAACTCAACAGCTTCACATGTATGTAATAGGTACAGACAGGACGTTCCACCAAAAATAGATTACATCACCATTAAATACTGTATTGATAGTTAGTACTTGCCTTGTGGAAGGACAGCCAAAGGGTCGGCTGCTGCAGCCTCAGATGCTTTGGAGCGCTTACCCGCTGAGCCCATGAACACGGGGAGTGGTGATGGGCCAGAGTGCAGACTGTACTGAGGTCCCAGGACAGGAGCAGCTGTGGCCTCCAGGCTGTAGCCTTTCCCCTGCAGCTTATGGTACTGATCTAGAGTCAGCATCCCCAAGAGGCCAGTGGTTGGCTCAGGGCCTCCAGGGGTCACACCTTGAGACAGGGTCAGTTGAGGCCCAGCTGGCTGAGCAGCAGAGAGAGCCCCTCCTTTGAGGCCTTGTCCCTCAAGACACCTGCAGACTTTGGCTTTCCACTCGGGACCATGCCATATCCTAGTAGACATATTACATTTGTTCAGGTCCAAGATGACAGCATCTAAATGTGCAGAAACATTACCAGCATTTCCCGCTCCAGCCGTCTGCCCAGGAACACCAAAACCTAAAATGCAGAAACAGGCATAACCTTCATTGTTTAAAAACAGATCAATTCATAGTCTTAATATAAAATGCACCATTGAGTTTATTTCTATATCCTCCAAGAGCAGCCCCATTAGAAGCTACAAATAATGAATGATTACATCTCCAAAAGTAACATTATCGTATTTCAGAGATTAAGGAACAAGGATACCATTGGTTTTTGCTCCATTTCCTTTTAAGGTACCAGTTCCAGCTGCAGCCGAAACATAACCTGAAAAAAACACATCAACATTTGTACACCTTAAACCAGTGGCTCTCAACTGGTATGGCAATGGGACCCACAAACACCATGGGAATTTACAATAAATACAAATTTTATTTGTTATTTGTAGGCTTATATAATACTTGTTCATCAATGCTTCATGGGGAAAACACAATATTTTACGTTTTATATATACGTTTTATATATATTTATATAAAACGTAAAATATTGTGTTTTCCCCATGAAGCATTGATGAACAAGTATTAAATAAGCCTACAAAGCTAATGTCATGATGAAAACTAGCTGGGAACAGTTATTTTGACAGACTCAGTTGTACTTTCTCAGTAGATATGTTAAATTTTAATTTAATATTTAAAAAATATATTCTGGAAAAGATTTGTGACCCACTACTGTATAAAAACGAAACTCGGACTGCACACTGACCTTTAGGTTTGCCTCCGAACCCTCCAGTCCCTGCCCCGTTTGTGTAACCTGAAGATTAAAAAACCCCATTAAAGTTAGAAAAAGTTAAAATACAAAGAAACATTACATTTAATAATACTGTTACTGTAAAACCTGGTTGATGTCCCATTGATCCGACCCTGTTCATGTTGTTCCCTGTCAGTGAAAAGAGTACAGTTGTAAATACAGGCATTTTTGTATTGCATAAAAAATATAAGAAGAAAATTAAATGAAAAACAGACCATTTTGTTTTGGTCCATAGCCGTGACCACCATATCCTGGGAAGTATAGTATTACACTGAATGAAGTTAATAATTAAAAGAAAAACCTATCATGTCAATTAACGTGACTAACTTGGTTTTCCAGGTTTATTAGCTCCACCCATGCCGTATCCATAACCTTAATAAAAGCAGCCATTTTATTAAGATTATCAATGAATGAAGCCTCGCTGTAGATGCTTTGTGATAACAAACCATTTGACATGGCTCCGTTCACGTTAGGCCCAGTGGTTCCTGCAAACACGAGAGCTCAGTCTTTCACTGTTGCAGCAGTTGTGTGAGAAATGAATTTAACAAGATAAAGACTAACCACTGTGTTTGGTTTGTCCATTTGCTCCACCAGCACCAAATCCTGATGATATTAAAAGGGATTAAAATCTCTCCTGCACAAATGTGTTAATGTTGTGGGTGAGAGAAGTGACCTGGCTTTGGTCCTTTCATCCCTGCATTTCCATAACGTGATCCCAAAGCGAGACCAGCTCCAGGACCAACACCAACCCCACCAGTGGGTCTGTAGCCTTCAGAAGCAAAGACAGTTCATGTAAAATCTGATGGTAAAACAAAGAGACTCAAAGACAATCTGCACACCTCCAATGGGCTTAGCTCCATAACCATTTCCGCTGTAGGCTGAAGGAGCAGAAAGGCCCAGCATTAGGACTGGATTGTTTAGAGAATATTCAGTGTGGGCTTCCCTGTACCTGAGGCCTGTGGTGGTACTCCCATCCCTCTGTAGGCTCCCATCCCAGTACCTTGTATGACAAAGCATCATGAGTAAAATGTTCTAAAACAATACGTTGAGACATTAAGTCAATCAACCTGCTCCATAAGGTGGACTTCCGTAACCCTTCATGGCTTTAGTTCCAGCTTGGCCTGTGAAATTATTTGAAGACTGATCACAAACTATTTTGTACATTGGTCAGCCGGTCAAGAGCTCAGAAGTGCACAACAAAAATTACGAATGAGTTCTTCCGGGTAGTTTGAAGTTATTACCATTTAATCCAGCCCCATAAGTACTGGTGGGGCCACCAATGGCTCTCTGTCCTGAAACAATGGATGTACAAACATATTATCAATATACAGTATTCCTCAAGCCAAGCTTTGACAAACTGCTTTAGAAAGTCTACCATGCTTTGGTCCATAACCATTCTGTGCTCCAGGATAAGCAGAGTTACCTGCAAAAGGAAATAATTTAGAAGAGTCCAAAGAAGATGATAAAGAGATTCTTTAGACCATACCATTTCCTTTATTTGCTTGCCCACCTTGTCCATGGCCCACTACAGGATAATAACCTGTGAAATCAAAATTAACAATAAACTTGAGTCAGACTCACTAATGTTCTGCCACTAAATTGCCAGTAGCATTACCCGTGGCTTGCCTCTCTGCCCATTAGAAATGCCAGATACAGCTCCATATCCTACATGAAAACATTCAAATTTTAATGGGAAATTTTTCATCAATGATTAACTGCTTTTAATAATGGGCCAACCTTTCATTGCAGCTCCACCTTGTACTCCAGCCCTAGCACCATTACCATTACCTATTACCATAACACATCATGAGCTGACATGTTGAGCTATGCTTAACTGACCTCCAGGTGAAATCTTTCATGCATACCGTTATATTTGGCTCCATTTGTGTTTGAAATCCCAGCGGCTGCTCCATAACCTGATCAAGACATCATGACAATTTATGAAACATCACATCTTTTTATCTAGTATTGTTTGCTAATTAACAACTACTTACCAAGTCCCTTAGCTGGATGTCCCCCATATCCATTCTGCGCCCCCATCACTTGACCCACTCCTTGTGTAAAAACACCAGATTGTATCAAATGCATTTGAGATAATGATTATGTGGTTCCTGTACCTTTTGAAGGCGTGCCTCCACCATTCTGTGGCTGTCTTCCTGAAAAGTGAAAATACCTCTGTAACCTGAACTGTAGTACTGTTTGATTAAAAAAAAGTGAGTTTACCATTAAACTGTGGCCCCTGTGTATTGACTCCAGACACAGCTCCAAAACCTTACAGACAAATGGTTACACTTACATTCATCATCACATTTTTGTTCTGCCTGTTGCTACGTCAGACGAGCAGTATGAGTTTTAGGAAGCCCTGTGCTTCAGTCAATGAGAGTCTGTGCTGTAGTAGTAAAGACATTCAAACTCCCCTCACACAGAGATGTTACATTTAGACTACTGCCGCCACTCAAGCTGAGCTGCCTTTGATTTCCTACCGAGGTCCCTCGAGGCCAAGTCAAAATGGGAAATATGAGCGCTTCACATTATCACAAGAAAAACTCGAAACACTAAGGAGCTTCACAACAAGCATTGCTAAGACTTAAGTTTAACATCGTCCTTTGAAATTCAGCACGCAAACCAGAGCAGCTGAAATCAGTGGACCACCTTTCATTCATCTGCAGACAACAACCAGGACAGAGGCCCTCACCCGTTGAGCCATGGGGCTGACTCCTAAGCCCTTTTGTAGCATTGCATTCGTACAAATACATTACACTGATGTCTGAAACGCACCGAATATTAAACAGGTGCTGTATGCTTAGGTCCTGTAATTCTATATGAAAAAATTAAACATCTTTTGTACTTCAAACCAGTTGACACCAATTAGTATAGTGAAGCAGAAATGTAGACTAAAGCTAAGTAAAATAAACAAAATTAAAATGTAATGTATTTTTACTTTTGTGTAGGCCATTGATATATAATTCTAATATATAGCCAAAATATACATGAATGCACAAAAATGGTAACATGTATCACCAACATTACTATGCAGTTTTACTTATCACTAAATTAGAATTTAAATAATTCCTAATATTATGCAGTAAACACTTACCCCTTGTGTACGCCGTCTGCACGAACCAAACAACCAGGATGCTCTGCAGTAGTGTGTGTCCCCACATCATGAATCTAAAGAAATCACAATTTTAAACCAAGTCAGGATGTTCAAAAATGGAGAGGGCACCTCCAACTGTGATGATTGAGGCCTAATATACAGTAGCCTTCCCCCGCCTCCTGCTCAGAGAGGGTGCCCAAACCCAGCCCCTTTAGCACAAGCTGGACACTGAATAATGGGGCACTTGAGGACATTAACACATTGGAGCAAGTTAGAGAAGCAAAGAAAAAACTTCACCAATTTGGACAGTAACCAATAAACTTAAACGGTCTAACTGCAATAAAAAACAGCTGCTGACAGGGATGGCTTGCAAGTAATAATTTGGCTTAAGTCAAAATGGGCTATGGTAAATGGTCTCAACTTATATAGCGCTTTTCCACCTACATTAGGCACTCAAAACTGTTTACAGCAAGGAACTGTTCACCCATTCACTCACACACCAGAATACGCAGACAATGGAGGCAAGGTGGGTGAAATGTTTTGCCCAACAGCGTGCATCTGCAGGAGCCGGGATTCGAACCCCAACCTTCCGATTATGAGACAACTCGGTTCAAAATGGCTGGTTATATTGTATGAATATAAACCTGGATACAGTAGTTTAATTAGTGATGAGTTTACGCCTTTATAAAGACGCGTGGAAGGATTGCCGTTTGTCTCTACAATCTTGGTGGAAACACACTGTTGAATGTAGTGTGATGATACGTCCCGAAAAATTCAGGACAGTCCCGAAATCCAGGCTCTCGTCCCGAATCCCGAATCCGACCCAAATTGTCCCGAAAAATATTTTTAGTATGTCGAAAGTGCTGTGTGTGCGCTCTTAATATGGAAGAGCAGCTTGATCTGGACGAGCTCTACAACAAAAACTGCGCTCTGAAGAATGTTCTAAAGTAGGGGTCCCCAGCCTTTTCCTGCTCGGGACCGGGGGGAGCTCACTTTAGAAACATGTGCGTAAATGGCTCACGTTTTTTTAAGCATGGAGCGCAGCCCTTTGATCGCAGCGCGCTACAGCGGGACCGTGGCACATTCTCTCCTCCCTCTTTCTCTCTGCTGTTCACTTAACAGCGGGACAAATGCAACTCTCTGTCCTGTGAAAGCGTGAAAGGTTGTGAGGAAAAGTTGTGATGAGCTGAGAGGGAAGGCAAAAGGGAGAGATGCTCTGTGGCGCAGGTGACAGAGCTGCGCGCAACGCACTGAGCTGCACAGCTGATTCTGTCTGTAATAAAACCAGATGAACTCGACTCCAAAGGACTCTAGGGCTACTTTCAGAAGTTCTATTATATATCTATTGATGAGCTTATTGGCGTGTGACATGCCAAAGATAAATAGGACAATGCGGTCGTTTATATAATTTCCTAGTTAGAAATGCAGTTGTGCATAATGGTGAACGTGCTATGGCATGATTTAAAAAAAAGAAAAAAAAAGAACCCCCCCGTCCCGAATTTCAGGGCAACTCATCTGGCCACCATAGTTGAATGGTCTCTTGAAGATTTATAGATTAAAAAAAAAAAGTGGCCAAAAAGATCTCACCTTTCACATAGATTCCTCACCCAAAGTCCAAATCCTCCTCTCATGGGGTCAGAGAGAGGTTAATGTCCCAGACTTCAGTTTTCACCGACAGGCACCATTTTGATGGACCTCATTTAACTGCGCTCAGTTGAATGTAATAAAGTCCTCAAGAACACGAACTATAAAGGTCATGTGACAGGTGAATGATTGAAACTCAAATGCTCCAATGTCAAAATTAAAAATTGTATAGACATTTTGCCTGGCAAAACTAATTTGGAATATCTGAAGTATTTTTTCCATACTTTTATTTATATTGCAAGTGCTCTACAAGGGTGCAGTTTAAATCATGTCTCCAAATAAAAATAATCTTTACAACTTAAACCATTAAGAAAGAACAATTCAAATACATACAACATTTTAACTTGTTACAAAACCCAAAAACGTCATAGCTGATGCTGTGCGGTTACCGTCATGATAACGAACAAATAGATACAGTTGTACACGACAAACCTCAATCTGGTTACCAAAGTTAATGTTTGATTCAAAAAGCAGGAGCTTCAAATAACATACAAAATGTGAGTAGTATTTACATCAAGTTAATTTACAATGTTTAGGCAGCACAGGTGTGCCAATTGTGTGTTCTTTGGTTACAAATCAAAATTGTTTGGGAAACATGCGCTGTAGGTACCTACTGGAGAAACGAGGGGAAAGTATACCAAAACAAAATTTAAATGGAAACAGTAAATGTGAGCCAAATGTGAAGGGCTTAGGGACAAATCAAAAGGAAAATATAATTTGGTTGATGAATTACATCGTGTGTTATAACACAATGACGATGCTCAGCTTAGTCCTCACCACAACCTGCAGTGCCACATTTCATTGTTCACCTTAAGATGGAAGAGCCAGACATCCTGTAGCAGACCTGAACAGAGCAAAACATCATTTTGGTTCTGATTTAAAATCGACCATTTAGATCAGTTTGTGTTCATCTCCACTGACTTACTCTATGTTACTTTTCAGCTGGTGCACTGTGCGCTTGTCCAGGTAACGGCAGAAGAGCGTGAGCAAGTTTGAAGGCATGAGCAGAGGCTCCACCAGTGAGCACTGGGAGAGCTGTGCAGCCACCTGGAAAATTGTGTCGGTCCTAAACACAAAACATTGTCACAAGTCTCATTAAAGTAGAGATTTTACAATGTCACGTCAATGCTCACCAGGTTTCAAAGTCACCAATACTAGGCTCAAGAGGGACACCGGAAGAAAGCAACTTTTCCCCTTGTGATAGGAGCGCATACAGCAAGGACAAACCAAACTTGGAAAAAATAAGGTAACAAGGATTATACTTCTATTTCACAGGTTTAAAGCTGAACTCTGAAGCGCAGACCTTGTTCTGGCAGGTGAGAGCGAGACATTCATATGTGGCCATTGACTCCGAAGATGTCAGGTCTCTCAGGACTTTGATGAGCTGACTGAAGGTCAGGCGTCCAATCACATTTCGGAGGGGAGGATAAAGCACTGGAAGAGACTATCAAAAACAAGTTTAATTTTATTTTCTATTTTAATACAACTATGCAGCATTACCTCCTCCGTGTCCCTGTTCGTGAGTGTGGGCAGGTTACGTGTCACAATGCCCAAGATTTTAAATGCAGACTCATGCTTCAGAAATGGCAGAAGGCGGGCAATTAGCTTCTTGCCCTTTGAAACAAGCAGGAATGATAGAAATTCCTCTGTTGAATTTCTGTGGGGAATATAAATAATTGGTTACAGAGTTCATAACTGGTAACCATGAGTATAACGTTTTTGTGCTACACTCATTGGGGTTTCACTCACAGCGGGTCGTGGTGCTGCAGCTGTGAGTAGATGTGATCGACTTTCCGCTGCGTCTTTTCCATTAACCTTCGCTCTTCGGCCTCAGACAGGACAGTGGTCTTTGTCCTCTCAGTCTCCTCCACCTCCAGCAGCACTATAAACAACTGCAGAAACAGTTATAACATTTGATCTAATAACCCCCCCCCCATCCACCAACTCTGTACCTTTTCCAATCTACTTAGGAGCTCCAGCCGCTGGTGCCTTGTGTCTTTGTGCTCCTGAAATGTGAAAAACCAACAAATCAAATAATTGGCTCTCACTCTTTGAAACATGACTCATTACTACCTCATGGTGGCCTTGGGCTTGTACTGCATGTACAGCACCAATGGCACGCCGAGGAGAGTAACATGTAGACACAGCCACTTGACCCAAAGAGCCTTCAATGTGCACCACTGAAAAAACAAACACAATGTGTCGTTTTCTGCAAGAACTTGACAATTGTGAAAACAGCAAATACCTGGTGCATATGCTTCCATCTTCGTGATGTAGGGTGTTGTGAGCTTTGGTGGCTCCTTTTTACCCCGGATACCCAGTTCCTCCTCTGCAAGCTTAGCTTCCAAGTGCCGATAGTACTCCTTGAAATATAGAACGCACCATCTTTTAATTTGATCCTTAAAAGCTATCAATACCAAAATTAGTGAGAGAGTATGCATTTGTTTTACTTGGTAATAGTAATCCTCAAGATAGGGATTCTCACTCTGCAGCTGAATCATCTGTAGCCGAGTAATCCACTCCTTTTCCTTTGCCGTCATTATATTACAGTAAGGGTCCCAACCTTCAGACTTTCTGGTAACATCAATGAAAATTTTTCTCCATGGGTCATTCTACACAACACAAACTAAAGGGAAGATACCAACCTCTGGAACATGCACTGTTTTTGAACCAGCAATCGTTTGTGTTGAGGATGAAGCTGAGTCACAGGATCAGGGTACCTTTCAGTAAAACCATAAGAACTAAATAACGTAGTACAGGATTGGCTACTATATCAGGAACACTACACACCCTAATTAATGTTTACATAAAATCAAATTCCAATACCTGAACCGCTGCACTGGGTTAGCTGAAGGGCTGTAAAATGGGGAAGGTCTCGGCGAGTTCGCTCCAAAGCGGAGTTGCATCATCTTTGGGGTGGAGGGACACGGTTGGTTAGGGGGAACATGAACCGGTTTGTCTGATTTAAAAAATACAAACGTTTTATTGTGTAGAAAATTAGTTCCAAAAAGTGATCCTCTTTAAATCAACACTAAACCTGATTGAAATGTTGCCTTGGGGTCAGAGGCTGACGTGGGAACATGGGTGATTCCGGTAAAATGGGTGGATTCATCTGCAAAACCAAAGTAGAAACATTTATCTCCGTTAATGTTAATGCAAGTTTTTAATGTCAACCTGAGATGGCACTCTTTGGCCAAAGTGTCTTCTTGAGTAGGACCCTCTGGGCTCCCCTCTCCTGCCTCTGAAAGATGGGACAAGAGGGGGGAGATCCATGAGGCCGGAGTTCTGGTGTTGACCCTGGCCTCTGTGACCATCAATGACGCACACAATTGCGCTATCCTGAACAAAACAAATGTTTGGTTAAAAAAGGCATTATGGTACATTATCCAGTTTACTACTCATCTTAACCTCAAGTATTGACTGTTCCATTTTCTGTGTTTTCTTGTGAGTTGGACCCATCCACTGAGGGAGGAAACAAATTGGAAAAGAAATAGCATAAATGAATAGCATAAATTATGGCATTACAGGAGTGCTTCTTAAGTTTTGTCTTACATTTTCAGCATAGGGTTTCCGGTATAAGGCACTTCCACAGTCCACAATTGCACTGTCCAGACTCTTCAAGGTTGGGCCGAACCATAAAACAGCAATGGTGAAAATCGGCACTTCAACATTTAGAACAAACAAAGAAAAATGGAAAAAAAAATAAACAAAGTCACCTTGATACTGGGCCTTCCCTCCACCATCCTCATCACAGCAGGGTCTTCAAACATTTGTCCCCTGCCAATCCCACCTCGGGGCCCCCTGCCTCTGGTGCGTCGTCCCGGAGCTGCCTGCAGCACTTGTCTTCTAGGAGGGGATGGGGTGCAGGGCAGAGATGGAGGTTTGATGTCCGGAGGCGGAGGGTTGGTGGCAGGGGGGCAAACTGCAGGAGACTAGTATCTTCATTAGTCCCTAGTATATCTAAATCTACGGGACAAAAGACTTGAATGGCACATAGTTGTAACGAACACCTGATTTATGGAACGCACAACACACCCATCCCAAAGGTCTCATCGTTGTAGATGTTTATGTCCTCGTCCTCCTCAGCCATGGCCTCGAGCTGACAATCCATGTTTGTGCCGTCTTCAGGATCACTCCACTCCCCTCCATTTTCAGGCCACTCAGGCAGGGTTGGTTTGTCTGCTTCCAGCGTCTTTAAAAGTTAAAAATATTGCTAAGTGTTTTATTAATAGACACAGATCATTAATGCATGGTGTGGTGTCAAATTCCAAGTTGTTAAATCAAAGCTTGGCGCACAGGAGAAACGTTATGCAATAATGAAGTGCATAAGGGCTGCAGTTAAGCATGCCCACAACATCATAAACTTACTTGTTGCAGTTCTATACCACTCATTCTGTAATATTTTTTCGGTGTTTAGACACTTCTTGAGCTTACATGTCACGGTGTATTTCTTATTTTCTCTCGTGTCAAACGGTAAGAGGTCTTGATTGACCTTTAATTGAACTCACCTGTGTTTAGCGACGTAAGAGGCCTGAGTGCGTCATCACGTCTTACGTCAACAATTAAAATAGAACATGATATATGAAATAAATAAATGGTTACAAGTATTAATATTAATTGGCTAATAATACTAATCATAATAATAGCAGGCCTAATAATAATAAAGTCGCTTGAGAGAACAACGATGATCAATAGCGACCTCTGTTGACAGAATAATTTTTCTACACAGCTCATAAAATTAATGGCAGAAACGAAAATGTGCATTTTGACAAGAAACTGGATAAACTATACATTTAAATATGAAATTGAAAGCCAACTTTTGTTGTGTTTCTTTTATTTTTCTTTGGCATTATTTTACATACATTTGTACTGAGCAACAGTTAAAGTATATCTGACACAGCTTGGTCTAATGTATAAAAATATTCATAAAGCAACAACACAATGAATGTACAAAAGCAAACGCAGTGACAGGTTACATTTTTTTTGCAGCATAAAGCACATATATTTAAAGGGCAATGGCTTGCACAATCGTGGAAAGCTTATCAGTTGTCCTTCGCCTTTGGTAATAAGATCTAAATATTTTTTAGATTCAGATTAACTTTTTTACATTCATGATGACATGAGGAATCAATGTGGTATAATCTTTAGGGCATTCTCTTAAATTATCTATCTATCCACCATTAATGCAGTCCATGTATTCATTTATTGATGGGCTTATTATATTAATTTAAAAAAGCCAATGAGAACAGGTCCACACCCTATCCCACTGTAAATAGACTCTTCACTTGGCGGCAGGGCAGGAGCATGGTCCTTGAGTTCATCCAAAGAGTTTGATGAAGCACGGGTGGCAGTAGGGTTTGCTCTCTTGCTCCTTAAAGCAGCCTTTGCTCAGAGGTTTTAGACAGAAGTGGCACACGAGGTGATGGGGGTGAAACTTGGCGCCCATCGCAGTGACACACCGTCCCAGGATGGGCTGCTGACAGGCCTGACACACACTGCCCCGTGACTGGTGATAGTGGGCTTCACAGAGGGGCTTTCCATCGTGTTCAAAAAAGCTCCCGTTCACAAATGGACAGTAGCACTCCTAAAAATGATATATAGAGAAAGTTAAATGAGTGAGTTTATTAAATTAAAATAGGAAACAACAGTCTTGTAACAAGGACACACAATTGTGTATTGTGTCACAGGAGTCATGGTCTCACATGAAAAAATTAGCATTATGGATAAAGACAATAAAAAGTTTCCTTGAAGATTGCAGGTTTTCCATGTTTTTTGAAATATGTCCATAAACATTTCTGTGTCTAAAATGACTGAAATTGTTTGTTAAATAAGTCAAATGTGAAACAGATGAGATTATTTTACTGTCCAAGAACCTTTTAACCTTTTTTTAAATTTGTCCCATGTGAAAAGCCCTTTTATTACATTAACCTCAAAATGTGGCCCCTCTGGCATTATGGAGAAACACTTACTCGACAAACAAAACATTGCGGGTGCCAGAGGGAGTTGAGAGCTGAGATGTATTTTCCAGGATGGGTTGGCTGCAGCCTTGACAGCGTGAGGCAAACAGAGTCAAGAAGCACTGCTGGCAATACTGCTGGCCTTCGCGGTCATGGAAACCTGCGAGAGTGGACCATCTCATTAGCCTTTGTTTGATGTCCTCCCCAAATAATGCTGTGGTTAGGCTGCAGATGTGCTAGCGCTACTAAGCTTACTTTGTAAGGCAATGGATTAAAACACTCTGAGAGATGACGCGACTATACATTTTCTTCATTCATTATACCAGTGGTTCTCAAACGTTTTACACCAAGTAGCACCTCATAAAATAATTATATATTTATTGGTTGGGACAGTGCATATTAATGAACATACATGGGTCTCATGCATGTAAACACGCCACACCAGATTGTAGCCTAATTTCCATCCGTCGTCCCCCATTCACACTCTCAAACACACTCTCATTCATCCTGGCATATATGTTTTAGTGGTAGGGGTAAACTACGCAGACATGGGGAGAACATGAAACTCCACACAGAAAGGCCCCGTCCAGGTGGGAATTGAACCCCGAACCTTCTAGCTGTGAACACGAGCTCTAACCGGGCGGCATGGTAGTACAGCGTAAGTAATTGACCTGCCAAGTACCACCAGGGCTAGATCAGGACCAAATCTGGACTAAACAGACCTTAACTGGACTGAATTATGACTAAACTGAGATAGCTAGGCTAGCGGAATCTTCCTGATTACAGAAATTGAAAACACTACTCTAATAGCAGCATGTACTGTTTTGTGTTGTGTTTGGTGAATGTGATCTTAGACAGGATATGTGTGACCACCTTCCTCTCCAAATGCACGACTGCATTTAACACAGCAGAAACACTCTGGATGCCAGTTTTTATCCAAGGCGGTCACCATTTTCTAGAAAACATACAAGAATATACAAAAATACATTATTTTTTACTTTAAGTTTGGGGTCACATTGTTAATAATGATCCATATGTGGCCCTTACATTTAGGATTGGCTTGTTGCACTGTGCACAATGGGGTGAGAAAAGAGTAAAATAGTCTGACTCGCAATACGGCCGACCGTCCTTTTCGAAAAAATTGCGACTTCCTAATTCAGTCTCACATTCGGTGCAAACAAAATGCTCTGGGTGCCACACTTTGCCCAGTGCTGTCACTACCTAAAAACAAATAAGCATTTATATATGGGTACACAATCTGCTTTACGGCATGCAACAATTTCGAAGGCTTACTTGTCCCACTACAGGTTTCTGACATGCTGAACATGTCCCTTTGGAGGATGTTTGAACTCCTTGTCTGGTGAGGTCAGACTGCAGGAGGCCCAGCATGCTGTCCAGTGATCCCCCGGAGGATGCCTGAGGTGGGGCAACAGAAGCGGGTGGTGGGGATGGCGTGGTTACAGGGACAACTGGTACAACAGGCTGGAAGAAGATATATTACTGGAACCATATCATTTTAGAATTTACAAACCATGAGGTGACACTATAATTTACATCAGACTTCCTTTATGGCTGAGTACATAAATGATGATGATCCAGACCAAAATCAGTCATAATGTTATTTTACTTTATCATATTTTTTTCATGGACTCTTGTACAATAAGCTAGTGGAGTTCATTGAATTTTTTACGCCAGAATTACTTCCTTTATTGCCACCATAATGGGCCAAATTTAATTGCAGCACTAAATGAAAATGATTGATGGTGTCTGTTGCCTATACGAGGTAAAAGATTTAAACCCAAACTCTGTTTTCATGTCTTGTGGTGAATTAACTTACTGTACTCTGGACTCTGAAGTCTGACAGAGAGGCCATTAGTTTGTCCAGTTCAAGTGTGGCTGATGTTGCAGACGGCTTTGCAGGGCTGAAAGACAAATGTAGCTCACTTTATCTTCTCAATACATTTCGATAGAAATTATTGTGCATTAAGGACGTACTATATTTCGTATGTTTCAGTCTGATACTGAAAATGTTCAAATTATAATCTTGTTTCAAATCTTTACAAGCTCATAAAGACTATTCTTACTGTATGATTGGTAAGGAATGGCATTAACACATATCTAAACCTTTATGAACTATGATGTTAGAGAGCAATAGCATGGGTCTACAGTCTGAAAACTTTTCAATTATTCTATTCTAGTTCAGTAATTTTGTGCCCATTTTAAATATTGCAGGATAATGTGATAGAATTTTAATGATTTTGTATCAGACTGCTTCATAATCAAATTTGAAATAATTAAACAAGGTCTGAAACCTCTCTGAAATCATTAAACACTGGTACTAGTTAAAGCTGACCAACTAAATTTCTAGTTGGTATTACCTGTTGGTCTTATCTTTGGGTTTATCCCTTTCATCCTTCTTAGGAGAAGGGAACTGAGCCAGGATCTCATCTAGAAGCAACAATATAAGCACAAAGAACAATATGGTACTTGCATAAACAAGGACAGCAAATGCTTGAACACCTACGTACCTGTGATATTGAACTGTGTGGCATTTAACTCCTGCAGCAGATGGTCCAGCTCACTCAGGCCCCCTCCCAACAGCGAGGAAGAGGAGAAGGCTGGAGGGGGGTCTGCAGCACGGGGAGAGCGAGGTTTATTCACTGTGCTGCAAGAAAGACAGGTAGACCACAATGTTGTTACAGAATTATACTGTTATATGTGTCTATAAACCTGAGTGATTAAGAACTGGTTCAATCCCACTGAGTAATGCCACGGTAACCTAAAACATAAAACATAAATACAATTGCATCTATATCAAACTACAAAGGACCAGCTTATATGAAATTCAGACTTTTTTTTTTTTAATAAACGTCTTAAAGTTTTGAGCCTGTGTTGTTTTTACCTATAGAGTTTGTCTGGGTTTGAGTTTTGAGAGGACTTCATTGCAGCCGAAACCGTCTGAAAAATAACACAAACTGTTAAAAGCTTGATGGGCATTTATATTGCTGTTGCTTTAATGGATCTCTAGGGTGCACCTGCTGCGGTGTGTAGGCGGGGGGCGGCGGTCGCACCTGGGTCGCACCGGGGTCCTCGGACGTGGGGTCAGCATTCACAGGAGGTTCAGATGTCAACAGCACTGGACAACGGGCGAGAGGAGAGCTGGTGTTCTCCAAATCAGCAAGAAGAGCATCTAGATTAAAGGAAATGCTTCAGAACAGATCTGCACCAAAGAAGCCCCTATTTAATTCTGTTTAGAGCAGTGATTCTCAACTGGTGCGTCAGACTCAGGATACAACCCCAGGGCAGCTGTGGCTACAATAGCAGCTTACCACCATCGAGTATTATATGAATGAATAATGCAAAAAATTGTCAAGCAACTTTGAGCGTCTGGAAAAGCGCTATATAAGACTAAAGCAATATTATTATTATTATTATTAATAATAATTATTATTAATTATTAATAATATGAATATTAATAATAATAATAATAATTATTATTATTATTATTAAAAGTGGAACACAAACAATTTTCAGCAGGTCTGTTGAAAAAGTATGAAGACACTATGGTCTTTATTTTAGCTTCATGGGTTTATTCAATACTCATTCAACAATAGTTTGAATAAGAACATTGTTAATTATATATAACGACTTCTTTGGGTTGCGGCTGGTCATCCTGGGATGACGGTGGATCCTCCTGACGACATACCAGTTAAGATCCACTGGTTTAGAGGAATCGTTAAGTTGTATTTACACGTTACAAAACTAGCGTGCAGGAAAGAGAATTTTATTGTAAAATTTGCTGTTATTTGGAATAACCGTTTTATGCCTCTGCAAATATGAGTTCTATCCATGTGAAACCAATTTTGGCAAATTTCTGTCGTCACAAAATAGTTCCGGTGTCAAAATAGTTGTGGTTTCACTTAGTCATGCCGGCTTGATAGTTGGGCTGCACAATTCATTGCAACCAAATTAAAATTGCAATTACAATGGCAAAACTGCAAAGACTATATGGGTAATTATTTAGGTCATGTTCTTTGAAAATAACAACAAAATCTGTCTTCACAAGAATTTATTGTATGTCAATGTTGCTAACCTCTACAAACATATTCTGATATGCATGTGATATTTGTATTACTGTAGCTTAGCAGTTCATATTTCAGTCTTCTCTCGATATCAACGCTCCTGGATAAAATGTGCACTAAGAAATCAATGTTTATTTTAAAATCAAATCACAATAGTGACGCTTTAACCAGTAATAATGTATAAAATTATGTGTAACATAAGTCAGGTTCAAAATTTAGAGGGTTTCTACATTTTAGCCCCTGCCTTCTGAAATCTTTAAATAAGGCTATTAATTCAATAACGTGAATCTACATAGGCCTAATAGAACCAGTGTTGACTGGAAGATATTTTTCAAATAACATAAAGGAATGGTCATAAAAGGAGAAAGGATTAATGTTAGTTTATTGTGATTAAATTACATGCATGATCATTTGTTACAACATTGATAACTGTGCTTCTAGCTGAGTATATACAGATTTGTTTAAAATTAGACGTAGCATGGAAAACGCCAAAAGAGCAAAGTGGATAACAGAAGAAACAAGAGACTAACATGTAGAAAGGCATGCACAACAAGTTACGTACCAAACACAACTATACGAGGACTGAGAGGGTAGTTAGGCTCAGGCTCACCTAAAGAAAGACACACCAATACAGCAGCAGAAAGTCAGCCTCATATACTGTAGTATTAAGACAGGCCATGGATGACAAGCACATCCTTATCATAGTCAGAAGTGAGTAAGCAGTCAGCATTTGTCAAATTCAAGATAACTTAGACACAAACACTGGTGCATTCATTGTGACATGCCAGTGTGGAGAGGAAACAGAGGGAGAAGAGTGTTTTGTAAATGATATCTAATCCGCCTCCGCACAGGCTTCAATTTAAAGTGGAGGTTGTCCAGTGTTTGGACTTTGCAGCTGCACGACATCATTTGGGATTGACAGCTCTGTGACTGAACCCAAAAGTTAAAGCTCTCTCTGTAAAATGCTTATATCATCATAAAATTAATAACAAAGACGCTACTGTTTTGGATATAAAAATATTTCCAGTACTTTTTTCTTTTTCTTTTTGAACTCTGCAGATTTTCTCACCCTTCCTTCAGACTAAAAATGAAGAAGTTACCCTTGCCTTGATGAATGAATCAGACACTGTCGTAAAACTCTCCACTGTTCCCACTTTGGAGCTGTTGGATGTGGAATAAATGTCAGTACAAAGCAGCTTGCGGTGAAATTGTTTAGTCGAGGCTGTTTCTATGGTTTCAGTTTTTATGTCTTTTTGTTCTAGTAAAGCACAGTTTGAGGCTAGGCAACTACTTTTGGTTTTCTCGACCTCAGTTCATCCCTATGAGCACTACTGTCTCAGGATGATTCACACTTTAGTTACGGGCATGTGGCATGAAAACAATTTCACACACTCTATTACACTAACAAGCCAGATTGCTCTTATAAGGAGCTGAAGTTCTCTCAATGAGAATTCTGACCATATTTAGAGCGGCTTGTCCAGTTGTTTGTCTTGGCCAGGATTTCTCTCTACAAGTGGTTTCTCTCAAAGAACAGCCACGCCAGATCCAATGCATAAACTAACAGCATACTTGGGTAGCAGGATAAACTTTGTGTCCCAAACATGGCTAGAGCTGTCTCTGACTAGCATTTACCCAGCAGTCACCCTGCAACGTTCACACAATCCCTTCCAGATGTGAGCTGGCAAAATTCTCCACAACGCAGCCTGAGCTGAACATAAGTCCCTGTACTCCAAACTGGACTTCGTGGAAGAACAAAATCCCACAAAAGCAAATGGGCAGTTTAAGGAGAAAAAGAAAAATGTCTTGTTTTCATTGAACTCTGTGGCTTTTAGAATAGCTGAGTGGCTTGAGCTATTTCTGAGCTTTTCCTATTCCTTTCCCAAGACATCCACTTCTCACTGTGTTCAGCAAAGAATACATTTCAGACAATCAAAGTGGAAAACGATTAAAAAAGAAAGGAATGGAAGAAAGACACCATGTTAATTGACTGTCTCTCACACAACTTATTATTTATGGTTGAGAAGGTACACTGTGGGTCCACTTTAATACAATTTTACAAGAATCTATTGTATTTGCAGAGCATGCATGACAGTGAACAGCTGACAAACTGATGTCTATTGGATGATGTGCTTTTACTGTCAGCCGCATGATCAAAATGACTGATTGGCTGGTTATTCTGTAAAAGTTTGAATTGTACAGCAATTATAAATTAGCAATAATAGAATAAAGGGAGCATGCGCAAATCCAGGGATAGGCAGAAAACATCCTGCCAGGGGCTAAATAAAGGCCCCCAGACAACATCCTAGGTTAATTTGAGAAGTATGATTGCACACACAACAAAGGTCTACCTGTTAGAGGTTTTTCATAAAGTAGTACCCTACAATATTTACGATTTATTCAAATATATTTCTGGGTTAGGACCTCCACAACTTTCTGCTAAGGCTGTATGGATGATTAGTAGAATATAAAGTGATGCTTGACTTTGGGCAACCACAGGGAAGCTCGGCCTCCTTCATTTGACTTGGACAAAAATCGACCCAACACAAAGCAAACTTGCCTCCCCCTACTGCCCTAATCTAAGATGATCACCAAAGAGTCCTCGCGTATTTCCTCTTGGCACACCACCCTTTTCTACAGAGACAGATCCAGCCTCCGATAGCAGTCTACATAGACGCCGTACCCGAATACTCTTACCCAAATCCTCCATCGTACGCGTTTTCGCTCCCTTCTTCTGCGCTACACCATTCAGTGAGCTGAAATGACGCTACGAGCAGTCCTGGTACCGGGTCTTTTGTCTGTCCTGGATCTGAATAACTTCTGGACCGTTATCCGCCACCGAGAGGGAGGAGTATAGCGAGACGAAGGGCGTCCCATCGTTTTTTCCTACATGAGTCTCTCTTCCTGTGTGTAATGCCTATTGCTAACTACCAGGAGACGAGACCTACCGGAGGAGGCGTAGTTAAATAAATGTGGTCACAAACCACCCGCATTCCCTGGACACTTGACGTCATCCTTGACATTCCTAGTCCATATTTGGGATAGAAAAGCCAGGATTTGGGGTCAGTGCGCGCGCCCCTGTCAAGAGATGCCCGGACCCTACTGCCATACTCACTTTACTCTGCAATGTAACAAACCCGCGCGGCTGTATGAGTGAACTTGTGTAATGGAAACTAGCATGTTATGAATGACAAGCTTATTAGGGGAAAAAAACAAAAACATTACCAATAGATTCATTTAAATGTGACTTTTATTTACAAAAACTGAAATTAAAAGAGGCTATGCAAAATATTAAAATTGTAACAACCCAAATGAAGATAAATATATAGGGATACACAAATAATGTGTGTTTGAAGCTCTCACACTGACTGTGGTGAAGATTTTTAATTCTTAATTGAAACCTAACAACAGAAAGCTCTTGTATATTTTATATGCCACAGATAACACAACCCCTGTTGTCCAAGAGGTACCGGCCTTTGGTCTTAGTGCATAAAAATATCACAAAGAACATACATATAAACCAAAATTACAATAAAAGTTCAGTGTGGTGGAAACAAGCCATTAAGTCTAATAATGACTGAACAACACAATAGTAGCCAGATCAAGAAAGCAAACAAAACGTGTCTGTAAAAAGCCATTAAGTTAGGATCCGTTCATGCTGTTCGCTGATACGGGACTATCCATGCACGTTAGTTCAGAGCATTGTGACTGCGCTTTCACCGTTCCCAAAATATTAATGATAATTATACAATACATTGCAAACATATTCACTCACTCATTCTGCCATATTTGTATCACTCTGACTTTGGAATAAGTTTAGAACAAAGTCAAGGGTCAAAACTTCATATGATGTAGAAACCAGAGCGGGTTTTCATTTAAAACAAATCTGTGAGGCATATTTTTGTGGTTGTTTGGGAGGAGGGAACTCTGGGACCATAGGTAAAAGGAAACATTGATAGATTCAGTTACCTTTAGATATCATATATCTTTTCATTTTCCATTTCCTTGTTGACAGTTCTCCACAAGTAAATCCACAAACACACCCCATTCCATGTTCCCCTGCTGTTGCTGTCACTGCACTGCCTGCTCATTGGCAGTGCTACCAGAGTCCTGAGGCTTCATCACATCAGGGAGTTCAGGGGGGCTTGAAAAGGCTTCGATGTGCAGCGGCTCAAACATGTCATCTAGGGTGGAGGGTGACAGTGATCATTTGTAGCATTGTCTCAAATTGAGTTTGCATATTTAGCAAATTGTCAAAAGAATTGCATTAAAATTAATAAACAACAACATACTATTGACTCTGAAAGCCAACCCAACGGTTGCTGGGGCCTGGGGTCTAGCTGTCTGGTTAGTGAAACCGCAATCACCCAATGTTTTACTGTCTTCTAGTATTTGGTCATCCTGTAAAACAAAAAAGATGAAAGAAAAGAAGACATGTGTCTTTTTTGTAGGTACAGAACTTTTATACTTTTGACATAAATCTGTAAAAAAATAAAATAAAATTCACACTACTAACAAACAAACTCAACTCACTTTGTAGAGCTGTTGATTCTCAGGGGGTCTTTTGAGAATTCCTTCTACGATACGCTTAAGCTCATATACTGTTGTAGACTCCTTCGCATCTGTGAAGATTGCCGTCTTATGGCGTCGAATCATTAAAAAAACATCCTGTTAGAAAGACAAAAGCACCATTTAAAAATATATAAATAGACATCTTAATTAATTTTGTTTGCAATTGTGCTATTGTGTTTAAAGAGTGACAGCTGACTTCAAAACTTATTTATGGACAACGTACTTACTACACTGATGCATCAGATAATTCATATTACATTGTTGTCTAGAAGTAATATTCTTAATTAATTCCATGAATGAAATTGTTTTGACTTCACTGATTCAAGTAGGCCTTTTTTTTACACACACGACCACATATAATATTCATCATCCATAATGATGCTCAATATAATATTCATGGAAGACAGTAACCTATAATGTAGAAGCAACTAGACAAAACATCAAAACAATGGTTGTTCAAGAATCAGATAAATGTGATCAGAAAGTGATAACAATAATGCAACTCAATTTATTTGACCTAGCAATTATTATATTTATAGTGATGACGACCAGTGCTGGTTCAGAACATAACGCATACAAGCTGGGCAGCCACTGTATGACAGTTAGATTGAGTTAGCTACCTTAGCTACATTAGCAATGGCTAGCTAACCAACAAAACCTGAGTCTGCGCGACATAAGAGTGTATGTTACTCATCACTTATGAGCATAACACGAATTTTGTCGAAGATTAGATTGAAAACACATGAATGATGGTCACAAAATCGTTACCATTTTAAGTGATCTAGTTGTTACCCGGTAGCGCCAGGCTTGTGTTTGGAGCAGCTAGCACAGCACAGACTGCACCACCAGCGGAAATTGCGCAGCGAATGCCCGACGTATTCTCAAAAGTCAGGTACGCAACTCTACGTCAACCTTTCAGAATTTGGCGCCAGCTGGATGCTTCGTGTCAGTCGGGGTGTATATTGTGTTTTTCAGGTTGGTTTGGGTCTCACTTGCGTCTCCTGAACGATTCCGCATTGCAGTAAAGTATATTCTTCAATCTAATATGTGCACTGTGGAATTTTTCAATCGCTAAACTCCTGCTGTTACTGCAGCATTAGTTGTTTCTGGAGGTAAAACCATGTTTTTATGCTGTTTACGAAATCCACCTTTTAACGTTAGCAAATCTGTTTCTCGAGTTTGTCAGGCATGAGGTTTGTTTTGTGTGTAATTGTTTAACCTTATTATGCATTTCCTTACCACACTGCCTACTTTTATGATGAGCATTACCATAAATAGGTCTTGTCCTAGTCTTATTATTCTGATTTGGTTATCTATACAGGGTAATGTTTACATTTATTAATTATTTTTTATAATTGCGTATATGAATTTATTGTTCATTCGATTGTTTCTGTTATCAATAATGTGTTCATGTTTCATTCTTGTTGGAACATGAACACAAGAATGTTGTGCTTATAAAGTTTCCTCTGTTGCACCATTATAGCACACTGTACAAGAAGGGCCTCCTGGGAGCCCAGACACAATGTCGGTTACAGTTGAGACTACAGCAGCCAGTTTGCCTCTCCCGACCCACTTCACCCATGCTGAGCAGTGCTTTTCTATAAAGAAGCGACGCCATCCGTTCTCCTCATCCTCAACATCCAGGTCATCTTGCTCATCTCCAACAAGGCTCTCACAGTCTGTGCCTCCACTGCCACCCTCAAAAGGATGCCCGCCTTTAAGTAGGATGTTTCCCCAGCAGCCATCTCCATTCACACCGTTATCACAATCTCTGAATAAATCACCGCCGCCCAGTTCTGTGTATGATCCCAACAAACAGCAGACCTATTTTCATCAGTGTTTTACAAATTTGGGTTTGCTTGGAAGAGGCTCTTTTGGTGAAGTGTTCAAGGTGAGATCTGTTGGTGAGGTTGTGGATATGACATGGCTCAAGGCATGCATTTAAACCAGGAATGCATTTTGTATTCTAGGTACAAAGCAACAAAGATGGGCACAAGTACGCAGTCAAAGATCTGCACATCGCTTCAGAAGCAGCTATGAGCGGAGCCGAAGTTTAAGAGAAGCAAAGAATCATGAACGCCTGTGTCCACACCCACACATCCTCAACTTTTTAGCAGCCTGGGAGGAGTGTGGCCGACTTTACATCCAAACCGAACTTTGTTGCACAAGCTTGTTGCTCCATGCTGAGAGCCAGCCTCCTGGTCCAGGTTAGTTCGTAACATAAATAAGTTAAATAATTAGACTGCATTATGCATTTGAAACACAAGTGTACAAAATCTTGTGTTGAATTTCTTTGTTAATCATTCTTATAAAAGGATGTTTTTCTGTCTCCCCTTTGCTTTGTTTTGAAATGCAGATGAAGCAGCAGCTTGGGGTTACCTTTGTGATCTCCTATCAGCATTAAATCACATGCATTCAAATGGATTTGTGCATTTGGATCTTAAGCCTGCCAATATCCTTATGACGGAGTCTGGTCGTCTGAAATTAGCTGACTTTGGACTTCTAGTTGAATTCAACCAGAAGGATGGACAACAAAAAGTCAAGGAAGATATTCAGGAAGGAGATCCCAGATACATGGCGCCCGAGCTACTATGTGGGGAGTATGGGCCGGCAGCAGATGTTTTCAGGTACAAAACCATGCTTAGCCTTTGCTTAACAATGGCAGCAACTACTGTATTAGCAACTTATTCTATCCCAAATCAGTTTGGGTGTCTCTATACTGGAGCTTGCCTGTAACATTGAGGTTCCTAATGGAGGAGAAGGCTGGCAACAGCTAAGACAAGGCTGCCTTCCTACAGAATTCACCAACGGTAATTGTCTCTCCCTGTCTGGTAATTCAAACCTTTGAAATAAATATTGTCATTGTTCAATCTACATGATAACCTTGTGTTTGTAGGTCTTTCACCTGAGTTTCAGACAGTCCTGGAGATGATGCTGGACCCTGAACCATCCAAGCGACCCACAGTGTCTGAGCTTCTCTCCCTCTCAAGTGTCAAAAAGCGACGATGGAAGAGGCACATCTACCTCTTGGTCACTGAAACTGTGCTTGCCCTCACCTCTCTCTGTCAGGTACAATTTCTTAGTGATTTAAATAGGTAAAAATCAACTAAAAAAAAAAAAGTTTTTAACCACTCACACTGCTTTATGTGTAGTACTATCTTAATGCTAGTAAGCCGTTGGCCAAAAATGGTGTCTTCAGATTTAGTTACTAAGGTTAATTCCCCCTTCTGCCAGTGAAGGGTGCTCCAAGCAACACATAAGAAGCTTAAAAGAGCTATTCTTTCTCATCAAGTGTCTTTTTCAAAAACACATTGATTAAAATAATAAAAAGAAAATTCTGAAATTCCAGACGGCAAGTTTTTAAGTCACTGTTATTCATGATATGCCCATTTTAATACCATTTGATAACTGTGTTTTATATAAAGCATTAACATTCAAAACCATGAGGCCGTCCTTCTGTGGACCCACCACCTGCAGGAGGAGCCATAGGGGCTGGTGCAATGTAGGGTGACCAGATTAGTTGCCCTGAAATTCGGGACGGGGGGTTCATGTTTTTTTAAATTATTTTTTTTATCATATGCCATATTCACAATTACGCATATTATGCACAACTGCAAATCTAACTGGGAAATTCTTTACAAACGCATTGTCCTATTTATCTTTCACACGCCAATAAGCTCATCAATAGATATATAATGGAACTTCTGATTGAAAGTAGCCCTAGAAGTCCTTTGGAGTCGAGTTCATCTGGTTTTATTACAGACAGAATCAGTGCAGCCTCGTGCTGCTCAGTGCGGTGCGCCCAGCTCTGTCACCTGCGCCACAGAGCATCTCTCTCCCTTTTGCCTTCTCCCTCAGCTCATCACAACTTTTCCTCACAACCTTTCACAGGACAGAGAGTTGAATTTATCCCGCTGTTAAGTGAACGGTAGAGAGAAAAAGAGAGGAGAGAAGGTTCCGCGGTCCCGTTGTAGCGCGATTAAAGGGCTGTGCTCCATGCTTTAAAAACGTGAGCCATTTACGAACATGTTTCTAAGCGAGCTCCCCCCGGTCCCAAAGAAGAAAAAGTTTGGGGACCCCTACTTTAGAAAATTTTTAAGAGCGCAGTTTTTGTTGTAGAACTCGTCCAGATCAAACCCCTCTTCCCTATTAAGAGCGCAGACAGCAAATATTTTTCGGGACAATTTGGGTCGGATTCGGGACGAGAGCCTGGATTTCGGGACTGTCCCGAATTTTTCGGGACATATGGTCACCCTAGTGCAATGTGATTTGGGCAGCTCCAACAGCTGCCCCCACGAACCGGCAACGGACAAGTGGAAGAAGATGGATGGATGGATTAACATTAATTCATATTCCTTTTCTCATAGATGGCTCTCTGCCTTGGATGGAGAGCCCTATTTTCTCTTCCTTGGTCATTTGTTCCTCAGCGATTTAAGCCGCCTCCCTGTACTCCTCCTAAAGACAGCTGGGACAAGGACCTAACTCTGCCTCCCAGTGCTATGATGGCTGAGTCGGGAACACCTGAGGAGGAATCAGTGTTTTATGTGGATCCTATAGACCCAGATCTCTCTCCAACTTTCTCCCACAAGTCTGTGTAAGACAAAACACAATTGTTTGCATCACTAAATGCTACTCCCCAGTAATGTTTGCCTCGTAATATGTATTCACAGGTTAGAATTGAGATTGTCTTTGGAGAGCACTTCTACACCTCTTCCTGGGTCACCTCTGCTTTACAATGGAAGCCCTGCTCACACACCTAATCGTCATGTTTTGAGGGATTGGCCTTCCAGTAACTTGCCTCTGACTCCATCCAGTATTAATACAGCTGATTCTTGTCATGATCTGTCAGCACATGCTAGCCCCATTCGCACGTCTAAACTCAGCTGCCGATCATCAGCCAAGTCCAATGGGCGAAATGGACGCAACTGGGTGGGAGCTGACGAACTTCCGCCAAGACCAAACTTTGAACCAAAGAATTTGCTAAGCCTCTTTGAAGAGACGACCATTGATGGACAACCCTAATTTTGCTTTACTTTGTGGAGGATAAAAAAAAGAGATGATTGTATATCATTTGATCCCAATAATAAGAGGAGTTTGTAACGTCCTCTTTTCATGTATTTGGGATATTGTCTGGGAAAAGGGAGAAAATATTATCTTGAATTGATGCACTTTTGTGTTTGTGCAAATGCATATGTTGCTGAAATGACAAGTCATGATGTCCTTCCACTGTAGTAAAT
Organism: Neogobius melanostomus; assembly: GCA_007210695.1. NCBI lineage: Eukaryota > Metazoa > Chordata > Actinopteri > Gobiiformes > Gobiidae > Neogobius > Neogobius melanostomus. The sequence goes on from VHKM01000605.1 coordinate 1,013,763, forward strand.
TATAATTACTTTTATGTATTCATGTACTGTGTCATAGGTTATAGAAAATAAATGTTTGGTACACAAAACTGATTTAGGGTCTTTGTATTCTTTAATAATAACTAGAAATGCAGCAATGGCTGCGCCATTGCGATTGACTGCGGAACTGCGGGAATCGAATGCAGAAATTGCATAAATTGCATAAATTGGTTAATTTGCATAATCTAATGTTCATAAACTGGATGAATTGCATAAACTGGTTAAATTGCAGAAAAACTGTAAAGTGCATAAATTGGTTAATTTGCATAATCTAATTTGCATAAACCGGTAAAATGCATGAACAGTTTAAATTGCACAAACTGTTATGTTGCATAAACTGGTTAAATTGCAAAAAAAACGGTAAAATGCATTAATTGGTTAATTTGCATAAATTATATAAACTGCATTAACTGTTTAAATTTCATAAATCCTAAATGGCATGAATTGTTATGTTGCATAAACTGGTTAAAATGCGTAAACTGGTTAAAATGCGTAAACTGGTTAAATTCCATAAAGTGGTTAATTTGCATAAATTGTTTATATTGCATAAACTTTTTAAATTCCATAAACTGGTCAAACTGTTGAAATCGTCTAAATGCTGAAATTGCAGAAGCTGCACAAATGGCTGAAACACATGGAGAGCCAGAAATCCCATTGGCTGGATTCGCCATACACACTAATGGAGCAGAGACCACATACACACCAATGCAAAAATTTCAAATTCCTGTAGAAAAAAACTGGAAAACTGCAGAAGGCCAATTTTTTGTCAAATCCCACAAGTTGCGGAAGCTGAACATGCACAAGTTGCAGAAATTGCAGAAATTGCGGAAAAAAATGCGGAAAAGCATGAATTTGCGGGAGCCCCATTATGCGTCAATGGGAAAAATGTGCGGTATTTCGTCCGATTGCGGAAAAACCGTAAATCGCAGAAGTCCCAAAAGTAATAGCAGGATTCTCCTCAACATGCGGAACGTTTTGATGCATAACTTGCAGAAATTGCACAAAGCATGAAAGTGCTGAAAGCTGCAGAAAATCAGGAAAAAGATGGAATAATATTAAAGAACATGAAAACCAATGATTGACTGCGGAAGATTCCGCAGTCAATCAATAATATAATAATAATAGGAGCTAATAATGGTAAATGATCTCAACTTATATAGCACTTTTACACCTACATTAAGCACTCAAAGCGCTTTACAGCAGAACCAGTCACCCATTCACACTCATGCAGACACTAATAAGAAACTACTATTTATTAATTTTAAGTTTGCGCTTTTTGTATTTGATTGACTGCGGAATCTTCCGCAGTCAATCATTGGTTTTCATGTTCTTTAATATTATTCCATCTTTTTCCTGATTTTCTGCAGCTTTCAGCACTTTCATGCTTTGTGCAATTTCTGCAAGTTATGCATCAAAACGTTCCGCATGTTGAGGAGAATCCTGCTATTACTTTTGGGACTTCTGCGATTTACGGTTTTTCCGCAATCGGACGAAATACCGCACATTTTTCCCATTGACGCATAATGGGGCTCCCGCAAATTCATGCTTTTCCGCATTTTTTTCCGCAATTTCTGCAATTTCTGCAACTTGTGCATGTTCAGCTTCCGCAACTTGTGGGATTTGAGAAAAAATTGGCCTTCTGCAGTTTTCCAGTTTTTTTCTACAGGAATTTGAAATTTTTGCATTGGTGTGTATGTGGTCTCTGCTCCATTAGTGTGTATGGCGAATCCAGCCAATAGGATTTCTGGCTCTCCATGTGTTTCAGCCATTTGTGCAGCTTCTGCATCTTCAGCATTTAGACGATTTCAACAGTTTGACCAGTTTATGGAATTTAAAAAGTTTATGCAATATAAACAATTTATGCAAATTAACCACTTTATGGAATTTAACCAGTTTACGCATTTTAACCAGTTTACGCATTTTAACCAGTTTATGCAACATAACAATTCATGCCATTTAGGATTTATGAAATTTAAACAGTTAATGCAGTTTATATAATTTATGCAAATTAACCAATTAATGCATTTTACCGTTTTTTTGCAATTTAACCAGTTTATGCAACATAACAGTTTGTGCAATTTAAACTGTTCATGCATTTTACCGGTTTATGCAAATTAGATTATGCAAATTAACAAATTTATGCACTTTACAGTTTTTCTGCAATTTAACCAGTTTATGCAATTCATCCAGTTTATGAACATTAGATTATGCAAATTAACCAATTTCTGCAATTTATGCAATTTCTGCATTCGATTCCCGCAGTTCCGCAGTCAATCGCAATGGCGCAGCCATTGCTGCATTTCTAGTTCATATTGTTAGCCAAAGGGTGGCGCAAGTGGACAGACTTTGGGAAACACTAATCAAGAGGAAGCGGTGGGATTAGATTATGAATTACATCTACTGAAGTATTATATCCTGTTCATTTTACATTTGATTGTGTTGAAGGCTTGACTTGGTCACTGCACACTTGTTAAATCTGCACTTTAGGTAGGGTAATTTAACTATTGTTTCATTTTCGTAAACTTGTTTTGTCAAGGGTTTGTTCCCATTGATATTCTAGCTATGGATTACAACCTTTGTATTGTGTTGTACTTGTTAACTCAAGTCTGTTTTTTTTGTAGAGTTCAAGTCTCCCTCCTCTCCGCTGCAAGTTAATTATGAGCTGCAACCCACTGAACTCAAAGAGTGTGGAAACACTGATGTAAATTCTTCACCAAAGGATATTACAGTAATACTCTATGTCCCTCTGGCCCATTTGAGGAGCTGGACTGTCAGCCTTTCCTATCAGTGACTGGACAGTTCCTCTCTTCAGAAGGCACAGTTCATCAAAATGCCATCAGCAATGGAAAACTTCCAGCATTATATACAGACCACTCTAAAAGTGACCCTGATTTTGTTTTCAAGCCAAATGAAATTAAAATTGAAGCTACCTCTGAAATAAATAAATAAAACAATTTTTAACAAGAACACTTTGGCTGGTGCTGCATCTTTAGAAAGACTAAATACTATACAGACTCCCTTCCATCCAATGAAGAACTCAACAATGAACAAGATACTATTTTTATTCCAACCCACAAAAACTTGGTGGAACCACTGGATTTGATGAAAACTGTACCTCAACCTAGTAACAAATACAGGTGAAACTCGGAAAATTAGAATATTGTGAAAAAGTTAATTTATTTCTGTAATACAACATGAGTCTACATCATATTAGTTTCACATTTTAAGTTAAATTACAGAAATAAATTAACTTTTTCACAATATTCTAATTTTCCGAGTTTCACCTGTATAAAAATGATGATAGAAATTGCTCTTCAAACCCCACAAATACAAGGTTGAGAACAAAGAGTCCAGAAACACTCATTTTGTTGTAGTACCTTTAAACACGCTGGGGATTTTAAGAAACACAATTGCAATCAGGCAACAGCAGAACAATGGAGCAAAATGAGTAGTCTACAATGTTATTTTTCAATGTATTTGCCACTCGATATGTTAATTTAGGACAAAAAGAAGTTATTTCCTATGATCTTGATAATTGTGACAACATGGTTATGCAACTCCTTAAAGTTTTTTTACTCATTGTATATAAGATAGCCTACCTCTATTTACTAATTGTTTGTACAGTTCCTGTCTATTTGCACACCCTGAGTGTTTCTTGAGAGCTGATGTAACAAGTGAATTTCTCCACTGTGAGATCATTGAAGGCTTGTCTTATCTTACTACACAGTATTACTCAACTTAGACATTTTTGGAGACATTTCCTGTTCACTGCTGAGCATGACTTGTCTTGCCTATCTAATCCTTCGTGAACATTTTTGGAGACAATTCTTTGCAGCATTCAAAGGTCAGTCATTCATTCTATATGCCTATGGTACAGATCAGTACAAATGTGATATGCTTTTTTGTGTGTTTGTGTGTTTCAGATACACACACCTTTGGTTTTTGCAATGCAGTCTGCAAAGTGCGTGTTCCTTGGAGACAGTGGTACAGGAAAGTCCCATTTACTATCCACCTACATCAGAAAGACATTTCCTGGAGATTATCATCCAGACTTTTTGGATCGGTACTCTGTAAAGCTGAACATTGACAACCAGACTGTTCAGTTACATTTGCTGGATACAGCTGGTTCTGAAGACTATGACCGTTTACGCCTTTTATGTTATCCTGGTACCAATGTTGTTATTATTTGTTTCTCCATTTCTGACCCGTTTCCTTTCGCAATGTAACACAACAGTGGTTGCCAGATGTTAATGTGAATTGTCCAAAAGCTCCTATTCTTCTGGTGGGAACTAAGAGTGACCTGCGTGATAACAAAGAGATTTTGGAGAAACTTAAGGAGAAGAATTTATTCACTATAACCCAACAACAGGGAATAGCTCTGGCAAAACAGATTAAAGCTGTTGGATATTTTGAGTGTGCTTCTATCAAACAGGAAGGTTTGGATGAGATATTTGAAAATGCTGCACAGGCTTTTCTTCGAAGACTAAAGAGAACTCCCAATAAGAAACACTGTAACATTTTATAATTCAGGCCAATAGAGGCATGTGATATCACAGCAACAGACACCAAATGAGTGTCAAGTATCAAACCGCTCGTCATGTCGTCCTCGTCTTTTCTTTTTCCAGGCATAGGCTATACATATATCTTCACAACATTTTTGGAACCTTGTTAATTGATTTCTCATTGTATGTTTTGTGTAGATTAGAAAGGTATTGTTGATGGAAACATACACGACAGAAACAAAACATTTCATCTAATAGGAAAACATAATTCAGGAAACTGCAAGATTTGTAATGTGTCAGAAACAGCATGTCTTTATGATGTGTAGGAAATTGAATAGAAAAAGGGTTTTAATTAAAAGGAAAATACAGGACAGTGGGGCAAGTTTTATCTTAAAATATATTTTATCTCAGGCTTCAGTAATAAAACATATGTTTGAGTTGTTGAAACACACCTGACTCATTGATAGAGTGTAGGTTTTGTTGTTTTTTCCCCCCCATCTAGCTGGCAGGCTACATTATTCCCAAACAGTGTTGGGCAAGTTACTTAAGATTTTTAATATATTCTATATTAGTGATTACAGCTTTAAAATTTAATATGTTTGTATTACTTAATTACTTCTGAGTTACTTTTGGCAAAACATCATCTGAAAATAGTAAGAAAGCCACTGAGCAACAATGCAGTCAGAGATTTCCTTTTTCTTCGCTTTGCCCTATTCTCTCATGTTTTGTTTGGACGACATTAACTACAGTTCTTATAGCCTACACCAGTGTCCAACTTGATTTGTTATGCTGCATTTTATTTGGGGGGAGTGTGGCATTTTTTTGTTCATTTAAATGCACTTGTAACTCAAGTTACTAGAAATGTAATGATAATATATACCCCTAATATGTTATATTCCTTAGTTACTGAAAAAAGTAATACATTTTTGTAACTCGTTACTTTTGTATTACGTTACTCCAACACTGTTCCCAAAAGATCTAAGCCATAATGATGTTCATGCACAATTTATCTGGATGGTGGCGGTAGTGCGCTAAGTTAGTCCGTATCCGCCGTTAAGCAGCCAAAGAAGAAGAAGAAGATTGTTGACAGAAGTGTTTCAGGTTCTATTTCCGGGATACGGTATTTACTTCAATGGCTAGAGTATTATGATAAAGATAAACAAGTCCTGTAAAAATAATTATTTAAAATAAAGTTTAAAAACAAATTTCAGCCGAAAGAGATTTCACTTCATATTGTATGGTATTTATGAGATGTTATGTGCTGGTACACTTAAAGTGGTGACACGACACGATCAGCTTTAGAATTAGATGCTAACGTCGTGAGCATCTCATCTTACAGGTAACTTTAGCTAGCATCTGCAGTAGACATTTTACTGTTTTGACACAATTTTCGGGACATGCGCTGATTTGGCACGTTGTATGATAATATTTAGAAGTCACAAATCACGTAATTTAATATTTTAAATAAAGAATATATATATATGTATTGTAATATTTTTTCAAATTTTAATCTGTTCTTTTTGCTTTCAGTATGTCAAAACTCCAACATCTTAATGCCCGTGTAGCAAAGCTACTAACTCAAGCAGTTTATGATGTTTTGGAGGCTGTGAAGGATACAGTATCGGAGTACCAAGAAAAAACTGCCCGAACACAAAGAGAAAATGAGAGCCTTAAACGAAGACTGCAAGAACTGAAGGATGAGGTCGCACATGAGAGATGTAGGTGTATCTTTGCTGTGTATCAGCGTCATTAACGGGAAATGCATAACATTGTGTTTTGTCTTTTTTGCAGTGAGATTCAACTCCTTGTCAGATCACATTACAGAGGACTTTTTCTCTCAAAACCAAATACCCGGTCATCCCTCTCACACAGAACAGACAGATACAGGCATATGCCAGTCTTACAATGACATTAAGAGGGGGGAACTGAACAATACAATTAACTATCAAACACAAGCTCGTGGAGAAGCCTCTGGGTCGCAAGCAGAAAATGTGATCCATGTTGTTAAGGAAGAAAATGAAAGCCACACCGCACAAGTGTTCACTATTGCAGATAAAGGAATAAACTCTTTGTCAGCTGGAAATATTGGTACATCCCAGTCTGGCTGCCTGACTGAAGCAAATCGGACTGTTGTCAAAAAGAACCAGAGCCATTTGAGGAGTGCACCAAGACAAACTCTCTGTTGCCACCCCTTATAGACTATTCCTCCGGTGTGGATTTAAGTTACAATTCCTCTCAACAAACATCCACTGAAGTAGCCAGAGCACAAGATGTTGCTGAAGTATCAAGACCTGCCTTTGCCTATTCTACTATTGCAATGTCTAAAGGGAATACAAATGCAAGAGCAAACAGATTATCTTTTGATGTGCCTAAAGGCAGGATCAATAATTTTCAATCTGAGGACATTCACATATGCATAGTATGTGGAAAGACGTTTAGCCGAGTGGGAAACTTGAGAATTCACCAACGCTGTCACACTGGGGAGAAACCTTATGGCTGTGTACAATGTGGACGCCGTTTTACACAAGCAGGCGACTTAAAAAAACACAAAAGGGTTCATACAGGCGAGAAACCCTACTTTTGTGACCACTGCGGCAAAAGTTTCAGTCGAAGGGAAAACCTAAAAAGACACCATAGGATTCACATTGGAGAGACACTGAGATTACAGCAAGCATGGAGGGAGCAACAGCTTTAACAGCATATTAAGTGTATAATGTATATTGTCTATCTCACAAATGGTTTCTTAAATTAAAAGTATTATTGTTATTGTAGTAAGAGTTTTCAAAATCAGAAACTGGAATATGAAAGAACCAAAGAGACTTTTTCATGCAAATATAATTAGAACAGTATGAAAAAAAGAAAATTGTGTGCAGCAAGGACATGATGAGCTTGCTTATGCTCTGCACTTTTTATACGTTTTTGTTCCATGTCTGAATCGAGAGTATGTGCCAATTTATTGAACATGATGGAGGGGGGATTTAAAAATAAATAATGGCATGAAAATCTGTATTTGCAATGATTTTATAAAATTTATCACTATTAAAACCAATACTTACCCCCTGAATATGCATTATCTGACATCACATACAATATGCAGCAATGCAACAAATAATCCACACATGACCTGCATAGTGTAGTTGTAATATGTACTATTATAAGTAAGAACTGTAGTTCTTATACTGAGTCATAAAAGGGAACAAAATAACATTGCCTGCATGCTAAACCACACATAAAATACATTGAGGATGTTAACACAAGAAGTGTTGCAAGTCTTGCAAGCCTATATTTAAAAAAAGGGGTAGTTGCCGTTAACAAGAACGTGACGTGCTGCTGCTGCTACCTTCACCTCAACCAGGAAGTGATTGGCACAGTCAGTCGTACTCATGGATGTATTATAATTAACGTCGTACTGTAGTTCCACGTAGAAATCCAACTTGTCAAAGGTGAGTTGGCGCAACCCATGTCGTAACTACATCCTCAAAATATCTTGACTTAATAAGCTTTCAACGAAGTTAACATTCGGACGTGTTTTTGTGGTTTCTATTAACCTACACCTACATGGCTACAGTCCAGTCCACTACTACTACTGTATAGGGAGGATCGCTGTTATTGTTTATTTCCACGATTTTCACCAGATGTTTTGGTGACTGGTGGGCAAACAGCTGATTTTTCCGAGCTTGAAGAGCTGTTAATTTAAATCACAGATCTTTTACAGCACTGATCTTTTCACAGATGCAATGCTCTGTTTGTGAACGATGTTTTGACCCACCATAGAACTATTAATATCTATTTAATACATTTGCGTTGCCCACCAGTGCCTCGGACGTGACGACAGGGCGATCCCCCTCATAATGATCTTAGCGTTGAAAAAGAACAATCTTTTCACAAAAGTGTATTGTTAAACCATAAAGTGTGCCGATTGACTATAATGTATAATAAAAGGAGTTCCTGAGAGTCTTGTGTTGTGGCAGGTTCATTGAGTCGATGAAGAGAGATGTTGAAATGAAGATCGATGAAAAAGTTCTGTGTTATTTTGAATCCAGCAACACACACGTGGACAAAGAAGGCTATCTGTACAAGAAGGTAGAACACTTTTCTGTGTACGCTGGTGGATTAGGGATACCCAATAGTCTATTGGTGATGATGTTGATTGCTTACTTGCAAAGTTTATCGTCAAGTTAAAAAACTAAGTTGAAATAATCCTCAACTGGTATTACAATAAACACAACATGGAACATGTGTGTATTATGAACAGGGCGTTATTTAGTTGTAAATTAACCCATCAAATAAATGTTAAAATGATTGTAAGATAATTATCATTATTATCTGTAGGGGCAAACTCACATGAAACATAAAGCACACAAAATATTATGGAAACAACCTTTTAAGCTTCTTGTTTCTAAATATCTTGTGCAACATGTTAGGTCCTTTATGAATAATGTGTAAATGTGACGGTAAACCACAGATGACACAACTTATGTCCAACAGGGTGAGATCAAGAAGTCCTATCAGAAGCGTTGGTTCATACTGAAGGGAAATCTCCTTTTCTACAAGGAGAAGCCATCAGACCGGGATCTGATTGGAGTCATTGTTCTGGAGGGCTGCACTGTCCAGCTCTGTAAGTCCGACGAAGACTTCGCCTTCTCTCTGGTGTGGAGCGAACCAGGACTAAGAACATACAAGTTTGCTGCTGAGGACCAGGAGAGTCTCGAAAGCTGGATCAAGATCCTGTTGTCAGCCAATCACTACTACCTGTCCATTCTACTCACCGACATGGAGAGAACATACAGAGGTGAGAACCACAGTGTTTACAGCGGGAGGAACAGAGGGTGACAACAGTGGGTGATGTTGTGTGACAATGTCAGCTGCCTGCATCATGGTAAAGGTGCTGACTGTCATAGTTTACGTAGTTTATACTGGGATGTATAGTGTGAGGAGTACAGGGGGCACAACATGTACTTTATTGACAAATACTTCCAAGAGGAATCTGCTTCTATGGTAATATGCAAGTGACTTGGTATTTATAGTTTATATTGAATCTCTGCTATTACTGGGCACACAAAATGGGCAATAAGTTCACCACAAATTAAGATAAACACATAATTATATCCAGAATACAAGTTGCCATAAGATGGTGGTATGGTATTGTAGTTTATGATGTTGGTACAGAGGTTAGCGCTCGTGCTTCACAACTACTGTAGAAGGTCCCGGGTTCGATCCCCGGCCGGAGGGGGCCTTTCTGTAAGCCGAATGAATGTAGTGAGTGAGTGAGTGGTTGTTGGTGGTCGGAGGGGCCGATGACACAGACTGGTAACCTTCCGTCAGTCTACAACAAGGGCAGCTTCGGCTACAATAGTAGCTTACCACCACAGAGTATGGCGTGAATGAATAATGACTACAGTGTAGCGCTTTGAGAAACGTAGTAATACAGGCTTGTAAAGCGCAATACGTAAGTAAGCCATTATTATTATGTCCTTTTGATGTTGGAGAATACCAACTGTAATTTCATTTTGTTATTACTTATTTTAAGTCATTTGTGGAGTACAGCTTTGCCAGTGCCCAGTTTTTTTTAGCATTTAACTATCAATATTAAAAATATCAAAATAATTCTTTATCTCTCTCTGCTCAGAGGCCTTAGGGGGAGCAACCAGTGATAAAGCAAAGACCAACCCGTTCATCATGCCATATTTCCCTATTTCAGAAGCAGGAAATGCTTCCACCACTGCCAACCTGCACCCCTCTTCATCACAGACCAATTTTCTCCCATCAGTCCTCGGTGCAGGACCAGTTTCGGGACCAGGCCTAAGTGCTGGTCAGATGCTTCAACCTTCGGCTGCCATTTCAACCAAACCCATACCTAAAAAGTCACCAAAGATGTGGCCCAAGAAAGCCACAAATGCTGTGATTACTCAACCGTCTGCCATGTTCTTTGGAGACTGGGCCGGGATCGCGTCAGATTCCCAAGAAGAATTTAAAAAGATGCACGAAGAATTTGGAAAGGAGGTCAAAAAGCTCATCTCACGATGGGCAAAACGAAGACCAGATGGGGAAGAGGACTTAATTGACTTTGACTGTTAACTGTTACTAACATATTTTATCCAAAATGTGAATAGATTGTATGAAAAAAACTAGACCCAAGAGTTATAGTAATAGTAATTTAATAGATTGTATTAAATGTAATTGCTGACAAGTGTTTTTTTTAGCTATACGCCAAGTTTAGATTACATTTTAATTTTCAACAAATGTTTTACAGAAACACTTTATTTTTTATTTAATTAAAGCCAACATACTTAATTCATGATTTAATGGGCATCTTTGTTATTATGCTTTTATTAATTTTTTAGTAGGTAGGTCAAAACATTTACCAAAAACATGTATGCTGCAACATTTTTTGTTTTGGACGGACTGGTGAGGAAGAGAATGGTGGAGGGAGGCAAAGCTATTTCTGACTCTACAGCTGTCTGTTTTTACGGTGTTTAACAGAGCTTGACCTCTTTCTGTACAAGTGTCTCTCTCTTTTCACCTTCAAGCCCAGACTGCGCTCTTCTGCTGACAGCCCCCCCTCACATGGGCACGACGTCATTTACAGTTACCTACAGCATATTGAGTAAGAACACTATGCATTGGCTTTACATTGTCGTGAACTGTGTGTTCTACACAGAAGTGAGGCATAGTATTGATTCAGTTCATGCCAGCACCTCATACAGTACATACTTAAGTGGCGCAGTAACATGATTAATGGGTGCCTAAGGGACTCATATATGAAGGTTAGTGGGTGGGTCAACAGCTCCCACTTTTAAAGCAACTATAGGACGCTTCAGGAGCAACCAAAATTAGTGCATTAAATAGAAAAGTGGTGAATCAAGTCTTTTTCATTAAAATACTTTTAAAATCTCTGTTTTAAAACACAGACATCAATAAAACTCAATACAGTAATGTTAATTTATAAAGATGTTAAAACGTAACCCTTGTAAGATAGCTGTTGATTTGTTGTTTTTACGCACACTGCACAGTCACTACTTGTAGAGGCTGGTCGTTCAAGTAGTTTGTCATTACTGGAACATTACCAGATTGGCACGGCCCACCGTTTTCAAGTTTCACTGCTGTTTATCCTGCCTGTTGGCACTACTGGTTTTATTTTGGACACTGAGCTTGTCATCATTAGTCAGGTGGTGACTTCAGTAAATGTTAATGGAAAGCACATCATGACAAATTAGGTGGCTTATAGCACTTAATTAAAAGAAGCCGCGGGCACACTGGAGATACACAGACTGGTATCAGGATGTATTAGCAAATGAAAACAGCTGATCTTTGGAGGATTTCATCTCTGAATATGGACATTTTTGCAACTCAAACAACAATAACAGACTTTAAAAAGATGGTCTATTGATGGCATTCAGTTGTCACTCTTGCTTTAGCCATATTAGTCCACAGACAACACCAAAGTCAGCCAGTCAGTGTTGGCATTGAATTCACCTCATTCCAAGGCTCCTGCGGCCTATTTGGCTCCATGTGTAAAATGATCTGTGCCCCGCCACCTCCTCGCTCCACCCTCTTTCTGTTACCCCACCCCACACCCCACAGCTCTATTTTCCTGCCAAACCTGATGGTGTGGCTAAAGTTAGCCCCCCGTGGGCTAGTATATAAGGCCCCAAGGGTACACCTCTTACATGTCAGTCACATCGGCTTGGCGTAGGCTTCTCTTCTTGACCAACAACCCCAGAAACCTGAGAGATGGTGAGTGTGGTGTCCACGTTCCATGGATCTGAGAAGTCTCTAGAGAGCAGGAGTTTGTCTGCATCAAGAGACCATGCCAGAGCATCACTGAGATATTTGCTCTCTGGAATATCTGGAGTACCAACATCTGATCAAGACACTTTTAATGATGGATTGGACTTGGTCAGAGTTTGATGGCCAGACTGGGGAAAACTCAAAATGTATCTGACATCATAACGATACCCAAAACTAATATTTGGGGATTGGTGTAAATCATCAATGGCACCCTTAAATTTGCAGTGGAATTTGTGCTATAGACTTAATTGGATTCAATCTAAAAAAAAAAGTTTTTAAAAGTTATATATGTACATTTATGTTAGGATGTTGGGATTTATGTTAGGTTTGGATCTATGCGTAAATTATTCATGTATAATGTTGCTAGAAAGGTCTGACGAGCGCTCCCTGCTACAAAAGGGAATTTTTCTGTTTTTTCATCATATTGTTCCTGATTGTTGTGACATGTATTTTTTTATATTTATGTGTATCTTATCATTTTGCTCACAGGCACCCAAGAAGGCCAAGAGGAGGCAGCAGCAGCAGGGTGAGGGTGGATCCTCCAATGTGTTCTCCATGTTTGAGCAGAGCCAGATCCAGGAGTACAAGGAGGTAGCAATCTTTCCAAAACTTCACACTTTGTAAAGGTAGATACAGACAGTCAGCAGCACAGATTGTTTATATAACGGTGATACCACATATTATTTGACCTATGAGGTAATGTGAGGATGTACAAAAGACTGGGCTGGCAAAAATGTCTGATATCAACAGGACATAGCTGTAAATTTGACCTATGCTTGTGGCAGTAGCTTGTCCTCCAGTAATCTTCCTTGGAGACTTACAACTCTCCTATTGGTGACCCAAAGGAATGCTGCCCAACAGCTGAGGTCCGCTTGCATCAATCAACGCAGGAAAGACGGTCTTAAAGTACATGGAAAGAACAATAACTTAATCTGAATTTACAAAAGCGACAGGTGTGATGATGGGTGAGGAAATATTTACTTCTAACCAACAGTGTAATGACAGGATTTACACCACAGGGAAAAATGACCAATTGTAGATGCCGGATAGGAGACTTGATAATTACATTGGCAAATTAGAGGTCATTACAAGAACCTTTGTGCCCCATCAAAAGGCTCCATGTCACATGGCAGAAAAGGGGAAGGGGGTGACAGCTGTAATCAATGCGCTCTTCTTAAATGTCGCAAGTGGCTTGTCTCAGATTCCGAGACCATTTTAACACCTTAAAAGACAAGTGGGCGACCAGCTGCCAAGTCCCAAAAGGTTTTCCGTGCCATCTTTAGTTTCACAGGAAGCTATGTGAAAAGCGAGGTGGAAAAGAGTTTCACATTTACACATCAATCCACTCATGTAAACAATTATCATAAAGTCTTGTAGTGTGTATAGCAAGGATTTGAATTTCACATCTTTAGGCAATATGTTGCAGGATTTCTGACTTAACCTCACTGTACTTGACTCTCTTCCTCAGGCTTTCACAATCATCGACCAGAACAGAGATGGCATCATTAGCAAGGACGATCTTAGGGACGTGCTGGCCACCATGGGACAGTTGAATGTGAAGAATGAGGAGCTGGAGGCCATGGTGAAGGAGGCGAGCGGCCCCATCAACTTCACTGTCTTCCTGACTATGTTCGGAGAGAAGCTGAAGGGTAATTTCACATACTTAATCCCTTTTTAATATTTACTTTGTTTAATAAATTGAGCAATTAAGAGAAATACTTTGATTCTTAGGTGCTGATCCGAGGACGTTATCGTGAGCGCTTTCAAGGTCCTGGACCCTGAGGCCACTGGCTTCATCAAGAAGGAATTGTAAGACTTTTTTGACCACTTTATTATTTGTTATATTTGAAAATTTTAACAAAAATACAACACGAGTAAAAAAAAAAAAAACCATGAGCAACACCATGCAGTGGGCTATTTTGTCTACCACTGCAAGTAATTAATAAAGTAGACACAATCTGGTTTAAACTGTAAGACGTTTTTTACTACCTGTTCCAGTATTCAGGTATTTAATTTTATTAAATAAATCATATCCATTATTTTTCTGCAGCCTTGAGGAGCTCCTGACCACCCAGTGCGACAGGTTCACCGCTGAGGAGGTAAAGCACAACATTATTTTTAACCACTTTGAACTATAAATTTTAAAATTGTAATCCCTAATCCCAATCCTGCCTCACTAGATGGCCAACCTATGGGTTGCTTTCCCCCCTGATGTGGCTGGCAATGTTGACTATAAGAGCATCTGCTACGTCATCACACACGGAGAGGACAAGGAAGAGTAAAAACCCGCCTCTCTCAAGACCACTACCTCCGACTGAAGCTACACTCGCCCCACGACCATCCATCCACTCTCTCCAACGCCGTAGCTGTCTCGCACACTTGCACGTCCCGGGCCCGCTCTTTCCACTTCCCAGCTCGCTACAGAAAGGACTTGTCTCTGTTATGGAGATGCTCAGTGAGAGGACTGAAAAAGGCTATGGGCTGTTAGTGTGTGAGTACCAACAGGGGAAAAAACATGGGATTATTTTCAAATAAAATAATCTTGTGGAACTGAAACTCTCTCTCTATCTCTTTCCCTGCTTATTGTCACTCCTCTTTCTCATTCTACCCAGGCGGATTGGGGTAAACAGTGCATGCTTCATACCTACAGATTTATTTGTATGCATAGCAGTCCAGTGTATATAGCGGTCTGTCCCTTGGGTGCTGTGGCGCATGCACAGACTCTTGCTTGAAACAAGTAAGCCGTCTGACTAATAGACGATGGTCTGTTAGCTTCAACCTGACCAACAGAGTGGATATAGGAGTTTTGTTATGTTTTTTCTACAGGTAGTATGGAGTATTATGGCGTGCGCACTAAAAGAGCTGGGTATTGTACTAAAATAGACTTCCTACCCCGCTCTTTTAATGTCCCTTGATGTCCCTACAGAGGAGAGGCCACAATAGGAAAGCCTGATGTAATGTTGTGTAAGTGAAAGAGATGGGGAAAGATGGCGAGGAGGAAGGATTTGAGATCGAAGCAAAAGTAAAAGGTCTTTGCTTTACATCTCTCCTTCCTTCGCCTGGCCACTGTTTCTCTCCTGTCGATGTGACTGTCTGTGTCTCAACTGTAACAAATAAAGAACGTACAAATAAAAGCCATTATCTTTTGTACAACGCTGTGTCTTTGGTGTAAGTGGGACTGGTTTGAGGCATCTTTTGGGGACAGCAATGACTGCACACTCACTGTAATATGCATATGATTAAATGAGTGCTTCCAACCTAAACAAAGGAATACATACATAAATCTGGGTTTGCCCCATCCTCCAGTGTGGTACCCAAACGTGTAGTTGCTTGGAATGGGTGCATCGAAATTTCAACGCACATTTTAATAAATAAAATAACATGCCTTAGTCACTGCCAATATGCTGATTCAATTTGATTTCTCTAACATGTTTAGCCTGACAATGTTTAATTTGCTTGAAACAAGATGGAACATCTCAAGGGGTTATCGGCTCAAATAAATAAATAAATAAATATAGCTATTTAAATAATTACAGAAATTTTGACCTTTACAGGAAACGTAAGATACTAGACTTGTATGGTACTGCAAAAAATAAGACCCTAAAAGGCAAAGTAAAGTAATAAA
Source organism: Neogobius melanostomus (assembly GCA_007210695.1). NCBI lineage: Eukaryota > Metazoa > Chordata > Actinopteri > Gobiiformes > Gobiidae > Neogobius > Neogobius melanostomus. Next base: position 1,029,699 of record VHKM01000605.1, read on the forward strand.
TAAAATAGGGCTTTAAAATGTCTAAGGTTAACCATCTGAAATTATACTTCTGTTCCAAAATTAGGAATATAATTACAGGCAGACCATTTTAAATAACTGGGAGGAGACTGCGGAATCTCTAGGCCAGGTCCAGTCGACTTAATAACAGTTTCATACACAAGGCCATCGGGAAGCTGAACCCCCCGCTCCACAATCAAGGATGAATAAAAGATCTTGAATCTTGAATCTTAAACTCTGTAAGCCCATCAAATGTATTTGGACCACTAATTTCTAAATGTCGTATTTTTGCAAAAACTTATGTGGATAAACTATAAGCCCCTCTATTATATTATTTTTCCCCAGATTGATATACCCTATTCACACGAGTTTTTTTTTTTTTTAGTCATTCATATATTATTTGTAGAGCTTATTGGCCAATACAAACCACGTGTCCAGTGCAGACGGAAGTGGGCATAAGTAAAAACAACACTATAATTTTCACAATAAAAGCATTCTGTAAATTGAGGTTTTGTTTTGTACATAACAAAAGAGAGAGAGAGACAACATAAGTTTTGTAATACCGCTTGGTAGATAAAAAACGTTATATTGGCATAAGATGGGAGTATTTTCATGTTAATTTTGACAGCAACAACCGTGACCGGAAGTTACGTTTAGTGTGAAACTTGACCCCGATCCGTCAGAAACTAGAAACTAGACTGCACTGTACCTGTCTATCCCCGGACACAGCTCTGCTCCACACCGCGACTGATCGTGTTAGGATGTGGTCGATGTGGTCCCTGGTGCTTTGCTGAGGTCGGGATCTGTCGAGCTGGGACCTCGTCACGACCATGGCCTCACCGTATTCCCCGTGCACATCTGTCAGGCTCCCCGCTCTGGCCGCAGCTGTTGCCCTGCTCCTGGCGACAGCAACCCCGGCGGAGTCCTCACAGGGGGACAAGGAGCCCGTTTACCGGGACTGTGTCAAGCAGTGCGTCCGAATCAACTGCACTGGAGTCCGGCTGAAGGGCTTTGAGTCCGCCCAGCCGCCCTACATGGCGCTCACAGGTGAGAGACTGCTGCTTCAGGTAAATACTGACCGTGCATGTCAGTGTTATAACTGTGTTGATTTCACTATACAACAATTTCGATTCTGCCCACAAGTAACAACAAGACATATTTATTTTTGTCTCAAAATCTCTCCTGAAAATACTTATAGGCCTACTACTGCCTATTGGGCTTCAGTAATACGTTTAGCCATGTTTATAGCCATCTTTACTAGCACTGCGTGCTAGTTTTTCTGGCTGAGCAAGTTGTAGTTTCTTCTGGTCTTTCTTGTCCAACGATTAAAAGGGCGCCTTCTATGACAGTGCTGCTCTGCCAATATATTCATTCATTAATACATGAAAATATGTTTTGAAAAAGTAAACCTGTATTTAACTCTGGTTTGTCCATTTAAACAATATTTATCCTTTCTCAAACCCAGGCTGGACATGCCGTGACGACTGTCGCTATCAGTGCATGTGGACCACAGTGGGCCTGTATCAGTCTGGAGGCTACAGGGTTCCACAGTTTCATGGCAAGGTTGGTTCTCACAATCACTTTGTGACTTTCAATTATGCAATAACTGTATTTGTGTTATTTCTGTTCTCAGTGGCCATTTACTCGGATCCTGTGTTTTGAGGAGCCAGCTTCGGCCCTTGCGTCTCTGCTGAATGGTTTGGCCTGCCTCCTTATGCTCCTGCGCTACCGCAGCACTGTGCCACGACAGAGCCCCATGTACCACACCATCAATGCCTTTTCACTGGTGAGGCTTGATATTGACTGTACAATAACATTATTATTATTGTAAACATTGTAACTCATTTGTTATTGTAGGTATCTCTTAATGCCTGGTTCTGGTCCACAATTTTCCACACCCGAGACACTTATCTAACTGAGGTAATGGCTAATGTCAAAAAATCTGTGTCAGTAGTATGAAAAATGCTTGTTGTGAAAATTTTTTGTCTCTCTTGTTTCAGAAGATGGATTATTTTTGTGCTACAGCTGTCATTCTTTACTCAATCTACTTGTGCTGTGTCAGGTAACACAGTAAAGACAAATACTGATGAATTACTTCACTTCCAACATGTCTATAAGCTGCGTATCTTTATTTTCTTTTTGCAGAACACTGGGTCTGAAGCGGCCGGAGGTGTCCAGCATGGTGGGAGTCTTGCTCATTCTCTTGTTTACATCCCATGTATCTTACTTGACCTTTGTTAGTTTTGACTACGGCTACAACATGCTGGCCAATGTTTCAATCGGTAAGACGTTGTAATAATACGTAATGTTAGTGCTATTGTTTATGCCGATACTTAAAATATTCATTTGTATTTGCTGAAGGCATGGTGAATCTGTTGTGGTGGCTGTGTTGGTGCTGGCAGAACAGGAGGACCCTGCCGTACTGGTGGAAGTGTGGCCTGGTGGTGCTGCTCCTTCATGGGCTGGCGCTGCTCGAGCTTATGGACTTCCCTCCACTGCTCTGGGTGTTCGATGCACACGCAGTCTGGCACCTCAGCACCATCCCTGTGCACTTCCTATTCTACAGGTTTGTCCCCTCACCTGTTACCTATCATCATTTGTCAGAAACCCTGAGTTTTTATTGATCTATCATGCATTTTTAACTGTGATATTTTTGTATTAACAGCTTCCTTATAGATGACAGCCTCTACCTGCTAAACACAGAGAAGTTGGGAGTCAAAGTGGAGTAGAAGGAGCTAGTCCCCTCTTCATCACAGCCAAACCTTTGCACCTTTTCAGACACGATGGACACAGGAAAGATCCATATCTCCAGATGACATGCGTAACACCTTTGTGACTTCCATTGAAGAAGATATTGTTTGCATTTGCTCTAAACTACAACCCTGCCAAAACTTGGCCCTTGTTTAAGTTCACTTTCACCAGCTTCAATGGGCAATTTAGAAAAAGAAAAAAAAAGATTTTGCAGTTTGCAGTGGTTGACAATAGAGGGCACCAAACCCTTGCTAGTCCCCTTGCAGTGTGAGCCAGGCTGCAATGCCAAAAGTGGTGTGCACGCTGAGGGGTGCCCCTTGTGAATCATGGAGGCTGTGGATTGTTCCAGACATAGGGTAAAGGGTTTATGTTTGGAGGCGTTTCCAGCTGACTGTTGTTTTCTTTTCTCACCCTCACACCTTTATTTTTGTGCCTGCATTGTTTCCACTGCTGCTTTGTCTTATATTCCTCCTCCTCATTTTTATTACTTTATTTTTACTTTTCTCTATTGCCTTGATTACTTTGTACTTTGTATATTGTATGAGATATTTTCACCCTGATTGCCTTAAAGAGAAACACAGAAAGTAATAATGGAAGAAGCCCTATTCCAGCTTTGCATAGAATACATCCCCAGTCCTCTTTTGTCTTTAGCAGAGTGCATGAGTTAGTACTCTTCAGATGCTGCTTATACCACAAATTTACCACCCGATTATTCCATCAGACTATATTTACTGCCTTACTCATCACAACCTTCCCTTTCAATTTGATTTTTTTTTTCCTGCTTTCTCCTTGCTATCACCTTATTCTTAAATCCATGCATGTACTTCAGCATGTGTCTTCTCAGAGGTCCTTTTTGAATGTGCACTTTAGGGGGGTGTACTTACATGTACGACATTGAGAGAATGCAAACAATGAGCAGTATGTGTGTAACCGTTGCCTTGACACTGTTGTTTTTGACAACGCTGCGACTGCGTGCTAGTATAGATTGTACTGGATCCCTTTGTAATACTACTGATGTGGCAGAGTGGTTTGCTGCATGAGAGTGTGACAAGGTAAATTTAGCTTTTGCTGACAGCCTGCTAAGGGGCCAGGGGATACCAGTGGGACCAGAGAAGTTGTCATTAGTTTGGGTCAAAACAATTTCTAATTATAAATGGAAATTCTATACAGAAAGTATCCTGCATGACAATATCTTAATAACAAGATCCACATGATCACAGCGTGTCCCCATATGTGCTGCCCCCTGCCTGCTGCCTTGTGCGACTGAGTGCACTTTCATCCTCACTTCAAACCTTGACCAAAAATATTTAAAAAGATGGAACAAATAAACATGACCTTTACTGATAAAATGTTTGACTGCCTGTTTTAGTAACTGATTTAACTGGGGAGGGTTGGGAGTATGATGTGAATTTGGGGTGACTCTGGCTCAGCAGTGATTAAGTATTCAAAGGTCAATGGTTCGAATCCAGCTGTAACCAGTGCATTCTACCATTGTGTCCATTGGCAAGACACATCACCCACACTGCTTCCAGTGTGTGTATACACTCATGAATACATTTGTTATTTTTTGTATAACAATGGATGCAAAAATATGTGTATCATGTACTGTCCCCACAAAATAAAAAAGTGTCTTTAATTAGAGAAAAGCTATCAAGGGGATGAGATAGAGAGGAAAAGAGCAATTTGGGCATGGATTATGTTTATGCACAATAGTGAACCATGAAGCCTTTTTTATGTCAATTTAGATTCAATACAACTGTTAAGATTTTTTAAAATATGTATTAATATTTTTTATATTTAGTGACACTTTTGATCACTACAGACCCTTTGAGTGTTGCTTTGGAAAGACTTTGCTACAATGCACCACATCTTCCCAAAACCTTTTCATTATCAGAAACCCTAATTGCATGAACAGGGGCTACACTGACTGCACTTCTTGGCTTCAGAAAAATGTCCTCTTTTGTAAGAACCATGGAGTAAATCTTATGAAATGTCTGGACTATGTTTTGTATTGAGAAGGTTTTTGTTGTTTCCTGATAGCCGTGCGGTGCAGAAGCCTGGACTCTGACCCTGCTGCTGTGGGTGCGGAGGGCAAAGACGTGCACATGAATGGGGCTTATTCTTCCTCCCGCAGCTCCTGATTCTTTCTGCAGAGAGAAAAAGACAGGGAGACGTGACAAAAAAGAGATGTTTCTGTCAGGGATGCTTTTAAATTGATTTAATACATTTGCATGATTGATCTGTCAACTTTAAGTCAGTTTTGCAATTAGATTTAAAAGGATAATTGCATGTGGTGTAGGACAGGAATTTAACTGCAGACGATATGCCACTACGAATACTATTTTGTCAGGCTGACAAAATGAATGATTGAATGAGTGATACCTTAACAGCCATAAAGTACTGTAATAACTTAGGCCATGCATTCACACTTGTGCTATGGTGCTATTTGATGCGAGATTCTACAGAAAAGGAACAAAACTTTTAATTTCACAAAAGGGAAATTACAAGAAACAACAATGGTTTAAAGTAGCTCTGCCATCCATCCATCCATCCATCCATTTTCTTCCACTTTATTGGAGGTCAGTTCCAGGAGGCAGCAGCCTGGGCAGAGATAACCAGACTGTACCTATCCACGCACACCTATTCCAGCTCTCCTGGGAGTATCCTGAGGCGTTCCAAGGCAAGCCAAGAGACCCTGTGGCCTCCTCCCAATCCAGACACAGGGAGAGAACCAGGAGGCATCTGGAACAGTTGCACAAGCATCATCTTGCTCCTCTCAACATGAAGGAGCTACGGCTCTACTCCGAGCTCCTCCTGGGTAACCAAGCTCCTCACCCTATCTCTAACTCTGCCTGAAGTTTAATTAGGTCTTGCTTGTGTGATAACTCACATATGAACTAACTTACTAAAATAATTAAATCTAATCTGAAGAGTTGAAGGTGGTATTTAATAATAATGCATCGGTTTTATATAGCGCTTTTCTGGACACCCAAAGACACTTTACATTGCATTATTCATTCACTCCATACTTGGCAGTGGTAAGCTACTATTGTAGCCACAGCTGCCCTGGGGTAGACTGACGAAAACGAGGCAACCAGTCTGCGCCATCGGCCCCTCCGACCACGACCAACCACTCACTCACTCACTACATTCGCTAGGCTTCCTGGTGTTCCCAAACGGTCTCCCATCCAAGTACCAACCAGGCCGCTTAGCCTCCAAGGTCTGACGGGATTGGGCATAGCAAAGGCTGTATGGCCACTTTGCTATTTTGATTGATTGCATTTATTTGAGTGATTTTTACAACAACATTATTACAGTGCAGAAAACAAACAAAGCAAAACAAAACAAAAACTCAAAAGGAGTAGGCCGAAGCAAGAAAGCTTATACCCTCATACCCTACCCCCATATTCAAGATTAATCTACATTCCGGATACAGTAATACAACATCACATGTTACATACAATACAACACTTTACATTACAAATTCCTGAATTACTTATTTTTATTAACAATTTGTACTCTTTTTTGTACTCCATCAATTGACTATTAATTTAGTTATAATAAGTATTACATAGTCCACACGACCCATTATTATTGTAATTCCCATTTCCACTGTAAAATATTGGTTGTGATTGTTTTGTGATTGTGTATTTACATAGCTATCTTTATTTTCTAGAATTTATGTAAAGTAGGAGCCTGTGTCAGCAAAAACACACAATGTAATAGCCTAGTGAGAAGGTAGTTATATCACTGTTCCAAAGAACTATAGGCCCAGATAAGTGAGTTTGAAGTCAGGGCGGGCTGAAACCTGCCACTCCCCTCTCAGATCCACTCGCCTGGTGCCGTGTCGGGAACGCGCCTGCTTCACGCTGTACAACACAGACAGCAGGAATTTAGGAGGAAGTCGATCCTCTTTGGAAAATCAGCGCTACTCGCCCTAAAAAACGTGCTTAAAACACCGCTGGATAAGAAAGCGCAGTCAGCCGCAACGTGTTCGGATTAGCTGGGACTTCCCCCCTCCCCAGTTTGGATTATGGATTAAAGTGGCCAAGTTCCCGCAGATGGACGCGGTGAGAAGTTGGGCGATTGTCGGGGCCGTGCTGCTCCTCGGAGTGACGGGCGCGTTGGGCAGAGAAGGTGGGTACTAAAGCCTACTCAATGCGGTCCATTTCGGTATGACGAACAACTATAACGCAACCCAAGTTTTCTTGTTAAAGTTTTGGTTGGGAAGTATATCGCTTTATGTCAATTTGAGGTGTAGTTGAGCTTTAATGGTGGTGGTATTCCTAGTCACATTCCTTCATGTAGCCTTGTCCCCATTTAGTCACCAGTGTGTGGGGTTTGAGAGCGAGGCATTGATACAGAGAAAAGACGCACCTGTCACGACGCAGCCTAAAATAATTGCTAAACATAACTTGGGGACACTTTAAATTCACATAATCTGCCCAAGCGTCTGCAAACCAGTCAACGCATTCTTGGAGACAGAGAGAGAGATACAGATTTCTTGTGCAGGCGGGACGTCAGACTAGGCTTGCTCTGTGCGTAAACAAAAACAAACTTGGTGGAACAGTCCGTGCATTGTGTGCCAAGGATCATGACGATGTCAATTATTCACTTGTGGCCCCAAACGGGACATTGTTTGATAGAGGGCCACTTGTCACTCTGGGGGCTGGAGTGGATGCCAGTAATGCAGGGAGCTAAGTGAAAGTGCAAACAGGATATCAGATGTGTTGTTCTTGCTTTGTGCAACTTTCTGCCAAAATGGTTTGTTGAAATGGCAAGTTAAAAGGCATGATTGCATTTAGTCAATGTGCATCCAGTTGTGAATAAATGCATTGATGCTGACGGCAAAATATTGACATCACAGATTTAAAAGCACTTTGATAGACTGAACTGCAGATGTAGGCCAGCAACGTTACTGTTTTGTAGAGGAGCCAAAAAGGTATTAAAAAAACAAACAGGTTTAAGTGTAAATTTGTGCTCCAAAAAGGTGAAGTATCCTAAAAGAAATGAAGAATCATGCAGTGTGTTGAGTAATAGAAAATGCTTATTGACATTTCCCTTTCTACATAATTTTTTCTTCATGTAAAGACATGTATACATATAATACATATCACATAATGTTATATATTTTGCTTATATAACTAAAATGTTTATTATTAATTTTATGGGTTCAAGTGATTAAAAAAAAAAATCTCCACATCTCTGCTTCTGGTTATCAATAAAGCATATATGTTTTAGGTAAAACTCCAGTCAATGCAGACATAACTAACAGATGGTGTATCTTGAATCACCTCTTTCATTATCTACCTTTTACCACCGCTGTGAGTTTACTCACATAAACAAAGCCAATGCTGTTTTTGAAAAATATGGCATTGTTGGGGAGAACAGGTTAGTGCACTTTGCTTTCTCCACCTCCCAGAATCACCATCTTCTCCAGCAGCTTGGTCAAGCAACACGCAGGCAAACATGTCAACATTGTCCCTTCCAGAAATGCTGTAAGATCTGGGACACGTCAACAGTGTATCACTCCAAAGGTCACCAGATAAAATGAGTATTTCCTGGATATGTTTGTGATCGTGTTGACCGATGTGAAAATGGACCAAAATAAGAAAAACCAACAGAAGAACACTGGGCTCAAGTGTAATGACCCATTTAATTATAGTTTGGATTTTTATCATTGCTTTTATCTCAGAATCTATATTCAAAGTGAGCTTCTTTATCTCAATTAAGCAGATGAGGATCAACAAAGACATTAAAGTGCAGTATCAACAGCACAGCAGTATTCTGAAACCTAGTTAAGGCCAATAATATTTAGGCAAGCAGAAGTTCTGCGCTTGCTTTGTTTTCTATGTCAAAACAGAAAGCACTGTTCGTTAAAATGACAGAGCAAGGTGTAAAAGGAAGTTTGAATAGGTGATTCTTTAACCTGGACTTAAACAGTGACAGGTCTGACGGCCTGCAGACTGAGGGACAGACTGTTCCACAGTTGTTTGCCACAGCTAAGGGATTGCGCAGCCCTCTGTTTGTACTGGCACCTGGGCACGTCCGAAACCACCTGACCAGAGGACTGCAGAGCTCTTTTTTGGTAAAAAGTACTGATCCACACTGACGGAGTAAAATAAAAACTCCTTTTATAAACCTGTGTGGTCTTCATCAGGGCTTTCACAGTGAGTAGGACCAGAGGTGAACTTAATACAGTGAGGAATCACATAAACATTGGCTAATAATTAGGAAGTATTAGATGCATCATGTATGTAGGGACTTGAGTACTAAATAACTAGCTTTTCTTTCATGTCAACATGAAGCTTTTGTTACTTACAGACTTGCTCACATTGGAAAGAGAAAAAGTTTTAGTACTATTAATAGTAAGATATTACCACTAAAGTACCAGTAAAAAGTACAATATCATAAATCTACTCTAAGAAGCAAGTTCGATGTACTTGAGTAAATGTAACTGAGCACTGCACGTCTCTAGAGACAGACGATTGCCTGTTATTACAATATAATAGCACTGGAGAATGTGAAATAAAGAGTCAGCGATGCTGATAGACTAACACACAGTGCGAGTCAGAAACCGCCATAGCTGTAACTAGCTTCATGGCTAAGATGTGTTCGTGGTACAAGTAACTTGTGTTTTTCTCAGTTCCCGCAGAGTTCTTGTCCCTGCCACACTCGAGTGCTTCACAGAGGACAGAATGGACAGCATTAGTCTCATTAGCAGCAGGTTAAATCACCGTGACTCTGACAACTGTGAGACACAGGATCGGGCAAGAACTTCATCAAGACAGATGTGTTTAAAATCTAAAATCTAAAATCTATCGCTAAAATCCCCTTCCATTGTGTGAAGCGCTTTGGGTGACTTGTGTCATGTGAAAAGCGCCACACATAAGATTCCTTTCCCTTGAAATGCAATGAAATTAAAATAAAGTAGTTAAGATAAAAATAAATAATGCAAAGGGCTTAAAATGTCTGCAGAACCACATTCAGTGGAACTTTAAATTACTGCTGTTTAAAAAATAAATAAAATGATGCAAATTATGCCAAGCAAATATATTACCATATGTGACAATATTCTATCTATGTAAACACAAAAACTAGCAGTAATCTCAAAAGGTCCATAGTGCATGGAGTCATTAGTACGTTATCCATGCAGGTGTTTTGAAACTAGTCAGACATGAAGCCTAATGTCTCACATGTTGTGCTGTTAGAGCTGTGAGTGCAGTCCTCCGGACTGTACTGTACGTCTGTCACATCCACTGATCCTGTTCTGCTTGTCTGTTGAGCAATACCTGTTTTCTGTTCACTGGCAGTGGAGCGAACAGAAAGAATGTGCTCTGGAGAAGTGCTAAGTTTGAGCACAACACTGAGCAAAGGTAGTGGCATGGCTGACTGCTGGACTAGTAAACCTATTGGTGCAACATTGCATTGGGTAATTGTGTCAAAGTTTAAGCCTCAAATGTAGAAACCGTAGCTAACAGTGACAGGAGCAGTGGTAGAACGTAATGGTAACAGTTGTTTTGTGTTAGTAATTTTGATAATAGAAAAGGTAAGAGTTAGCAGTAGAGTGTGTTTGCGGTAGGCAGAAGTGGTAGCAGTATTTATTTGAAGTGTGGATCAGTGGTTGTAGGTCTACTTGTAGTAGTAAAAGAAGTTGTAGTAGCACTAGTAGCAAGTGTCATGGCGGCCGCTCTCCTGTCACCTGCACAGGCTGGTAAACACACACTCCCTGAGCTAACTGGCACTCGTCCACTCACAGGTGTGGCTTTAGCTTTTACTTTTGTGTTGCATTGGTACGAGACGCTACCACATCAAACTGAAGAGAAACCTAGATCTCACACTGGGATAAAAGGCAATGCAAGGCAACTTTATTTATACCGCGCATTAGTACACAAGGCAACTCAAGTCCAAGAATAAACCAGGAAAGTCTTGCACAAACACCAACATTATGTCAGTAATTGAAAAATGTTGAAATGTAATGTATAATATAATATGTATGTATAATAATGTAATGTTCCTTGAGTATTTCATAAGTGGGGTTCACTGTTACACTAACTTGGAATAGGGTCCGTCTGCAGTGAGTAGCGACAAAAGTATGGAGTGAATGAATAATGACGACAGTGCAGCGCTTTGAGAAACTTGGTAATACAGGCTTGTAAAGCGCAATACGAGTGTAAGACATTATTATTATTATTAAAAGTAGCTAACACAATTGAGTTAAAAAATGCATAAAAAATGTCAGTGTAATGTTATCTATTTAGCCATGCTGTCTGTATTCTAAAGCCGTAAACGACGTCTTAACAAAGCTGTGTGTTTTCCGAGTTGGATTCAGGTCAGGCTTTACTTGTCTTTCTCGCAGCAGCTCATGACCCTCTCCCAGAGTTACATAGTGATAGATGATGAGAAGAAGTATGAGTTTGGGGGATGGGCAGTTTGTCTTGTTTAGTTAGAGTTGTAACAGAAATCCTTTGATCATTATGTGCCCTTCTTATGATAAACCATTTTTATTTGATATTTGATACAAGTTGCGCCCATGTATTTTTGGATCACTAATAATCATGACGCATGTGTTGCACTGGGTCTCGAAGGCCTTTTACACTTGTGACATGATTTTGCTCTGTTTAGAATGTACTTTCTAATGTGCAGAACTGATACTACTTTGTTTTTCTGGTCTTTTTTTTTACTCCGAGAGAAGGGCTGCATAATATATCGTCAAATTATAATTCTGTAATATTGGGTCATTTAGTACGAAGCCATGCAACTTAGTAGCCTGGCTAACGCCAGACTACTGTGTGCGCTCGAATCTTTTCGAACTTCACAACAGCCTGGGGACCATGGCCGACATTTTTCCATGGATTTGGGCACCAATCACAGAACGAGGAGGGACGGTAAGACGATGGCGCGCTATTTGACATACAGAAGCTTGTAGTTTGTTTAGGGATAAAAAAAATAAAAAATATTTACGGATCCAACATGACAGCAGCAGACGCGATGCCATCTTTCGATCAAGCTTTAGACCATGTTCTAAATAGTTTAGCTCAAAAGTTTACAGCAGGTACGTCATACGTCATCTGATACCATGATACAATTGGCTATGGCTACGTGCAGACGCATGAGAGACATTCGTAGCGCCCAATAAACGGCTATGGACAATTGTAAACCACACCTCTCCTACGAGAAAATGAATTGGTGGTCCCCAGACTAAATATCACTTGTGATTTTAGTCTGGCGTTAGCCAGGCTAGCAACTTAGCGTATTAACTTAAAAATGTGCAATAAAAGTTACAATTTAGTCAAGATTTTCAAATATTTTTCCATACCCTCATTTTGGTCCTGATTTAGCTCTTTTTTTTTTTTATCAGATAGTTAATGGGATATTCAAGACTGTTATCAAAATTTTATTTTTTCCTAATTTTGTGCAGCCCTATGAGTGAGGCGATCCACAGACGGGATAGCCCAGTGCATGGGGGTTGGCTCTTGGTGGAGGAAGCCAGAGGAAGTCATTTATAACCTCGGGGCAGGGGGAGAGTCCACTCTCTGACTGCTGCCTGAAGAATGGCAGCTATGTATCTGTAACAGCGCCCTTGGATTGTAACATTTTTGACCCTGAATATAATACTGCGGCTGACCCACTGAGGGATCTCCGCTCACTGTGGAAAATGAATCATGGGCAGATAAAGTCACGGACCATGGGGCTGATGTCAAAATGCTCGTTTGGAGATATTGAAATTAGAAATGCTTTTGTGTGGTTTTATATATTTCAAACTAGTATGTCTGTGTAAGCTCGCAGTCGTACAGGAGTTGTCCATCCTAGACAAAGGCTCCATCATCAGTGACTTTTGCTAAAAATCGAGGAAGGTTTCTTTCAATCAATCAATTATTTTGTATAGCCTAATATCACAACAGGAGTTGCATCGCAGGGCTGCACAAACATTAAGACAATGAAATAAACAAAACAATGTAATGTTCAGGCAAATGTAGTGTCCAGGCAAACATAATGTCCAGCAGAGGTAATGTCCAAATAAGCAGCAGATGGTGGCAAGCCTCTGTCAAAACTGGATTCTGTGCTGGGTAGTTTTTAGTTTGTTCATATCGGTTTTGTTTTTTAAAGATAAGTCTTCCTCTACAATTGAAAAAACTCTTGTGTCGAAGAGTGTACATTAAAATCCAATGCTATCATCTAATGTTATTCACTGTTCTGTTTTCTCACTTATTTGAAATAACTCAATACCCAAGACCGTTTATGTGAAAACTAGACCTACCTAGGTTTCAAACTGCAGTTCTTTTTATTATTTCATTACTTTATTTTCAAACATTGAATGCATATTTGAAGAAGTGAAGAGAACATCCATCCATCCATCCATCCATCCATCCATCCATCCATCCATCCATCCATCCATCCATCCATCCATCCATCCATCCATCCATCCATCCATCCATCCATCCATCCATCCATCCTCTTCCACTTGTCCGTTGCTGGGTGGTGGGGGCAGCTGTTGGAGCTGCCCAAATCACATTGCACCAGCCCCTATGGCTCCTCCTGCAGGTGGTGGGTCCACAGAAGGACGGCCTCATGATTCTAACCGGGCCTGTTGGTCTCTCATAAGGGGCTTCTGAACCGCTCTTTGTCTGACCCGTCACCTAGGACCTGTTTGCCATGGGAGACCCTACCAGGGGCATGAAGTCCACGACAACAGAGCTCCCAGGATCATTTGGGTGCTCAAACCCCTCCACCACGTTAAGGTGGCGGTTCCAGGAGGGAAGGGAACGTAGAACATAATATATAGAACTTGGAACAAAGAAACAAAACAATGGTGTCCATTTCGAGGGAAGACAAAACGAGCTACATTTTTAAAATCCACAGTAAGATTGTGTATAGAAATCCACATTTATTCTGTTAGCATATAGCAAGCGCAATACAACGTTATAGAGCATACAGTTTGCTATTTTACTGAAAAAACTAAATGTAGTGCTGTCAAATAGGTCTGCCGGGGTTTTGGAAAGATACCTAATTACAATTGCAGTTAGATTTGTGATTTATGTTTTATAATCAACATTCACTTCCGTGCATATTTAAACTTTTCTAAAATACTGAATGAAGTGCTAATAGAAGGGGTCACATGCACATCAGAACTTGTTTATGAAATCTAAACTACAGTGTGAAGGATTTTCAAACCATGATTATGTGTTTATTGTGCAGCTCTACTATCAAAAAAGACGTTCTGTACTTGATGTAATTCCCATGTTGTTGCGTGTCTGCCTGTTTGTGTTGCAGTGTGCCTGGGCACGGACATGCGGCTGGCACTGCCCTCCAGTCTGGAGAACCACTACGAGACTCTGAAGCTGCTGTATACTGGCTGTCAGGTCGTCCACGGCAACCTGGAGATCACACACCTCCACGGCAACCCAGACCTCTCCTTTCTACAGGTAGCTCAGCATTAGAGCATTAGCGTCTGTGCAATTGGTAACACAACTGATAACATGGTAACGCTGAACAGTCTGCGCCGTACTGAGCGATAGCAGCCCGCATTTCATGGTTAAAGAAGGCAGAAACTGATAAAAGTATCTGTGTAAAAGTTAAAAATTACGCAGTTAAACCAGCATTGCGAAAAGTTTCAAACATTCGCTTCTTTTCGTTGAGTTGCCTAAAGACGTTTTATATTGCATTTGTGTTAGACCTGTAAGCTAATCACTGTTGCCAATCATTTGTTAGCATTTCAGTCAAAATACTTGACAATGTTGCTATTTTTATGCTTGTGCAGCAGTTTCTTGACCCCCTGTCCCTCTCTTCTTTCTTTTCTTTAAAGGGCATAGTGGAGGTGCAGGGGTACGTCCTTGTGGCTCATGTGTCCGTAGACCTTCTACCACTGGATAATCTTCGTATCATTCGGGGCTCTAATCTCTACAATGGCAGTTTTGCCTTGGCTGTACTCGAAAATTCACATGCGGGGCGAGGGCTCAGGACGCTCCGACTGCGTAGCCTCACAGGTTCTGAGTTTAGCGTATTTCTCAGGTTTTGGCCCAGTTTACTCTGGCTATGTCAAAAATCCTGAAATATCCCTTTAACTTCAATGTTCATAAACGGCACAAGTGCGATTGTTGCTCTAACATCTTGTTCTTATAGAGATCCTTGTGGGAGGGGTCAATATCTGGAACAACCCTCAGCTCTGTTTCCCGGATCCCCACAGCATTGTGTGGCGGGACACTCTGGACGAACATAACAAGCACGAACACAAACTACAGAAACGCGCCCCTAACTGTAATTCATTCACATTTTTACTGTGATTGAGTTGTCTTTAACTTGTGACATCTTGTTTTGTTTAAAGTGATGTCCTTATTATTATTATTATTATTATTATTATCATTTTTGTCACATTTTAGGTCCAAATTGCGCCACCTCTTGTGAAACAGCCTGCTGGGGAGAGACTGCCCAGGACTGCCAAACATGTGAGATAATAATATGTTTGATTGATAATAATAAAGGGTAATCGCATCAGACAGGGGCTTGATTTTTGCTCGCTGTCAATAATTGTAATCATACATATCATAAATTGTGTGACTTACAGTATATTTATTCCTAGTCAAAATCTATAAAATCTGTTCTTTTATTTTCAAATTTCAAATTCAAAATGAGTGTAGTTTGCAATATATTTAATTTAATTCTATTTATTTTCTCAAAGTGACCCGCATTAATTGTGCATCTGGCTGTCAGCGCTGCAAAGGCCGTTTCTCAAACGACTGCTGTCATATGCAGTGTGCTGCTGGATGCACTGGTCCCAAAGACTCCGACTGTTTGGTAAAGCCTCCATACAAGCATTTTTATGAAGAGATATTTTATTCTTCAGTTTGTGTAATTCTTGTGTTGTATATTCATCGGTTTTCAGGCTTGTCGTCACTTCAATGACAGTGGAGTCTGTAAAGACAACTGTCCTCCTCCTGCTATCTACGACCCTGTGACCTACCAGACCAAGCCCAACCCAAACAAGAAGTTCAGCTTTGGGGCCACCTGTGTGAAGACCTGCCCTTGTAAGCAGCTACTTTCGCACTGAAAACATTATATTATGTGCTATCAGTGTAATTGTGACCAATTGTTACTGTGTCATACTTTGATTATACGTTGGGGATGCTCTAAATGTTTTACAATTACTGTCATCTTTAGTGATATGTTTTGACCCCATTTAGTCCTCTGCTCAAAATCTCCATTACTTATATCCTTACAATTTCACATGTTTCTAGAAACATTGTGCAGTCCACCTGCACTTTGGATTTTTACCCTTTCACTGGCTATTTTTTTGCAGACAACTACCTGGCTATGGACGTTGCTTGTACTTTAATTTGTCCTAAAGCAAACCGGGAGGTCATGCTGACCAATCCTGATGGAAGCGAGACCCAGAAATGTGAGAAATGTGAAGGTGACTGCCCAGGTAATGGAATTGTTTTGTTTATTGTTATGAAAATGTTGTGCAAATTAGATTAGTCGCTAATTGTAAGGTGTGTTTTTGTCTGTGGCATTGTGACATAAAAAGAAAGATTAATTGGTTCTTTACAAAACCTGTTGTTTTGATTCATTGCACGCTAACAACGAGAGAGCTCAACAAACCTGTTTTTTTACTTCCTTGTTGTTGCGTCAGGTGTTTATCTTACCTATTTTAGCAAAATAAAAGCTCTGACCGTACTTTATAGCCTTTTGCAATGTATAATACCTCTGTCAGACATTGACTTTGTTGATATTCAGGACAACGGCAACAGATTCTGTATCCGTTTAGATTTCTGTTAAGTTTACATTACTTTGCATTTAGTTGAAAAACAAAACAAAAATCTCTCAATCTTTTTGTAGTGAAAGCTTTTTAATGAGCTGCACAGTATGAAAATATTGCCATATTCAATAACTGTTATGAATATTGTGGTAACAATGAAACAATTTCAACACTGCATGTTCCAAGCAATTTGTTTTTCAGCAAATAGTGTCAAAATGAGACTTTATAAACTGAATAACCAATATAAGGCTAAAATTTGACTGAAATCCTGCCTAAAACTGTAGATCTCAGATCGATCTCAGTAATTTAGCAATAAATTGGGATTTTTTTTACGGTATTAATTTTGTGTCACCAATAATGATAATTTGGCGATATATTGTGCAGCCATACTTTTTGTTTGTGATTGTTATAATCGTGTGCCTTTTGCCTGACCTTGATCTCAGTGTGCTATGGACTGGGCTTGGAGCATCTCAGCGGCGTTACGATGGTCACCTCTGCCAACGTGGACCAGTTCAACTCCTGCAAGAAGATCTACGGCAGCCTGGCCTTCCTTCCTCAAAGCTTTGCCAGGTGAACAGACATTGGAACAATTCGCAAAACTAAATGATAATGAATACCCTGCATATTGACGTTTTTAACTTGTTCAGCGACCCTGCGACCAACACGTCCGGCCTCTCTCTGGACCAGCTCAGAGCCTTTAGGGGCGTGGAGGAAATAACTGGTACTGACCAAATATTAACCTATCATTGCTGCTGCTTACATTTGACCTTGATATTAAGCTGTTTGAGTGCATTTTTGAAACTTTAAAACACAGGATATCTTTACATTGATGCGTGGCCTAAAAACTGGACTGACTTGAGCGTCTTTGAAAACCTGAAGGTGATCCGCGGCAGGATGCTGTATAAGTAAGAACATTTTCTTAATTCTGGCAAATGTGTAAAACTGTGAGCAGTGGTGTGTTCGTTTGACTTTTATGAGTCTGTCTGCTTCAGTCAGAGTATTTTGTTCACATTCAGAGCTATGAAAGGTAATAATTAGCTAACCAGGGCAAAAAACAACACACAAAAACAACAACTGGAGCTAACATGTACATGAACATACTAGGTCATTGTAATGGGAGTAAGATTTGGAGTAGGGCAAATTCCGTTATTGAGTGAGAATCTAATATTGCATTTTTCCACATATTGTGCCATCCTAATTTGGAATAAGATTGTAATGTTTGCACAAACCCCAAGAAAATATTGATTGGAAATGCAATTTGGCTAAACCCCTTGCCCAAACTAATGTGCAGCAGTGAAAGAAAAAAATGCACATACGATAATCCCCGTTAGAAGGCATTAACACTTAAATACTGTACCTGATTGTGATTTTCAGGGGTATGTTTTCGTTGGCCGTCCAGAACCTCCACATTGAGTCTTTGGGGTTGCGTTCGCTGCATAGCGTCAGTGGAGGTTTGGTCATGTTGCACAATAACTCTGAGCTGTGCTACACTAGCTCCCTGCCCTGGGACACTCTCCTTCACCCCACCCAGGGCCCTCATCGCATCGTCAGCATGAACCAAGACTCCCAAACATGTGGTGAGCTGTCGAGGCCCAAAAGCTTGTGATGTACATTGTGTTCATTCCATTGTGGATGATTTCTTAAATGTTCTGGGATCTTAAATGATTTGAACCATAACGCTCATTGATCAAAAGCCATTAACTATGAACACCGCTTTGTACTGTTTTATTGATTTTGCGCTGAAGTATCTCTTCTCTTTATGTTTCAGAGGCACAAGGGCATGTCTGTCACCTGCTGTGTAAAGGGGGGTGCTGGGGTCCCGGGCCGAGCCAGTGTGTGTCCTGCAAGTACTTTCAACGTGGGACAGAATGCATCGAGCAGTGCAACGTCGAGCAGGGGTAAGAGATTTGAGGGAAGTTTTACATCTGAATCCTCTGAACACCGCGCTTAATTATGGACTTAATCTGAAGAATTATTTATTTGAACAACCACATATTTTTTGACATGTTGCCTAAAATCCATTATTAGAACTTACCTACAACTTAAGTTAAAAAGAAATCAGTAAAAACATCTCATTGGTGGAGTACTATGTCAGGAGAATGTTGATGTTGACATAAACTGCATTGTAGGGTAATTGCATCGGGGGCCTTCCGTCTAAAAATGACCCTCTTTATGACAGTGTCAGGTGCCTGGGATAAAAGTATCCCCAAATGCCTCAGTGTTTAGGATAAACATGTGTCCCTTTGTGCTTGCCTTACAGCCCAGTGCGTGAATATGTTGACGGATCTTTGTGTGTGGCTTGTCACGCAGAGTGTGAACCTCTCAATAACACCGCCTCCTGTCATGGCCCGGTAAATATCATCATCAGAGACATAGATGTAGCTTTTTCTATAGCAGCAAAAGTCAGCCCTCGAGCAGATTCTAAATGCACCTAAATACACTTAAACTAAAAGTGAGGCCTCTCCACAGGGTGCAGACGAGTGCACAGAGTGTCGAAACTTCAAAGACGGAGACTTTTGTGTGGATCACTGTCCCAGCGGAGTGAAAGTGGATCAGATTTATATTTGGAAATACAGTGACGCTGAAGCAAACTGCCAGCCCTGCAACACCAACTGCACCTTGTCGTAAGGGATCTTTATCTACAAATACACTTTCAATTATTTCTCAGTTACTCAATTCTCACGTTATCCAACTTTGTTTTAGTTGCACTTTAATGGATGAAAGAGGATGTCCTATTCACACAGGGTAAGTACCTTCCAATTTTGATTAGTTTATTTTTTATTATTATTAATAATAATAATAATAATAATAATAATAACTGCACAGCCATTGTCCCTCTATCCCACGTTTTATCAACTTATTTTTTTTTAAACAAGAGTTACATTGAGAGCGACATGTTCACACTTCTTAGATTAAATGCTCCAGTACAGTATCGAGTATCCTAACACACTGGGGTGGAATATTTTGTGACAAGTGAAGTGCTTCTATGCCAGTCTTTTAATGAGTATGAGATTCCTTCCCACCAGATTGATCAAAATAAAAAAATCCAACGAATGTAACTACGTTGTAAAGCCAATACTTTTTGGGTTTGCTTTAGACCTGGCACGACCATAGCAGCTGCCGTTGGTGGTGTGGTGCTGTTCTGCATCCTCTTGGCTCTGCTCATTTTTTACTTGAAGAGACAGAAGAAAATGAAAAAGAAGGAGACTCTCAGGCGGATCCTACAGGAGCACGAGGTGGGATTCTACAAGTGTATTTAATGGAGAGGTTTATTTTAATCACAACTGGGCTGCAAAGGCCTATGCCTTGTTACCATGTTATTTGTATTATCTTACATTGTTATGCCTGTGCTATTAGGTAAACTGCAATGATAATATCCTCTGCAAACAACAAAAAATATCCTGTCACCATGGGGTCAACCGTCTAACAGTGTAGTTTAGACCCCAAACATGTTCTGAAATTCTTTTGATTCTTGTCAAATGTTAATGCTCGTTGATGTTTAAAATGTGAACTGTGGACTAAATAATACTTGTAAAAGATTTGCAATACTTAATAATAATTACATTATTATTATATTTTTTTTTTTTACAAAGTCATGTATCCCTTGTGGTTTAGCATAAAGCCCAGCTCCTGCAAATGTACACTGTTGTTGTGTCCTTGGGCAAGACACTTCACCCACCTTGCCTCCAGTGTTTGCGTACATTGGTGTATGAATGAGAGTGTGAATGGGTGACTGGTTCCTTGCTGTAAAGTGCTTTGGGCCTGATAAAGTTAGAAAAGCGCTATATAAGTTGAGTCTATTTACCATTTACCATTTGTTTTTGTGTAGCTGGTCGAGCCTTTGACTCCCAGTGGTGCGTCTCCAAACCAGGCCCAGATGAGGATCTTGAAGGAAACTGAGCTGAAGAAACTGCGGGTGCTCGGAGCTGGAGCTTTTGGCACCGTCTACAAGGTCAGCTGTTTATTTGTGTCATACAGAGATGAAAGAACTCGAATCACCTACTTTCTACACTTAAAATTATGACAATGTAATTTTTGTCAAACGTGCCACACTTTGATGTCGGTTGTTTCATTTACCATTTTAATATCATTTAGCTATGATTCATCTCATAAGTCACTGCAATTGATGAAAATAATAAACCTTTCTGTTGTTATTATCAGGGTGTGTGGACCCCGGATGGAGAAAACGTGAAAATCCCAGTGGCCATAAAAGTTTTACGAGAGAACACTTCACCAAAGGCCAATAAAGAGATTTTGGATGTGAGTATTTTAGTTGTGGACACACAGTGGCTCTCAGCAGTGTTCATTTTGTCAACAGTTAAGCGCAAAGATTTAAACTATGACTTAATCTATGAATAATATTGTTATTAATAAAAATGAATAAATAGCAAAAATGAACAGAAGGAACAGGTGGACACAACAATTTTAAATACATTTCTTATTTTCAGTTCAGTACACAAATTAGAGTACACAAATTCAACATCCAAGGAACAAGTCTGGTCTTCTGTAGATTCACTAAAATATGCTTTGAAGCCATGCAAAACTGAAACTCTGGACCTAAATCAGGCCAATAATACTGTTGTGTTGTCCAGTTTAAAATGTACATAGTTCAATAAATTCAACAAGTTTTTTCTTTTAGTCAAAAGTTGATCAAATCTTGACTGAAACATTTCATCAAAAGACTGAAACAAAATTAAACTTGTCACTGTTTTTAGGAGGCCTATGTCATGGCAGGAGTGGCCAGTCCTTACGTGTGTCGTCTGCTGGGGATCTGTCTGACCTCCACGGTTCAGTTAGTCACTCAGCTCATGCCGTACGGCTGCCTGCTCGACTACGTCCGAGAAAACAAAGACCGCATCGGCTCGCAGTTTCTTCTCAACTGGTGTGTCCAGATTGCCAAGGTATGGACTATCAACTACAGAAGTATTTGGGGAATTGTACATTGATGCGTATTTGAGTTTAGAATGACATTTGTTAAGGATACACAGCCTACTGCCTGAATTTTAAATTGTATGTGGTGTTACTGATGTTTAATGCTACACATAAACACCACTGAACTTTTGTGTGTGTTTGTGTTAACCCCATATGGTTCAGTTGTGTATTATTGTTTTTTAGGGAATGAGTTATCTGGAAGATGTGCGTTTGGTGCACAGAGATCTGGCTGCTCGAAATGTTCTGGTCAAAAACCCGAACCATGTGAAGATCACAGACTTTGGTTTGGCTCGACTGCTCGATATCGATGAGACTGAATATCACGCTGATGGAGGGAAGGTACAGTAAACGGGTTCTGTGAATGCTAGTGCCACAGCGATATGTATACATTATTTCTGTGTTAAAATAAAAATTATCAAGTAAATGTGCATACAGTGTAAGTAGTATAGACTTGAGTGATTGTTTACAATTTTCACAACAATCTTACATTTTTTGTTTCTTCAGACTTAAAGCAGTACTAAGTAACTTGTTGACCTTACTAAATCCCCTGGTTTCTCTGGCCAGAAAACCACAATTGCAACTTGCCTACCAAGAAGAAGCTAACAGGCTAATGGGCAAAGCTAACTGCGGGCTAGCACCACTTAAGCAGTTTTTACAGCCAAGTTTGAGTGAAAACAATTATCTCCATTGTGTAATTGGATGTTCAATATCCCTCACTCCCTTTGTCTTTACTGTCAGCGTAGTATTTACTCTCACGGACAATAATGAGTAAAATAACGCAACATGCTATGACACCTGCAATGGCGCTTATGGCCTCTAGGGTGCACGAGTTACTTAGTACTGCTTTAAATCACCGAACCATATGTTTTTCAAGGGATTGTTAAAGTAAAGAATTCATAATTTACACGCGTGGTACTAATTGATCTTTTCTCTCAGGTGCCTATTAAATGGATGGCCTTGGAGTCTATTCTTCACAGAAAGTTTACTCATCAGAGCGATGTCTGGAGCTATGGTTAGCACTAACTTGCACACATTTAACAGTTACCATCTTCCGAGCTACATTTATTTAGAATTAATGAAAAATGTCCTGCTCAGGGGTGACTGTCTGGGAGCTGATGACGTTTGGTGCTAAGCCGTATGACATGATCCCTGCCAGGGAAATCCCAGAGGTCCTGGAGGGAGGAGAGCGGCTGCCCCAACCACCCATCTGCACCATTGACGTGTACATGATCATGGTCAAATGTTAGTCCTCTGTATATAGAGCTACATAAGACGAATTTAATCAAGGAATTTGTAAATATATCATGATCTAACCCTTTGTTGCTTGTGACAGGCTGGATGATTGATCCAGACAGCAGACCACGCTTCAAAGATCTTGTGAGTGAGTTTAGTGCCATGGCCAGGGATCCACCGCGATACGTCGTCATACAGGTACCGTAGAATCGGTTGTACCATTTCACACGAGTACCACCCAAGAAAATATTTAGCTCACTGAGAACCACCAGTTCTCAACCCAGTGTATAAAACTCCAGCTGAATCAGGTCTCCGTGCTAAACCAGGTCTGTTATTGGACTAAACCACAAGTAGTTATAGATCAAACCAAAAGAGGAAAAGCATAAGATAAAAGCAAAAGCAAGCAAGATAGCATCTTGCAAAAGATGGCATTTTTCCTACAATATTATTAATGTGCTGTAAAGTATAGTGCAACCCATTTTTACAAATCAGTGGTAACCTTAACTAATAGGTTCTGCCAAATGTCATATAATGATACTTAACTTGTATTTTATATCAGAATGATGAGCAGATGAGCACGTCCAGCCCGGTGGACAGTCAGTTCTTCCGGATGTTGATGGAGGAGGAGGGCACCAACATGAGTGAGCTGCTGGATCCTGACGAGTACCTGGTCCCACAGCCGAATATGTTCCAGAGGAGTCAGACAGACGGGGTCCAGTCTAACGGGCCATCCCGACACCAGTCATACAGGGTAAGGATGTGACTCTGCTTGTGTTTTCACTCACCTGATTACCCTGAAATACAGGAGTGAAATTAGATATTTCACTGCCTCAAACGGTGGTCTGCTCCTTTTTCCATAATGGACTCATATTGTACTAAACCAACCTTTTTGAGTGTTTAGCCATGTAGGCTTGTTTGTGTAGGCCCTAAGTTGTAAGGAATCAACCTAATCCAGTCGATGAAATTTGTCAGTATCCACTAATCATCCTTCATACTCAGCCTGTCTCCTTTTCAAGAGCTCAATAAGGGGTGATCCTCTTCTGAAGTCCAGAGATCCTCACTTGAATTAATATTTCAGTCACTCATTATCATATTGCTGGCTTGGCTTTATTTGAACTCCTTCACCTTCCACTTCTCCCTTGAAACGTTACATTAATCTTTAAACCTGTTTTGTCTCTGCAGAGCAGAGACCAGGGTTTGGATCTTGACCCAACTCTGGCCAATGGCCTGCGCAGCATAGGTGCCTCCATGAACACCCTGAGCCGGTCGCAGTACCCCACCCTACCACTAGGAGCCAGCACATCAAACGGACTCTGGTCACAGTACCCCACACTGGCCCGCAGCCCATCAGCAGGAGGACAGTCGGACTCAGTGTTCCTGGACGGGTCACCGGACAATCCCTCGCTGCCCCCTGCCAGCCCGGGGCGCTACAGCAAGGACCCCACGTATCCTAACGGCAGCATGAGTGATTTGGAGACAGACGGACCAGACGTGTTCTCCCCTCCTCATTACATGCATCACTCTCTTCCCAGGCCTCACAGGTATCACGTCAACCACGCCCTGCCAGGTGAGTGTATTCCTGCAATGTCGAAATACAGTATTGGTGGAAGTGAATTTAGCACTAACATTATGACCATTGACAGGTGAGGTACATTGTTATCATGGTGGTCATGATGGTCTCGAAATTGTTAAACATGGAAAACTTGGATTAAGTAAAAGCTATTGTTGTGCAGTGTTCCCTTGCTACAATGGGCAGTATCAAAAGATGGTGAAACCATGATAAGTAATCAGACAAGAAGGCTCAGACATCAAAGTGGATAAATAATCAGAGCTGGACATAGTATTTTATTTAGACAGCCAACACTTTGATTGAATGCAGTTATGACTGAAGAATAAATGAATACTGCTTCTGGATTGAAAAGGGATCAGAGTTCACGGTGGACTTAAATATGTACAGTGGCCTGCACATATACTGTATTCTTGAAAGTAACTTGAAAATGTGTCACTTGTAAAAGTAATACAATTTAAAATGTTTAACTTGTACAGGTACATAAACGTGTGAGAATATTGTGTACATCCATTTCAGAACCTGTTCTGGATCTTAATTAAGAAGAAGAACTTTATTTATAAAGCGCCTAAAAAGACAATTATACATTCACTCCACACTCGGTGGTGTTCAGTTTCCCTTAGGGGAGACTGACAGAAACGCTGTCACGACTGCACACATCTGTACCAACTGTCCCTCTGACCACCTCCGTGCATTCATGCACACACATCATTCATCCTGGCCTATTGTAAATATTTTTAGTGGTTGGGGAAACCAGAGTACCCGGATGAAACCTACGCAGACACAGGGAGAACATGCAAACTCTACACAGAAAAGCCCCGTCCAGGTGGGAATCGAACCCAGACCTTCTAGCTGTGAAGCACAAGTGCTAACCGCTGTGCTACTGGAGGAGCATGTCTTATTCATGGCAAGAGGAAGCAGAATATTTGTATTTTTGTAGACATTTTATTATGTAAATAATTCCAGCCTTTTTGCGATTTGCTAATTTCATCTATTTAAATTGCAGTTTCCATCCAATTGCGACTGGATGCCCAACTGTATACTATGGTACTATGGCTAGTTAACCAACATTGCTCATTGGTCACATGTCTCTCTCTTACCAGAATACGTGAACCAGGATGTTCACAATCTACGGTTAATAATGCCTGAACGTCCCACCACTCTTCCCCGGAAAGGCGCCAAAATCGACAGGCGCATCCCCAACGGCCTCAGCTCGGGACAAAGTGTGGAAAACCCGGGATATTTGGTCCCTGCCGCCTCTGGGACGTCTACCTCTCCCGCCTTTGACAACCCTTACTACTTGGACCTTGTGGCTAAGGCCATAGCAGTACAATCCCCACCTCTGGAGGCCAATGGGGACATCGAAACGGACGGTGGGGCAGTTTCCAGGCAGCTCAACGGTTTTGTAACGCCCACGGCAGAAAACCCAGAGTATCTCGGACTGGCAGACACGTGGAGTGGATATACTTGAGCAATAAAACCTGTAGATACATCCCAGACTGAAAACAGGGATTCTGAAGAAGAAAAAGTGAATGTTATGTAGACCGATACATAATACGCATTTACCGTTGTTCTCAAGGGTCTGAAGTCACCAGTTAACTTTCAATTGTTGTAGCATTCATGTGAAGATGACAATGGCATCGCAATTCATTCAACATAGTGGCCTTTTTAAGTGGCAACACAAGTTTACTTAGTACAAACTAATCAGTAAGAAAAGACAATAAAAGTCACAAGGAAGAGGACTGCATTTTTGTGATGGACAATCTAATCTGCAATATTGTCATGTGTACTGTCATTGGCCTTTTTAAATGTGAAGTAATGGTAAAAGTACTTCATCTAACATAAGAAAATGTTCACCCGCAACGTGCTCTCATAGTGCGCCAGGATGTGCATTGAGCACAGTGCTTAGTATGCATGTCACTTCACCCCGGACTTGATAGTGTTCACTCAAAGCCATTTTGTTTGGGGCCAGAGAAGTGCCTGCAGCCCATCTGGCCAGTAGACATGCTCTGTGGAAGAAAGCAGCCCTGTGTGTCCAAGAGCGAGGCATTGTTCGTGTATGTATGTGGGAGACTGGGGCTATTTGCTGTCAATGCAAATAATGTATAGTCCTGGAATTACAGGACTTTGACTTTTTAAAATACTTTTCAGGGAGGTTTTTTTTTTTACTGCTAAAGAATGCACTGTGTCAAATACCCCAAATTTCATACAAATGTAGAGTATTGTTTGGGGGAAAATATCCAATTTTAAATAAATGTTAATCTGAAAAGACATTTGAGGGCAATGCACCACAAATCACCAACAAATCCTATTGATTGTAGGTGGAATTATGTTGGTTTCGGGTAACCTATGCATGTCTCAGATTCCATTCGGTGTGAACACTTTGGCATCCCAGTTAATAATCAACAGCCGTTTTGAGACTTTTTCACATATACGGATGTTGAACTGTCAGAGGTCACAGAGTCAATGGAGCCATTGTGAGACCCCTCATATTCGCTACAACAACTCAACCACTGATATTGCCACAATAAAAGCGCCTGAAATGCAAGGTTTACTAATGTGACTAATTTGGAAATTCATTCTTTAAACCGATCTTGCAGAAAGTAATTAAATTAAGATAGTAATTGTTCTTCTACAATTCGTTTAATTGGTTTACTTAAACACTTTCCTGGGAGTTTTATTTTCCTATATAGATTAAGGGACATAAATAGTCAGGGTAATGTAAAATGTTCAACTCTAAAATGATCCCATTCACAAACTCACAACTTTGGGTATAAAGAAGGGCCACACAATTTGTAACATGTTTACGCTGTCCCACTACTCTATGTTCTCCAGTAGCCAAAAAGCTACAACTTGAAGAATGATTTGATATTTTCTAAATTATATTAAGAAACTCCATTTATTTCTGTTAATAAATGTATGCCCCTATGTGAAGCTATAGAAACAAAATGTAAACTAGTGTACTTGAGAAGAAATATATCTTTTTTATGTTTTGTGATTATTTTTACATTGTGCAGATGTACAAACGTGTCTTCCCCTTTCGGTCAGTATAAGTCAAATTATATAAATGTGTATATAATTAAAATGATAATTTTGGTGTTTTATTTTCGTAATGCGTTTTATTGATTGACATGCACTTGCTGCCACCCAGAGGTGGTTTTTGGTATAACTGTTGATGGAGCCACAGTCCTTGCCTGGCTCTGCCATACTATTCCCTGTCCATTCCACGCAGGGAAGTTAGTCTGGTCACGGAGCAATTGGAGTAGTTTGAACGGGCGGGCGTAACGCGCACAGATTGTCAGTGAAATAAACCAATTAGCAATTAGCGGACGTGACGACAGCTGTAGTCCAACTCACAAAATATAATAATAATAATAATAATAATAATAATAATAATGCATCGGTTTTATATAGCGCTTTTCTGGACACTCAAAGACGCTTTACATTGCACTATTCATTCACTCCATACCTGGTGGTAGTAAGCTACTATTGTAGTAGCCACAGCTGCCCTGGGGTAGACTGACAGAAGCGAGGCAACCAGTCTGCGCCATCGGCCCCTCCGACCACCACCAACCATTCACTCACTACATCCACTTGGCTTCCTGGTGTTCCCAAACGGTCTCCCATCCAAGTACAGACCGGGCCCTTCCCTGCTTAGCTTCCAAGGTCTGACTGGATTGGGCATAGCAAAGGCACGAGCACGCGGAGGCAAAATCCTCGACTACTTCATCCATGATTAGTTTTGGCTAATGTTAATGTTAATAGTTTATTTTTATTTTTTTCATGGTAACTGTGAAATGTTAATTGAATTGAATAGTTTATTATATTAGATCCATGAATTGAACTAACAACATAGCAGCGCAGCGAGTGACGTAACCTTGTCAATTCTCTGTGACGGTCGTGATTGGTTTGGCTAGGCCTACCGCCAACTTGTTTACCGTGCATGTCCAGACCATGATCTAATATAATAAACGTCCGGACCCACCTTCTTTCACGCAGAAAGTAAGTGGGTGTGGTTTATCAGGCTACCAGTCCTCCCAATATATTATTTGACCCATCTTCCAACCACAATCTTCCTGCAATATCAACAATAAATAATAATAATAATGACAAAATACATCATGAGGAAAATGTGCTAAGAAAATACTGCAGTATGATACAAGAAACAGTTCGAATTCATTAACCTGTTGCTGTTGTTGTGTCCTTTGGCAAGATAGTCAATGCAGAATGCCACTCAGGTCTTTGAGTTGCAGCTTTATACAAACTTACATCATTGTTATTTTTGAAGATGAGTGTCCTGGTATGACAGTAAACTAATACTCAATGTAACTTGCATATTTAAATGAGGAGAGCCATAACCACATCTGCATGATTCCTGGTCAGTTCAGTCTTGCCACAGCTGCTCTTCAAGGTAAGAACAACCCCATTTCTTATATGAATTGTTTATTTTCTGTGTATTGCGTTTTATTGATACATACATTTTATCATTGCAGGTTTTTTGATTGGACAAATCTTACTATGGCTGAAGCTCTATTTTCTCAAAATGCTTCCTTCAACACCAGTGCACCAGGCGACAATCCTTGGATCTGTGAGGGCAAGATTGCTGGGATCCTGCTTTGGGCCATCTTCACCTTTCTCTTCTCTCTCCTGGGCTGTCCTGCCTGCATCGTTGTCCTGTGGGAGCTCCTCCAGAGGCACAAAGCAGGTACCCCATTCACGCCCAACGACATCTTCATGCTCAACCTCACCTGCATGGACTTGGTTTTCTTGTCTTACATCCCCTACGGCTGCAGCAATTTCCTTTTCTGGCACATCGCGTCATTCCAATGGATCACTGACTTTCTGTGCTCCCTCAATCTGGTCGGGCGTCCCCTTGTGACCGCTTGTATCTGCTTTGATTGCTACGTAGCCGTGGTGCATCCAGTCTTGTACCGGGCAAGGAACAGCTCAACTCCCCGCCTGATCATGTGCGCAGTAGTTTGGTCCATCACTTTAGTTCAAGGCGGTGTCGGCGTTGTTATTCACACGTTCTTCCACAGCCCTTGGGCCATGATGGTTTATGTCATTACACTGCCTATCATAACCACATCCAACATCTTCATCCTTTGTGCTCTGAGGTCGCCCATGAAATCCAAGTTCCCTGGCAAAACGGATGTCCACCCCAAGAAAAAAAAAGCCATGCAGGTCATTACGAATAGCATGGTGATGACCTTTGTTGCCTATGTGCCCCCTGTATTGGGATACATCATTGGAGGTATCTTAACCACTGATGACGCCGAGTATGAGTGCTTTGTGGCTGTACCCATTTTAATAGCCCCAGCAGCAGGGAGCGCCATCATGCCTCTCCTGTACTTGGGCAACCTGGGTAAACTGGGGAGGCTGTGTGACAATTGAGCAGAGGTGGGTGGGTAGAAGAGACAACATATTCATTAAGTAAGAGTAACGTTACTTTAAAATAGTCAGTTACTTGAATAGAAATAAAAAGTACTGGTGCAAATAATGACTCAATCAATCAATCAATCATCAATCAATCAATCAATCAATCAATCAATCAAACTTTATTTATAAAGCGCTTTTACATGCCAAAGGGTATCACAAAGTGCTTTACATTTTAAACAATACGCCCGGCATTTTATATATATATATATATACTGTATATATATATAGCAACCTCCCCGAACAGAATCCAGTTACCATCACAGTGACAGACATCCAAGAAAGAGTCTCAGGTATGAAAAACTGGACACCACCAGGCCCTGACATGATACACACCTACTGGCTAAAGAAACTCACGGCACTCCATGAACGCTTGGCAGCACAAATGAACCAGATGCTGAGAGATGGGAATCACCCTGAATGGTTAACCGAAGGGCGCACAATCCTGATCCTGAAGGATCCCTCAAAGGGTACAGTCCCATCCAACTATCGGCCAATACCTGCCTCTCCACAACGTGGAAGCTCATGTCCGGCACCATAGCGGCTAAGATAAGCGGGCATATGAATCAATACATGAGCACAGCTCAGAAGGGAATCGGTAAAGATACGAGAGGTGCCAAACACCAGCTCCTGGTAGACAGAACAGTCACTCGAGACTGCAGAACCCGACACACTAACCTGAGCACTGCCTGCAAGGCAAGGCAAGGCAACTTTATTTATACCGCGCATTTCATACACAAGGCAACTCAATGCGCTTGGATTGATTACAAGAAAGCCACATACTTGGATCATTGAATGCTTGGAGCTATACAACATCAACAGGACTCTAAGAGCCTTCATTGCAAACTTGATGAGGTTGTGGAAAAACACCCTTGAAGCCAATGGCAAGCCACTTGCACAAGTCTCCATCAAATGTGGCATATACCAAGGAGACGCCCTGTCCACACTGCTGTTCTGCATAGGTCTGAACCCCCTCAGCCAAATAATCAACAAGACTGGCTATGGATACCGACTCAGGAACGGGGCAACCATCAGTCACCTCCTCTACATGGATGACATCAAGCTGTACGCTAAGAATGAGCGAGACATCGACTCTCTGATCCATACCACCGGATATACAGTGCAGACATTGGGATGTCATTCGGACTAGAGAAGTGTGGTCGGATGGTGACTAAGAGAGGGAAGGTAGTCCACACAGAAGGGGTCTCACTCCCAGAAGGAACAATAGCAGACATTGAGGACAGTTACAAGTACCTCGGAATCCCACAAGCAAATGGCAACCTCGAAGAGGTGACAAGGAAAGCGGCTACGGCCAAATACCTCCAATGAGTAAGTAATAAACAGCTACACCGTGCCTGTAATCAGATACCCTGCAGGAATAATAAGCTGGCCAAAGGATGACATACAGACCACAGATGTTAAGACACGAAAGCCCCTAACCATGCATCGGAGGGTTCCACCCCAAATCCAGCACCCTGAGACTGTACACTAGCCATAAGGAAGGAGGCCGAGGACTAGTGATCGTGAGAGCCACTATCCAGGATGAAACATCCAAGATCCATAAGTACATCAAGGACGAAGGCTCCAACAGATGATGTGCTCAGTGAATGTCTCAGACAATGGGGAACAGAAGGAGGTCCCGTCATGGGAGGACAAGCCCCTACACGGGATGTACCACCGAAACATAACTGAAGTGGCGGATATCAAGAAATCCTACCAATGGCTAGATAGAGCTGGACTGAAGGACAGCACAGAGGCACTCATCATAGCTGCACAGGAGCAGGCCTTGAGCACCCGAGCAATAGAGGCCCAGATCTATCACACCAGACAAGACCCCACGTGTAGACTGTGCAAAGAGGCCAATGAGACAATCCAGCACATAACTGCAGGGTGTAAGATGCCGGCAGGGAAAGCTTATATGGAGCGCCATAACCAAGTGGCTGGCATAGTGTACAAAGGTGGTAGAGAATGACCGAGCCAAGATCCTGTGGGACTTCCAGATACTGACGGACAGAATGGTAATGGCGAACCAACCGGACATTGTGGTGGTGGACAAAGAGCAGAGGAAAGCCGTGGTGGTTGACATAGCAATACCAAGCGACTTCAACATCAGGAAAAAGGAACACGAGAAACTAGAGAAATACCAGGGGCTCAGAGAAGAGCCAGAGAAAGCCTGGAGAGTGAAGGCATCCGTGGTGCCTGTGGTCGTTGGGGCACTCGGGGCAGTGACCCCAAACTGGAGGAGTGGCTCCAGCAGATCCCAGGAAATACATCAGACATCTCGGTCCAGAAAAGTGCAGTTCTAGGAACTGCAAAGATACTGCGCAGAACCCTCAAGCTCCCAGGCCTCCTCCGGCAGGTCGTTCCAGAGGCGAGGGCCATAATATTGGAAAGACGGCTCGCCGTGAGTCTTTCTGTTGACTTTAGGAATAACTAGGAGACCCCTGCCGGAAGAGCGAAGTGGCCGTGAAGGTTCATAAGGTAAAAGCAGTTCTGAAAGATAAGAAGGACCAAAACCATTAAGACACTTAAAAACCATTAAAAGAACTTTAAAATCGATCCTGAAACACACGGTGAGCCAATGCAGTGACTCTAAAACGGGTGTAATGTGGTCCAGGCTCCTGGTCTTTGTCAGGACACGAGCTGCTGAATTTTGTAAAAGTTGTAAACCTGAGATACTCTTTTTGGGAAGACCAGAAAGCAGGGCATTACAGTAGTCGATACGACTGGTGATAAAAGCATGCATCAGCGTCTCTGTGTTGGCTCGAAAGAGAATGGGGCGGACTCTGGCTATGTTCTTTAGATGGTAAAAACCTATCTTTGTGATATTCTTAATGTGTGGAATAAAAGTCAGCTCAGAGTCAAAAATCACGCCCAGGTTCTTCACCTGTGTGGAAGGATTAAAAGACAATGACTGTAGTTTGGGTAAAAGTTTCTCTCTCTGGGCCTCAGGACCGATGACTAAAACTTCAGTTTTGTCCTGGTTAAGCTGGAGAAAGTTTTCTGCCATCCAGGATTTGATATCTAAAAAGCAGTTAAAAAGTGCATCCAAAGCCTTGTATCTTTTTTTTCATGTGTGGACAAAATGTACTGTAACTGACACGATGCTAAAGATAAAAAAAAAGGGGGGAAAAAGAAAAAAGGAAGGCAGCGCTCAGATCCAGTAGAACCAACACTGTGACCTTTTGTGAGTCTTAATTTAATCTAAAATCATTTAAAATCTTTAAAAGGGCCGTCTCGGTGCTGTGGTTTACCCTAAAGCCAGACTGGAATTTCTCAAGGTCATTATGTGCAGTAATAAAGTCATTAAGTTGGATAAAGACAAGTTTTTCTAAGATTTTGCTTAAAAATTGTAAGTTGGATACCGGTCTAAAATTGTTAAAATCATTACATTCATATCATTACCGCTCCTTTTAAAGGCAGCAGGGAAGACCCCCGTCTGAAGAGAGCAATTCATCATCTGTAAAAGCTCATCTCTAAAAGATTCATAAAATGTTTTAAAAAACGGGGTTGGGACCGGGTCTAAAAGACATGTGGTGGGCCTCACTGAGGAGAAAACTTTATCAAGCATCTCAGCATTAACCTGGACAAAACTGTGCAATGTTTCCTCTGGAACAAATAGACAATCAGATGTATTTAAAGCCGTGTTACTTTGGGTAGATAAAATTTACATCTGATAGTGTCTATCTTTCCCCTGAAGTGGTCTGCAAATTCCTCACAGAGAGCGTCTGTGGGGTTTAAAGGAGGTCTGTTAAAATCAGGATTTAAAACATTTTCTATTGTTGAGAATAGGACTTTTGGGTTATTTTTGTGGTTGGTGATTATTGTGGAAAATAATTTATTTCTTGCATTTCTTATTGTGTATTGTAGATCTTTTGTTGAGCAGGAATATTTGAAAATTTATTGTTATTTTGAATTTCCTCCATCTCCTCTCGGCCTTCCTCTCTTGAGTTGCATTATCTCCTCGTTTCTCCAGGGGGAAGGGGTTTGGGATTAATCTTTTTAAGTTTGAATGTGCAACTGCATCGAGGGCGATGAGTAGTTTACTGTTAAAATTGTCAACAATAAAATTGTTTCCTCACAGTTTTTGCCGAGGACTCTCACTGGATAAAACCGGTGACATAAAAAATAAATAAATAAAGTAAAGTAAAAGCAAAGGGGGAAACAAAAGTTATGTGGTGAAAATTATACCCCAAGCCTATACTGCATATTTTTTTGTTGCTTGAGTAATAATATTGACACTGCAAAATATTGTCATAAAACAACTCTAAGAAGTACAAGTAGTTGTTTTTTTGTTTAAGGCATAGCTTCATGAAAGGTTCAACCTGTCTATGATGCAACCCCAAAACTGTACAGAGTGTGTACTGTTAGCTTTCTATCAAAATGTTTAATTGGTTATATTATATTATCTGGACTATAGGATTACAGCTACTGGCAATTGATGATTGATGATGAATACAGCTAACGTTTGTTGGTTTACCACTAGTAATTGTATCTATTTTTTGTTTGAGAAATGCTAATTTTACCCTTAAGATTGCACATTTGTTTTATTCAAGCCATGCTATTCTTCCACGTCTAATTGCTTCAACTTTCCTTGCTTCCTTATTTATACATTGTACTAACCACCAATATGTGCTATGCTAAGGACAAGGAAAATCTTCTTGCAAAGGAATGTGGTATGGAACTATTGATGCCAGATGATTTTGAAGATTGAGAGTCAATAAAATAAGACCGAGATTGAGTAGTATTGACTCTGACCGCTGTTTTGACTGCTGTTTCAACAGCGAATACGTAAATGCTGGTGATGTCTGCTTTGGCCCATGCCTCATATGGAAATAATAATTTTATGCCTGTACATGTTTTGCTCCTGTGATAAATGATTGTCATTTACATTTGAAACAATATCTTTGCGTGCCAAAAACCACATGTAAAACTTCACTGATGGTAGAAGTCATTGCAGTAATATTAAATATCTTGGCATTTGCAATGAAGCTTACAATTAATTTGAATTTCACGTTTTATTTACTTTTGTGAATACATGGGAATTGCTAAGATTCCTGCCAATTGATTCCTGCTTTGTTAAGATTTCTGCCTGTTAGTTCCTGATTTACTATTTTCCATGTAGTATTACCCTCCTTACTTAAGATGATTACCTGAAATAACCTGTGACCAGTCAGCCCCTCAGGGAGTTCCACATGTTAAACCTGCATGCACCACCATGTTTCTACTCAATTAAATTAAAGAAGAGTCTTACTCACCAAAAGATGTCTTTCGTGGGTCTTTATTGATAGATTTGTGAAAGGAAAAGAGCCCCCTTGATCAATCTCTATTGCCTGGAAGTGAGTTTCCCAAAAGGTCACGATCGTGTGGCTCTCGATCTACAGATCTTGATCTTGGAGACGAGTGTCCAAGATACTGTATGGAATGAGAAGCCACAGCTAAATGTACTGGCCGTTGGGTCTCGATCGGTTCAAGATTTGAGGGTAGCCACCACATGGAGATTTGTGACCGATAGAAAGAAAGAGTTTCAGTGTACAACAGGTCGCACTAAGCTGTCCGAACTCAAGCAGTTGCACGCTGGCAGAGAGACGAGCAACCAGCCTTCACAACGCTCACATTACATACCCTTACATCGGCAGTCGTCATGGTTTCTATACGTCACAGACGTATAGAAACCAAGGCTACAGGCTACAGTCATGCAAAGCTTAAAGTCAAAATAAAGATAATGAAGGGTGATTTTATTACAAATAAATGAGAGGCCTGTGTTTATAACAGAAATATAAATATGCATTCAGTATTTATGGTATATGCAAACAACACAATATTAAATAACATGAGAGGCCTATTCAGTTACACTCTGATATACAGTACAATACATGCAAAGGTTATGAAGGATACAGTACAGAGAGATCAAAGCAAGTCACAAAAGAAACATGTGGAATTCCTATATTATTTTACTCACAACTAATTTACAGTCTACGGACACAAAATAATTTATATTTATCAAGCACTAAAGCTGTAAAAATCTACATTTTGCAGCACCAAGTTTTGAATCGATCATATCCACCAATGTTATGGAGTAAGACAAAGGCATGACTGCAGATCCCATAGTGGAGAATAGAAACATTGGCATTATTATTGAACAATAGTATAGACTTATATCTGCTATGAAGTTTCTACTTATAATAAAAACAAAAACAAGAGGGATATAGGAAACACAGATAGCAGAAAACTGTTAACAACTGTTTGTATGGCTCTTTGCTTTTGTGGATGGATATTTTTACCCCCGGGCCCTTTCTTCTGGAGAGTATTCAAGATGAAGGAATCACAAATGATGATGATTACTATTGCTGAGCAGTAAGGCATAACTGATAGTACAGACAAGAATACTGTTTTGTTGAGCCCGAATTCCACTCCGAAAGCCAATGTAAAAAGCCAAATGATAACTACTACTATAACTCTGGGAGTGAGAGTGGTCCATTTTCTGTAAAACAGTGGGTGAACTACAGCTACATAGCAGTCGATACATATACATGCCATGATCAGAGGTCTACCACATACACTTAGGGTATATATACCATTCCAGATTGCTTCAAATGTCCAGTTATGCCAAATTAAATGATTGCTCACACCTAGTGGAATGAATACCAAGAAGACCCAATCCATGACGGACAAGTTGAGGTTGAAGAAGACATTTGGGGTCAATGGTGAGCCATTTGTGTACTTTTTATACCAATCATAAAATATGACGATGTAAGCAGGGAAGCCCAGAAGAAAGAGGAGGAGGCTGAAACAACACCAGATGATCCTGCCGTATTCATGGTCCTGGCACATGGTAAAATTTACAAGTTCATTCACGAAATCGGACATAGTGCTGGCCTTAAAATGCAGATTTGACATGATTATGAACCTAAAACAAACAAACATAGCAACAATTATTTTGAAAATATTTTTTTTAAAGCATAGATATACTGTAGGCCACATACCTGGGCTGAAGTGAACCATCTCCAACAAAAGGTTTAAAGACAAATGGGCCAGTTATTGCTGGTCACTGCACCTGCTCCTGTTTTACCACATCAGTCAGGTCTTGCCACTGGGAGTGAGACATACGCAAATCATAGGGAGTGGAACAGGCACCGCTTATGGGCAAAGTGTACTCAGGTTAGATAAATGCTTAAAGTTGGACCTTACCAATTACAACTATGTAAAAATTTAACCTTGTAGGAAAAACAATGAAGATGTTTTTTATTGTATTATTGCAAATCAAACTAGATGAGGCGAACAATGAAATAGAGCCTTTGTCTTTTCTAATGCTTCTCATTCATGAATGTTCCACAATGAAATCAGCACGAGCAGCTCCAGTGGAGACTACCTCAGCATCTGCAGGGTAAATAAAGAATTGGGCTGTTAGGGATGGTAATTCAAATGCTTATCAGTTCAGCAAAATTAAAGAATTATAGAAACAACCATTTCTGGAGTATGTAAATTCCCATTAAATGTATTTATCATTAACCAGTTGTGTGGAACTATTTTTTTGAGGGTGCCACATGCCTAAGGAAATGAGTAGTTTTTATGTAATATTACATAAAACATAAAATATGATAACATATCATTGTTTCATTAGGTCAGTGAAACAGACGCGCTTTTTCTAGAAATGGAACCAAATTTGTTTTGTCCTAGTATATTGTAAACTCAGACATTTGTGGAGAAAACACTGTGCATCTAATTATATAGTATTTTAACAATTTCATGAACTTGCAGGCTCGTTTTCTGGCATTTCGGTGACAGTGACAGTTATGAAATGTCCCTCTAAATTCGTCCCTCTGAAGAATAGGGATGCTATTAATATTAGGGCTGAGACAAAAAATTGTTTTGCAATGTATCTCAATATGTCTTTGTTGTGGTGTGTGTATCGCATCGGAAACCATGTATCGCAATTCGCTAAACTTTGATACTCAACTCAGTTCCTAGACATAAATATACCAATACATTTGACTTAAAATAGTATTGTTAATGCCAGAGTTAGTGCTGTTTGGTTTACACAAAAGAGACACATTTTTAAAATGCCACTGCCATATGCACTTTTCAAAATGTTTTAATCAATTTATATTTAATTAATATATTTTGGAAACTCAACTTGCTCTTTATTGAATTTATTTGGGGTAAAATATCGCAGTTTGTTATAAAGAAAATCTTACAATATATTCTAATTCACAAAAACTTAAAAGTATCGCAATATGTACATTCTCGGGCCCTCGTGATATGTGTTGTAGTGCGACAAAAGTGTATTGTTACAGTCTTAATAAATATATTAGGGAAGTAGTGAATGTGTTTGGACCACTACTAACATTTTAATTTTGTGGCTTTCTCTTTCATTGTCAAAAAAAATAAAAAAATAAAATCAGGTATAGGGCCTTTAACAATAGAACAAACTTACTCATCTCTATGTTGGATTAAGCACCTCTCTGATTTCATAGTCAACCAGCTTATCCAAAAGTACACATTACTTATACAGTAATATTTCCCTGTTGGTGTATGACATCTAGTTCAGCTGCGTGGGAGCAGATGGTTCGGTGTGTATGTTTGATCGCTGTCACCAGCACCATCATCTACGAAGAACCCAGCACCACCCACTGCTGCAGCTCTGCTGTACGTTGTTTTTAAATTACCGTGCAATGGCATAGTACAACTTTGTTACATTTGTATTTTTAAGTTAATTTCATATCTTTTGGGTGTGAGACACATTACTGATCATTTAGTATCTTATTATTCTGGACAATATTTATTAAAGTTTTCATGTGAAGAACACATTAAATAGACTATCTGGTAAAGTTAAGTATATAATTACTCTGATATGTGGCGGATACTAATGTTCTGCATCTCTGGAAATAACAGGAAATAGCTTTTATTCTAGCTGTGTAACAGAATCTAAACATTTGAGATGCTGAGGAATATGACAACACTGTCCATAACCAACATATCAAATAAATAGTGCTAGTGAACAACTTAATGTCCCGCTTTATTCAACCAAATACAGCAACAGATACATATACTGGGCTGGAATTATGAGCACTGCTATGTTGCATGTAGATAAGGATGAAAAGTTTGGTTTAACTTGTAAAAGTCACTGGCCTCTAGTTGCGTCTGTAGGAATAGCTCAATCACGCCCCCCTGTGGCGCCAATGAGCTGTTTTTGCATCCAGTGTGTTAGTATGATGATTTATGCCACTAATAGGGGCAATGGCAGATGTCAGGTGACAGGAAGCACAGGGTCTGAGAGGTGCTTCTGGATATCGCTCAGTCCAGAGGTGAGGTCCAGGTTTCCAGGCAGCGAAGGGTAGCGGAGACTGTCATTCAACCTGGGATTGTCCAAAAGAGAGGATTTGACCACAGATTCAGGCAGTGCTGGGGCCAGCCCTGTGTGGTTCTCTGTTTCAGGGGTAACCATAATCGACATGGTGTCATCTGATGTCACATGGATTCCACTGGACAGCGACTCCTTCTTTGTAAATTTAAGATCAGTTTGTGTTGAACTCTAAAGAAAAACAATGCATAAGCTATTGAGCAGTACAAAATGGAATTAACAAGCATCTGACAAACCTCAGTAGGTAACTTGCTGCTGATCTGTATGGTGGATATAGGGTAGATTGAGTGTAGTACTGGCGTTCCACTGCCATAGAGGCCAGCAGAGTCTGTGGGGATTGTACTGGAGGACACAGTGCTGTAGGCTGGAGGCACAGGGGCCATCTGCCTCTGGAGCAGCTGCAGAATGACGTTTATATCCGCAGTCATTCTGGTCTCAAGTCTACGGTCAACAATTAGTGAACAGTTTGAGTCATTAAAAAATCTGCGGGAAAGCCATGCACAAGGGTTTGTTAATAAAGGCACCTGTTGAGCTGAGAGTGCAGCAACTCGAGCCGGGATTCCAGTTCACTGGGTCCGTCTTCTGTGAACGGCGGTGGATGGAGGGAGTGACGCACAGAGGACGATCCCCTCTGACAACTGGAGAACTGCTGCGGCTGATGCTCCGGCCAGTATTGATACTTCCCTGATACAGACCAATAACCACATACTCAGAGGAACAGTAGTTTTACCACTGCGGGGGTGGGGCACTCCATAACGTTATTAGAAGTTGCACCTATGGTTTTCTGGCACTCACGTAGGCTACATGTTCAGTATATTGTTCCATCTACAAATATGGCAAGCGTTAAGAAAAAAAAATCTAACCTTGGCCGTGGTCTCTGTCTTGTGCCGCTTTTCTGCCCACTGATGGAGAGAAGTCCAGTCGGGCATCGTCAGCAGGATAAAGCTCCACTTTGGGGCTGTGTGCAGGAGGTTTGGCCAGCTCTTCACTGGACATAGAACAGGCCGATTCACAACTGCAGCGATCATCCCAGTGGCTCTGAGGGGGAGAGTGATGATGATGGAAAGACTGACGTGGATAGGAGTCTTCATGATCAATACCATCTGGCACAGAACAGGGTTGGAGTTATCATCTACGTAATTGTACACACAGCTTAAAAAAAAACGTTGACATTGGAATGTAACGATCTCACCAGGCCTGATGCGACAGTATAAGGAGTGTATTTTGTGCCTAGATTTGTGATATCCATAGTCGTCACCAGAGTCATCCGTTGTTATTATTGGTGGAATTTGATCTGCCTGAAAGATCAAATTAGACTTTTTTTTCTAACTTTAAAAACAAAGTGTGTTACACTGCAAACATACGTCTCTTAAATCAAATGTAATCTCCAAATTTCTCCAGAAGTTGTCCGCAAACCCTGGATACATGTCCAGGACCTCCAGCAGGTCGTCTCTGGGGATGCGGTGCAGGTCACAGTAGGAGATGGTCACTACATCAGCATTTGATTTTCCTGGTTCATCATACAGGTAGATGAGCTCACCAAAAATGCCATTCCTCTCTAAAGGAGTAGGAAAAAATGTTCACGCTTTCTTAATGTGCTTAGTTAGAGATTTTGTCAGACAAGAGCATTTACCTAATATGGCAACCACCACATCATCTTTGATGACCTGTATGGACCCACGTGCAATGAAGAACAGAGAGTCCAGGATGTCACCATATTGAATAAGGGTGTCCCCTGGCGGTGCATGGACAGTCTTGAATCTCATGGCCAGAGCTCGCAGACAGGCCTGACAGCCTCCACGAAAAGCTTTACAGTTTTGCAGCAGAGACCGGTTCAGGTGCAGGCAGATGTCTGCCTGCAAAGACTCTGGAAAGCCCTTCAGCACCTGATGAGAGCAAGACCATTACATGATAATGAATACAAAACAGATACAGTAGGTCTTAACCTTCTTTGGATCCTATTACTTACTGCATTCATGTCAATGCCATTGGTGTAGGACCAGGCATGTTGGAAGTACTCCTCCAGCCTTTGCCGCAGTCCTCCAGGGATTTGGTGGAACCGAATGAACTCTTTTACACGCAGCATCTGGGTGTGGTAGCGGGTTGTTCCCGAGTACAACCGCTGGATGATGGCAGACACATTCCCAAAAATGCTAGCATACATTAGGGCTGTGAAAATATTATAATACATTACTACAGAACCAACTATTTCATTGTTTAAGCTAAAATGTAGTTTAACTTACAGCCAATGACCATGACACAGATGGAGAAAATCTTCTCAGAATTCGTGTTGGGGGAGACATTTCCAAACCCCACACTGGTCAAACTGCTCAAAGTGAAGTACAGTGCAGTGACATACTTGTCTTTTACTGCTGGGCCAGAGCGAGAGTCACTGTCATTGTAAGGTTTGCCAAGCTGTTCAGCCAAATTGTCCAGCCATCCCGTCTCGGTGTACGGCCTCTCCACAAAACCAATGGCATACCAGATACAGGCCAGCCAATGAGCAATGAGCACAAAGGTACACATTAGCAGGAACAGCACTGCAGCCCCATACTCTGAGTATCTGTCCAGCTTTCTGGCCACACGGACCAATCGCAACAGTCGAGCCGTTTTAAGGAGACTTGTTAATGTAGCCATCTTAAACAAAACAAAAAAACAGGAAAATGTTAGTTATGTGAAGATGAGAAGATAAATAAAACGGTGGGGGTGGAGAGGAGCGGAACATTAATAGTGAATAAATTTAGAAGCAGAAAGGGAGGGCAGGGAAGGGAAGGAGAGAGTTCAGCTTCATGACAGCTGTTCTTCAGTTGGCTAGACTTGACCGGTAGACTCTGCAGTCTCATGCCAGAAGGCAGTTCACTGCAAAGTGTGGGATGGGTGCATGGGATTCTGAAGGCTTTGTGGGTAAGACAGGTGGAGTAAATCGTCTCAGCTGCTCTCACTATGCACATGAGCCTCCAATGGCAGCGTACCACACAGTGATGCAGCTGGTCTGGATGATATGTTATTGTTTATTGTGTCTACAATGGCGGGGAGTATCTATCGCAATACTTTTGCTGAAATACCAGGTATCACCATAATTCTGTTTGGAGGCATTTTTATCCTGCACTCCTTTGTTTTCCAGTGACAGTTACACAGCACTTTGTTACATTTTGTGTTAATGCACTTTTTAATCTTAACACTTCAATAAATGTCAAATGGCATTTGTTTTATAAACTTTGGAGACAAGCAGTGTTAATTTTGACAACATATTTTAATTTAGTTTTAGTCTTAGTCTTTTGACGAAAATGTAATTCAATTTTAGTCGAGATTTAGTCAAAAAATATGTTCAATTTTAGTCTAGTTTTAGTCGACTAAAATTGCAAGTCAATTTAGTCGACTAAATTTAAGACAAATTTAGTCGACTTTGCATTTATAATATTCATTATAATCATATTTAATCAGCTCCTCTGCTTCATGGAGCTGCTCCCACATGAACAAAACTCAGAGCTGTTCCTTTGGCAGAGGATTTACATGATATGAGGCTCTTTCAGACGGTCAATAGAAGTTTGGATGATTTTAGTCTCTCCTTTTCATTTTTATTTAGTCTTATTTTAGTCGACTAAAATATCTGGACATTTTAGTCATAGTTTTAGTCTCATGAAAAACTTTTAATTTAGTTTTAGTCCAATTTTAGTCGTCAAAAATATCACTTTGACTAAAATTAAGACTAAATATTTTAGTCGACGAAATTAACACTGGACACAAGTCACGTAATATATTTACCTTAAAATGTGTAAAAAGTCATGTGCCCAAAGTTTATGAACCAAATGCCATTTGACATTTATAAAAGTGTTAAGATTGAAAAATGCATTAACACAAAATGCAGGATAAAAATGCTTCCAAACATAAGTATTGAATTGATAAAGTATCGATACTTGGTATTGCAGCA
Organism: Neogobius melanostomus; assembly: GCA_007210695.1. Lineage (NCBI taxonomy): Eukaryota > Metazoa > Chordata > Actinopteri > Gobiiformes > Gobiidae > Neogobius > Neogobius melanostomus. Next base: position 1,072,666 of record VHKM01000605.1, read on the forward strand.
CAAAGTATTGGGATCTAATCCGATATTTTGTCCTAGCCCTAGTAAATAGTGCCTTGCGTTGAGGATAACTGCAAAGTGAGGTGGAACATATTCTTACCTCATCCGAGCCAGATCGGAAAATGAGCAGGTCAAATGGGATTGCAGCAAACAGATCGATAGGGAACCAGCCTTTGATATAGTGCTTTGTGATTCTGGCGGGCTGGGTAACCACCTCGTCATTCTGGTCCACGTAGGTAGTGCGAAAGTTGATGACTATGTCCACAATAAACAGCACATCCACCAAAAGGTCTGCCACATTCAAGGGGTTACAAGTGTAGCCACAAGCCCTCTGTCGCACGTCTCCATGCTCATCCAAAAGGAAAGCAGCAGAGAAAGGGGTGACAACAGCTGTGTAGAGGACCAATATGAGGATAATCCAGTCCCAAAAGGCTTTGAAGGGACTGTAGTGAAGTAAGATCAACCATGTTGTCTCTGGCACTTGAAGTTTGTACTCAGGCAGGACGTCGGATTCCAAGGAGAGCACCTACGGGCAAGGAAAACATCAATTTATAATTTTAGCTTTTTTAAATTTATTTCATATTAAATGAACTATTGTCTTAATATATTAATTACTCTCAATATAATGATCTAACCTGTGTTTTGTAAGTACAAAATTAATCAACTAATTGTGCTTTTAGTACCAACAGACCTTTTGGGAAGATACTTTGCCTGTGCCATTTTGACCATGTTCTTGGTGAAGGCTGCTTGTTTTTAATTTGCAGCCTTGTAGCTCAATGAAATCCTTTACCATGCTGTCCTCTTGATCAATGGGTAAAAAGTCCATCCTGATGAAAAATATTGATCCAATTTGCCTAAATTTCTTAAACAAAGTAACAATCTGTTGCCGTCAAAAGCATAACTAGAGCGCAAGTGCTGTGAGCAGTTGAGCTGCTCCATCAAGCTACCGGTCACACAATCACATCCACGTCCTGTCCGTCAGCCCATTTAAAAACATTTTAAGCTTTATAGCCTTCCTGACTGACCCTGCCATGCCCGTGGATGGACCCTTGAATGAGACTAAACACATCAGGATCAACAAGTGATCCAACGCAGCAAGGTCACTGGCTTTTACTGATGCCTCCCTTTTATTTACTTCATATCCAGAGCTCAGCATCACACAGAGGCAGTGATGCAGAATGCTGAGCCCCAGGGCTCCTCCACTAACAGTGGGACTCAATTGAACCGTGGTTCAATGCAACTTTGCTTTTCACACCCAGGAGGAAAGCATCCAGCCACCAAACTACTTAGTGATTTTTCCACTTCTGAGTTAATTAGTGGGTCTTCCATTATGAAAACCTTTGAGGGAAATTATGTTTATAAATAATGTTAAAATAACAAACAAGATTTTCAAACAAATATCATTTTGATGATTTTGATTCATGTCAACTAAAAACAAGCAATGCTGCTCCATGTTGAGACTGGTCTGATCATTGGACACTGGAGCCCAGATGTTCCTAGTCCGCATACCTGAGTGACCTTCTCGGTGACGTTTTGAGAGCGGTCCATCACCTTGGAGGACTGAGCAGCTCCACCCGAGGGGTCGGAGGGGATCTGCACTCGATGGGGCCTCCAGTCCGCATGAGCTCCAAGTCTGACATTGAGCTACATCTGAAAATCAGTGTACAATTACTCAACTGTTATAGGTCTTCCCACCAAACTGGTTATTGTTTATATACTGTATTCACATTATGTATGAGTTTCTTATCAGTGTAAAAGTTCTGTGAATATTGATTTGAAGTTAAACTGAATACGATTACTGCACAGATGGAGAGTTTGATTAATTACTGAGCTTTCCCAGAATGCTCGTCTAATTTGGCCCCTCCCCAAACACTTTGACTTTAATTACTGGGACAGGTCCCAACAATTGCCCTGCAGTTGTATCATAGCAGGACAACAAGCAGCGCAGCAAAGAGCACACATCAGCTATGGAAACTTTAACAAAAAAACAGAACATACTTTTTTTTTTTAACATACCTGGTTTAAGAAAATTGAGTGTTCCTTCTTGACCCTTCTAGGCCCTCATGACTCAAGTATCCATTCTTCAAGTTTTTGGTCTATTTTGTGAATAATGTCTTGGCTCCTCAGTCACCGCTCATACTTAGGCAAAACAAATGGGATCTTGGCGTCACAGATTTCAGGGTTGAACCTTCCACTCTAGCACAGGGCAAACAACTGACTGCTGGCTCACGTTGCTGCGCACCATTCACCAACACGAGAAACCAATCAATGACATCCTATAGCTGAGAGGAACTGACAGTGAAATCAATGTTGGGCATTGATAAACAGAGCCAACAGGCCCAAAGCCATTCCAGTGGACTTCCCTATTAATGTCAAATTACAATTCAGTCCCTGTACGCAGGCCTGTTTGGAAGAAATATAAAATATATGCAGCGCAAACAGCCACACAATGTGACTGTGATGCGAAGAAGATCGAATATTGGATATCTTAGTGCATATGTTCGATATGTTGTTTGCACACTGCTAATCCGGGATCTTATTGACTATATTGACACTACGCGTAATATGATGGGGTAATGACCTGTAATGACATTGTCCTTCATTGTTAACCTCTAGACACAATGAACTATTTATGGATATGTGTACATTTATGGCCATTTGACACAATAAAATTATATTGAATGAATAGGGAAACTCATTGAAAAGTTGTCATTAAGTTTTATATAGATTTTAATTCATAACATCAAGTCCATGTGCCATTATTTTCTCATGTGAAATATGTCTTGAACCAATGTCTTTAGAACATCCTCAGCTGTGGCCCTGAATGTTGTCCCAAACTCTGACAACTTCAGGGCAGTCATTGAGGGCTTCTATCAGGGTCGATGCATTGTTCAAATTATCCTCGTCTAAAGGCACGACGTTACGAGGAACAAACTCCAACCCAGCTGACATGATCTGCAAACCCAGCTGCTCCAGCGACGTCCGCATCTTCTTCAGTTCTGCCATTTCACAAATGAACTGGAAAATAATAAAATATAATTACTGTCCACTTAAACGTAATGATATCAATGCTTTACTATTTCAAATTCATCTCAACTGCTATTGTGTTATCTCTGAAATATTACTACCGGTAGTTTAGTAGTAGTAGTAGTAGTAGTAGCTTCAGTTTCCCCTGGGGGAGACTGACAGAAGCGCTGTTGCGACTGTACACATCTGCGCCAACGGTCCCTCTGATCACCTCCATGCATTCACACACACATCATTCATCCTGGCCTATTGTACATGTTTTTAGTAGTAGGGGAAACCGGAGTACTTAAAAGGTAATTTGTATGATGCGATCTTAGTCATTACAATTGCAACTGACCTTGGGTTGCCTTACACAAAAATATGAGGTACAAGCACAAGCAAACGGGAATTTTACAGTTCAACATTTAGACTAAAGAAAACTAGTTACACAAACCTTCAGGATATTCTGTTCCTCCTCATCCTCCGTCTCCTGAACATCCTTCGCTTCAGCCTCAATAGCTACCTCCAGTGCTCGCTCAGCTGTGATGTCTTTAGCTGGCACCACCACTACTCCTCTTTTCTCAAAATTATGACGGGCTCCATCCGAGAGCATACCTCTGTGAATGAACAGCGTTACTTGGTCTAATCAAATAACAAGATATACAATAAATACAATGCATGACTATTAATGAAGCTTATTTCTAAGGATTTATGTGAGAGGGGATGAAGAGACATTCAGCAAATTGTCAGAGCCAGGACTCCAACTCATGACACTGATGACTACCAGCTGTGTCAACATACTAGAGAGACATCTAGTGGTTTTGGTAGGAATAAGCCAGCAACCTAGGTTTGAGTTAGCCTGATAAACCACACCCACTTCTTTTCTGCGTGAAAAAAGGTGGGTCTGGACATACACGTAAACAAACCTTTGAGTGAACACCTATAAGTGAACACCTATAAGTATAATATACAATCCAATATATATTTATTCATTATACCATAGTTTGTACGACTTGACAATAACAATTCAATTAGTTTTATTTGGAGAAAAATAATTTTATGCACATTCTCACCCGTTCTTTGTGAGAATCTTTTTTATGTCCTGTTGTGTTCGAGAGTTTTCGTCAGTCAAGACTTCAATAAGGAGCAGACACCCACCAGGCCCACGAGCTTCAACCATGAGCTGAGATGCTGGTTTGGCCTTTTCCTGTTGAAATGAACATGTATCACTGAATATAAAGAGCATATTACACGTTTTTCTAATTACTGTTTAACACCATAATAATGCCTGAAGTAAGTTTTACACCAGTGAGGTGACAATTTATAAAGACAAAGTTGGAATATCCATGCATTACAATGGGGCTTATGAAAACTCTACATTTATGTTTCCTATGTTACATCTAAGGGACCATTGCCCACAAAAACACATAACTGGCCTCCCCACTGAAATACTAATCTGAATTATTTCATTGTACAGTATACTTACAGCACGCTTTATTGCAGCCTCTACTGAAGCCTTGGGCATGTTGTTGTTTCTACACTGCTCCAGTAAATGAGCCAAGTTTAAGTTTAATTCAGGGTTGGATCCTCCTTCTGCGAAAACAACAGGCTGCAAGTTTAAGTCTGATGCGTTTGTTACATATTATAATATTAGTCTTTACCTTTAACAGCTATCCGTATCAACACGCCGAATTTCATGAACATTTTCCCCCGGGCTTCATCTTTGGGGCCCTTTATGTGTTTGACTTTCGACCACTTGTTGTGTCCAGCGCAGAGGGAGGGGCGCAGATGCAGCGTCCTGACAGTGCTCCTCCAGGCCGTGCACAAGGTGCAAGGAGGGGGTGCGACGGTGATTCCCTGGAGCGCACAGCTGCTCCAAACTGCGGACAGTGTCCTGGGACATAGAGCACGCAGTTGTCTCACAGCCGCAGCCATGTCCTTCACATAGACAGTAGGTATAAGAAAACTAGTGACATATTTATCACTAAAAATAATCAAATTACTGTTAAGCTGCCAGGAGCATGCACCCCTGCTATTGCCCTTGTTGTGAACCGGACACTTCCTGGTTCACAGTCAAGTCTTCTTGTTCTTTCTGGCGAGCTGGTCACAATCAGTGCATTGCTGCCCTCCTCAGGTCAGTTAGTGAAGCACAAACCTTTTGCTCAGAGGTCGGTGATTTTTGTTTGTTGTTGTATGTATGTATGTATGTATGTATGTATGTATGTATGTATGTATGTATGTATGTATGTATGTATGTATGTATGTATGTATGTATGTATGTATGTATGTATGTATGTATGTATGTATGTATGTATGTATTTTGTTTATTGCAATGGCGCCACTTGGCGTTCATACCTCTGTGTGCCACTACTAGGCCTGTACAAATGTAACATTTATTAAAGATTCCCTTTTATTTAGTCTTTTTATTGGTAAGTTACTTAAATTGCAGCTCAGTGCAGTTTAATTATTATTATTATTTTTATTATAGCAGGCTATACTGTACGCTTTTATCATGTCACTGAACAAATGTTGGCTATCAAAGTTTTGAAACTCACAGAGGGGTCTGTGAGCCCCAACTGGAAAATTTGAACTACATTCCTGTGTTCTGATGCATTTAAGGTCAGAACACATTTTCTGCACACTCATAAGCACACTGTTAAATCTACAAACTTGGTCCAAGACACAACAAGACTACCAAGGCCTTCACCTCGTCCGGTGCTCCTGCATCTGATTGAAAAGGAATTTGACATCTGGGACCCTCTTACACTGTGGGGAATCCCGTAATCCACGCCGTATGAAACCTGTGGAGCAAGAATTTAGAGATTTATTTTTGATTCATTAAAGGTTGATGAGTAAACCCTCTTTTAGCCTATATGTGTATATGTAGTAATGTTTTGTAATTGCACCATCTAAACCAGCATTGAATCTAAAGCAATTTTGTGCAAAAATCAAACAAACAAAAACAGCATTAGCACTAACAATTAATAAATTCTCATTCCATAATGGGGTTAGGCTCAAACCACAAATATTACATTTCTTCTTTTAATGGTAAAATGTTTTAAGAATGAGTTAGAAAATATAAAATACTATACTGTGGAAATTACATGAAACAAAGTACTGTAGTTCACATTTTTAAATACAATTCTTTTTATAAAATAATAGGAACAAATTGCGAAAATCTGTATAATTTCACATCAAACAGAAAGCAGTGTACTGCATTATTTTGTGTAAGTTTTCTCTTTTTTCTTTTAATTTGACTGTCAGTGGACGGCAGAATGAGGGGCGGCATAAAGGGTTAAGTTGGGGCTAAAGACACAGCCAATCGAAGCCAACCCATCCTGGAGTCAAAGAGAGATTTTCACACACAGTGATGCTCTTTCTCATCCAAGGGAACATTTGCTTACAACAAGCTGCCAGGGGCTCTAACTGTCCCATCCCCAAGCCTTGTAAATGGCACTTATACGGGACAAAAGGAAGGATGTAACATCCAGGGGTTTTTCTTTCTTGTTCATTGATATGGCAATTAATGAATAACTTTTATCTCGAGATCCAGGAGGAGAAGATGAGGAGTTTAAAGGGTTTTGAATTGTAACAAATTCTACATAGGGAAGATGCAGCCTAGACTGACTTCAGCACTCACTACTTTCTTTTGTATAACAACAGCAGTGGTGGCTCTGGTAAGTAACCCATTATAAACCACTCTTTAACGTTTTAATTAATTCAGTAAGTAAGTAAATACTTAAACTTCTCTTAACACATTTTCACATTGTACTATAAAAAATGACACTTTGTTTGGAATCTGGCACCATGGCACCGCAGCTCCTTGGGCCAAATATAGCACAATTTGTGTGTCTGTGACTTCCTTTGATCACCTGGCCGTGGTTTATAGCCAAGTTATAAGAAAAAATGTCAACAAAAACCTGAACCTTTATCAAGTTTAAAGGTTCAGAAATGGCAAGGGAGAAAAATATTGTAATTGCACTTTCCAGGTTGTGGTAAAGTATAATGCCAGTGCGCTCTATGTCCATAGTTGGCAAATATATTGAAGGAACAATAAGGAGCAACAGTCTGTGCATGACCAAAACAGACATGAGCAGTATCTATGAGAGCTGACCTGTTTAACCCCAGACTCACAGAGGCATGACCCTGCAGCCGTGAACACCACTGCCTTTCTTCACTCTGAATTTTAGAGTAGATTACAAGCTTTCATGCAGACAGACTTACAACCTGCTGCTCAGTTAATCTTAAAATCACTCACACACACACACAGTGCAAATCCAGCTATGACACGAAAAAAAAAAAAAAAAACGTTCTAGTTCTAAATCTGTCATTTTTTCTGCTCACTCCTGATCAGCAGAAAAGTGATCATAAAATCTGATCTACCTTCATTGCATTGTGCCTTTTTTGTTGGAGACTGACAATATGATGTAAAACAGAGGGAACAGGTTTGGTCATTTTTGGTGTAAGAATGTGGTAAATGAAAATGGGTTAGTGTTACCCCCATAAGTCATTTGTCAAGTGCACCTTTACTTTTTACAGATTGACTCCGATGACGTCATCACCAAAGACGAGCAGATCTATGTCCTGATTGGTGCTCACGCCAGGTGTGAGCGCAGCATCAAGACTCAGAGGGCTCCACTTCAAGGCACTGCATTTCTATTTTCATCATCACGGTCATTGTTGAGCATTTCATAAAATTTAATGACGCAATAAACTGAAAATTCCCGCAGCTGATTTATTTTGAATCAGATAAAAACGTTTCATTTCCTGTTGGTGCAATCTGTGATTACAATAATGAATCTGGATCCACTTTTGTCCCTTGAGAGAATGACGCTGATTTTCTATATTTAAAATCTGAACAAAGCGCTAGCCTCTGCTCTCGTTGGTTACTCACTGGATAAAGCTTTTCCCCAAATCAAATGCTCACAATAATCAAACATTTCCAACACATTTTCTTTTATAAAATACTGTTGCAACTTTACACGACAGAGGGTGAGTGTCCGCCTGAGTGGGATGGGATCATCTGCTGGCCTCCTAGCAGAGCGGGACAGCTTGTGTCAGTCTTGTGTCCTGAATACATCTATGACTTCAACCATCAAGGTACAAGTGCATATTAGCTCTGGCATGAACTGTTAATCTGATCTTTTAAAAAAGTATTTATTGAGTGATACGGATTTATACTTTGTTATTCTCGGTTAGCTGTTGTTTGGTAATTTTATGCAGGCCTGTGTTATTCTAATACACTGATTATGAAGCTGATAATCAGTGTACATTTTTCCCCTACTCTTTTTCATAATATGTTTCTGTATATTTGATTGATGTTAATGTTATTTCTGTTGATTCAGGCCGAGCTTACCGCAGATGTGATGCCTCTGGCGATTGGGAGCAGGTTTTCAGCATCAACCGCACTTGGGCCAACTACAGCGAGTGCACCACATACCTGACCTCCAACCAGCGCGGCCAGGACGAGGTGATTGCATACCTTTTCCCCCAGGCCCGGAAAATACGCACCCTCTGTCCACATTCTCGCATATCCCTGACATTTTTCAGCTTGACCTGTATACTTTGTTTTGCTCCTGAAGGTTTTCGAACGACTTCACCTCATGTACACCGTGGGTTACTCGATCTCGCTGGCGTCGCTGTTAGTGGCTGTGTCCATCCTCTGCTACTTCAAGTCAGACTTAAGTTTTTGTATCTCAAAATCTATTTCAATAAAAGGTTCCCAGTCTTTACCTAACACGAGCTTGCTTTACTTAGGCGTCTTCACTGTACTCGCAATTACATCCACCTTCACCTCTTCGCCTCATTCATCTGTCGAGCGCTCAGCATTTTTGTCAAAGACGCGGTGCTACATTCCATATCAGAAGAGGACAGGATGGACTTTGAGCTCACAGGGCAGGAGCCACAATTGGTAACCAATAATCTTACAAATTATGTCAAAGATTTGTGGATAATATATTGTTTTTTTTTAGGCCGGGTGTAAAGTGGCAGTGACATTTTTCTTCTACTTTTTGGCCACTAATCACTTCTGGATCCTGGTGGAAGGGCTGTACTTGCACAGTCTCATCTTCATGGCTTTCCTCTCTGACAAAAACTACCTCTGGGCTCTCACAATTATTGGATGGGGTACAGTATGCATATTATTATTATTTTTTTATCATGTTGGGAATTATTCTAATAGCAGTGCTGATTTGAGAATATCTAAAACTACACTGCATTTTGACAAAGGTGTTCCAGCCGTGTTTGTGTCCATTTGGGTCAGTGCTCGCGCATCACTGGCTGATACACAGTAAGTAAAAATATCAAAATAATCAAAAACGTGAGCACAAAAATACCAACATGTGTCAATCGATATCGCTTAGAAATACTGTAATGTTTACTTTTTTATCAGAGATCACTTGAACTTATTTCACTTTCAGGTGCTGGGACATTAGTGCTGGAAAACTCAAGTGGATTTATCAAGTCCCCATTCTGGCAGCTATAGTTGTAAGTGAATGGAAGTCAAGATATTTATATAGTAGTATTGTACATGATCTATGTTTGACTTGCAGGTGAATTTCCTTCTTTTTGTAAATATAATCCGTGTACTGGCCTCTAAACTGTGGGAGACCAACACTGGTAAACTTGATCCCAGACAGCAGTATCGGTAAATAATTTCATTCTTGGACTTTGAAATGTGAAAGGCCTATTAAAATGTAAAATAATACTTACATGTTTCCTTCATGGCTATATCCAGGAGACTGTTGAAGTCCACCTTAGTGCTGATGCCCTTGTTTGGAGTGCACTACATGGTCTTCATGGCTCTGCCCTACACTGAGGTGTCCGGGCTTCTGTGGCAGGTGCAAATGCATTATGAGATGTTCTTCAACTCTTTGCAGGTATGACACTACAAGAAGAGTTTAAATGAATTGATTGCTCTACCGCCTTACTTTGGTTGCAGTATTTATAACTTTAACTTTTAACTTCCATTTATAACTTGTGAAACTTGTGCAAAATAACAAAATTTGGTTTCTGTAGGGTTTCTTTGTTGCATTCATATACTGTTTCTGCAATGGTGAGGTAAGTGCATCATCACCTAAATACTAATTACATACATTTTTGAGCTAAACTTTCACAACAACCATTTCTTGCATAGGTGCAGGCTGAAGTGAAGAAGGCCTGGTTGCGCCGCAGCTTAGCCCTGGACCTCAAACAGAAAACCCGGATGACCAGCAGTGGGGGCAGCTGTTACTATGGCGGCATGATGTCCCACACCACCAGCCACAGTGTCTCCACCACCCATCCCAGGGCGCTCTCCTTCACTGGGAGTGCAGTTAGCTCAGGTGGTGCTATGGTGGGAGCTCATAATCCAGCTGACCAAACACCAAGCCCTGCCTCTTCTACCAGTTTTCAAAACAGGTGGCCTGGATGTGCCCCAAGTGCCAGAAGTGAAGAGGAAGACCTTCCATCACAGAAACAAGAGGACCAAGACAGTTCTTTATCTGGGAAAGAAATGGAGACCAAGTTGTAAATCAGAAAAGCTATTAAACTGTATTCAAGGTAACTATGAGCATCAGGTGGGGTACTTGTTAGACCAGTTGTTCTCAAACTGTGGTACATCTTCTTGTATACATCTCTGTAGGTTTTGCAAACTTGAAACTTTTTGTTCAGGTTTTGTCCTCAATTGAGTTAGTCCTTGTTAAGAGCTATATTTAATATTTTAGACCTGGTTTAGCTTTAGTTTAGACTTGGTATAATTATTAAAGATCTGGTTTAGATATATGGAAAGCCATGTATGATCTTATATATATATATATATATATAAGATCATACATGATAGTTAGTGTGGAAAGTTTGAGAACCACTGTTCTAGACAGAAAGGCCACATCAGAAAATGGCCAACAGATCCTGATTAATATCTAGACTGTATGTATAGGGGTGTCAACTCTAGACCATGCCGTTTAAAATGAAGCATTTTTAACCCTCAAGCTCCTCTCTGCCCTGAATGGCTCACAACCACATCCAGAATTTCACACTATCCTCCCAGGCCTGAAGATGTCTGTGGACTTTGACTGACTGACCGACAAAACTGCTACCAGTCGCCTCTGGGGAAACATGTAAATCTGCACATATTTCTCTTATATGGGATGGGCGGCATGGTAGCGCAGCGGTTAGAGTTCTCGCTTCACAGCTAGAAGGTCGATTCCCACCTGGACGGGGCCTTTCTGTGTGGAGTTTGCATGTTCTCCCCGTGTCTGCGTAGGTTTCCTCCGGGTACTCCGGTTTCCCCTACCACCAAAAACATGTACAATAGGCCAGGATGAATGACGTGTGTGTGAATGTATGGTGGTGGTCAGAGGGACTGTTGGCGCAGATGTGTGCAGTCGCGACAGCGCTTCTGTCAGTCTCCCCCAGGGCAAATTGAAGCTACTAACGTAGCTTACCACCACCAAGTATGGAGTGAATGTAAAATTCTCTCATGTAAAGCGCTTGTGACCATGTCTGTGAAAGGCGCTATACAAATAAAGATCTTCATCTTCTTCTAGCCTACTGTAACTGTTGAGTACAGTGTTTTTTTTAGGCATGTATCTTCTCTAATGGTTGTAATTGTAAACATCGTATGATTAACAACATTCATTCATTCATTTCAATGTATTCATTTATTTCAGGCCCTGGCACAGAAAGTACACGGTAGACAAAATATAGTGCAAAAAGGAATATACAGTAGGCCTATGTAAACATGACGATCCAATTCTACCTGAAAGGGAGTGGGAAGAAGATAACTTAACAACATTGGTTCTCTAAATAGATTCCTCTACTTAAGGAACAGACTGCTGAGTTTGTGATAGGCTACTGAGGAAAAGTGCCTCAGAGCAGGGAGGGTAAAGATAGGATGTGCCAGCATTGTACTCATGTTTAGTGTTGTGTCCCTGTCTTTTTTGTGCAGTTCAGTGTCTGTAAATGTTATTGTCTTCTCATTCCCTTTTAACATGCTTTGTACCTTTTTACTGTGTTTGTAAAAGTCCATCTAAGGACAAGTGCTGCAAATTAGCTTCTGCTATAAGTACTACGATACATACATCAGACTTATGTTACAATTTATCTATGTTTTTGTATCTGTCCCTATCAAATAAACCAAATAAAATAAATAAATAAATACAATAAGTGCAGCGCATAAGTTCATGGAGCAGAGTCAGTGGATGAGCAAGACTGAGTGCTCCTGATATCATCCTTACTGGAAAGAAAGACAGCAGTGATAGCTAAGCACTTTGCCTATATTGAGCACCAGTGTCTACATTATAGTTTAATATTACATGTTCTCGTAGGTTATTTTAATTTGAGTAAATGATAGCCTATGTACACATTACGTGGTAGTCAAACACATAATGTATGACTAGTGTATGTATGTATGTATGTTGGCCTATCCGGTGGTACTGATATGAGTACGTCATCCTCACCAGGAGTCCAGCTGATCCTATGACGTAATAACGTAGTCAAAAAAGAGGCGGAGAAACATCGCGGGATGAGAGGATGAGAGCTTTACCCTTTAATGCTTTAGGAGTCGCTACAATGTATGTAGCCCTTTAAATTAAGGCTAACAACAAGCAGAATCATCTTGTAGGGTGCACACAGGCAATAACATCTGACGGCGAGTGTTAACCGCTAAGACACGGCGAAACTGTGGGCAGTCCGTCGCTCTTATGCGGGCTGAAGCATCTCTGTCCAGCAGAGAAGAGTAGGGCGACCGACAGGGAGGGGTCCGCTGGTAGGTCCTGGTCCTGGATGAAGCCTGGCGCTGAACACGCAGACATGGCCGCGGGAGACGGGTCTGCGAAGGCGTCTGCTCGGAACCTGGCGGTCGAGAGGAGAAACTTGATTACTGTGTGCAGGTCAGTCTCAACAAAGCAGAGTTTTACAGCTCAAATCTGCTGCTTGTTCTCTTAACAGCTGGTCAGATGTCAGCTGTTAGCCTAAACATTGAACATTATCGGTGTGTTTGTTTTAATCATCATGTTGTATGAACAAAAACGACCTCAGTGGTCTTGCTCACTTCAGCAGTGTCATCTTGTCAATGCGATGTGTTTTCCCCCGCTGATGGCGTGGTTGCTATGACGACAACCTTACTGGAGCAGGGACAGCCTGGCACCCCAGGGACCCGGGCACGAGGCACAAGACCTGTACATCAAGGCAAAGTCTATTTATCCTTTGGGGGTGGACAAAGAAGCTAATAGAGGTCCGCACTTTGGCACAGCTGGAACACATTTTTGACCATGCTGATTCAAAATAAAAACTGAACCTTATTTTAAGCATTTGCATGTAAGTCATGACCACACATATGGGGCATCTGAGGATATAAGCATCAAGCAGAGGTTGTAGACTCAACACTGAGCATTGTTTACCTTTTTTTCTTTTGTTGCAAGCTATTTATTTTGAGTAGGGCTCAACTTAAAGCTACAGGTTTAATGTCATTCTCTAATTAGGACAGACCTATAGGCCTACCTTTCATTTATTTCAGTGCATTTCTAGGTAGTACACAAAGCTGGGCAGGTGACTGTCTTTGTGCTGAGCCATAGATGTTGATCCTATCTGGGTCATACTTTCTGTGGTGTGTAATTCAGTGAAGGTGCATATTGAAGAGAGATATTGATCAGTTATAACAATCACAATGAAGAAAGCTTTGTCATCTCAGAACAACAGCAACTGAATAAGGATAAGGAATGTCGAAGTCAAATTACGGTACATACCTTTTTTGAATGTTCAACACACAAAACATAAAAACGAAACTGAAATATTTGACTCAGTATTTGGCTACAAATAAGGCGATAGTATGCTCAGTTTCTTCAGACCAATATTTCACGCAAACATTTTCATCCAGCCAATTGTTTATCTGTACAAATAGTGCCTCAACCCATTGATACTGAAAATCTCATTCTTATCTATTTTTATGTCAGAATTTCACAAAATATAGAGTTGAGAACAATTGATGTATATTAAATGATACTCCATAAATATAAAAAATGGAAAACCTCCCAACGACCAGTCATTCCTGACTGACGAAGAGCATCAGCGTTCAAGCTTCCTGAAAGCCCACATAATGACTGTATTCCTCTCAGTAAATGGATTACATCATCCTCAAGGCAACAAGAGAGAGCAGTCTCCACAGATTGACAGTGCAGAATGTATAAATACGATACCAATATGGTGTTCTTCTTTATGTATTTTAAAAATGTATACACATTTTTATCTTTCAATGATCAAGCCACAAAGATTCACTCCTCTTGTTTTAGTCACAATGTTGGAAAAATAAGAAACACCGCAATCTCTGATCTAAAAAACTAACAACAATACATCTCTAAATAATTAATACTAACTAATAGGCCGGTCCCTTTTAACTATATTTTGCTTCCAAATGAAATGATTTATTTTCTTTTCCAGGTTTTCTGTGAAGACACTGCTGGAGAAGTACACAGCAGAGCCAATTGATGATTCATCTGAAGAATTCATTAATTTTGCAGCCATACTTGAACACATCCTCAGTCACAAATTCAAAGGTAACAGAAGCCTTTTGTTATCCAGCTGGTAGTTCTTATTAAATGATGTCGGTCATCATCCTCCAGGTTCTGGAAGCTGGTTCGATGGCCAGCGGAGCTTCTGGGACTTCATACGCCTGACTTGTGTGAAAGTCCCAAACAGTTGCATAAGCAGCATTGAGAACATGGAAAACATCAGTACCTCAAGAGCTAAGGCAAGTGATGACACACTACCAGATTACCATACCGTATCTATCCATGTATGACCATAGTGATGAAATAATAACGTTATCTATTCAACTATATAGGGCCGTGCCTGGATTCGAGTTGCACTGATGGAGAAAAGGCTATCTGAATACATTGCCACTGCCCTACGCGACAGTCGAACTACTAGGTTAGTAACGTCATACTACTGAACACTAAATATTTAATTTTAGATACTCAAAATAAAAAAGCTGTTTATTATTTTTCTCTCCAGGAAATATTATGGAGAAGGTGCCATCATGTTGAGAGAGGAATCCAGTGTGCTAACAGGCATGCTCATAGGACTCGGCGCTATTGATTTTAGGTAAGAGTGACAGAAATCAGCAACTACAGTTATAAACTGGTTTTCACAAAGTTTTTGCGTTATAGTTTTTGTCTCAAAGGACAGGCGTTGGATGGAAAATCCCCTGTTGTTATTGACTATACACCTTACTTGAAATTCACACAAAGGTAAAAAACAAAAAACAACAAGCATAATTGACACATTTCAAATCTTAAACGTATGTCTTTGTTGATTTCAGTTATGAGTACCTCAGCGATGAAGACGACCGGCGCAGTGTGGACAGCAGCACCAGCGACGACAGCATTCCTGAGCACCCCTACATCCCTCTGGTCACCGACGATGAGAGCTGGAGCGCCAAGTGCCGCAAGATGGAGCAGAGGTTTAAAATCGTCAACGCTCAGAAGGTCATTTTTTCTTTCATTTATTTTACCTAGGGCGTGAGTGAGTGTTTTAAATGGATCGTGCGTATGCGGCGATAGGGATATCTGGAGGAGCTAGTTCGTCTACGGGAATCTCAGCTCAAAAATACAGAGATCGAAAACAAGAAGCTCAGGTCCAAACTGGAAGACCTTCAGAGTCACGCATTGAAGGAGAAAAGTGACATGGAAGCTGTCGTTCTCGAGCTGCAGGAACAAATGTGAGTACTAGCCACTACTAAGAGAGAAAAAAAAACAATTCTACGCACTGGTTTCAATAATGATAAGTAAATTATGTGTATTTTGACAGGACTAGCTTGATACCATGTGACCCAAGCCATCTAGCGAAGAACCTTTCTATTCCTCTGGTTAACCAATGGCCATCCCTGCAGTCATACAAGAGCCAAGAAGATGTCAGGATGTTTCGCAGGTTAGAAACAGTTATCAGTTCCTGCTTGCACTTTACAAGACATTACATACAAACTGTCAATATGCCACTTTCGAATTTGTGACAAATGTTGGATTGTGGTTTCTTCACGATTTTTATTGTCCTTCTTTCATTTTAGGCGAAGTTTCCCAAGTACAGAGCTGTTGTCAGTGGACATCAGCCTAGATTCAGACTCCCAAAGACTCGAAGGGAAACAGAATGGCAGACCCTGGCACACAGCCGGTAAATGCATTTAATTGATATGCCAACTTAAATTGGTATCTAAAATTTGTGCTTGTGTTGTCCATTTTAGAGAAAGACTACACTCCCTCAATGATGGGCCTGTGTGGCTCTTTGGCTTCCCTTCCCAGTTGCAAGTCTATAGCTAGCTTGAAGTCCAGTGAGTGCCTGGTCCATATTAGCACAGACAACAGTCCTGCGCCGTCGCCCAGCTAGGGGGCGCCAAATACACTGCCAACCACTTTGTGACTGTTCAACAGGAAGATAAAAGACTGTTTTTGGTGAGCGGATATGTGGCCCATACTAAAATCCCTTTACCTTTTGCTCTACCAAATCCTTAACACAACCTACTGTTAGTAAAATCTGTATTTTCTGTATGAAAATGTGTGATTGTGATGGCATACCTTCATTGTCGAGACATCAACAGCAGTACATGCAATCTTACATGTTTTTAGGCAAATCTCACACATGCATTTGCTGTATGCGCCCATTGGTGTTTGTTATCAACCATGACTTCTGCCTTTTGCTTAACACTGTCAGAGCTGCAAAATCAATTAAATGTGACCATGAAAACTTAGATGCAGGTTTTAGAGTAGTATGTAAGCTTAAAGTCATGAAGCAAAGGTTTGAAATGCCACTTTTAACAAACAAAAAGGGAAAAAAAGAACAATATTTATTGCATCAAAAATACCAAGTGCTTTGTTTCTATGCAAAATGAATGTTTTCATGTTTTAGGTGAATACATGATAGATAGAGAAAACTGCCTTATGGCCTATTAGTTAGTTCACTTACTTTTTTATTACTATCCTATGAGGTTGATGGCTGGAGATTGTGTGTTATGTCAAATTGCAATAAATACTGCCTTTTTTGAATAATTCCTATTTTTATTTTCAGGATATGAGATCATATTGTATCCTTTTATTTTAGTTGCCTAGATAGGTTATATATAAAAAATGTTGAACCCAACTTTGTACATGTCTTAGGCCGAATTGGTGACACCAAAGTAAACAATTTTATAGGTTGTCATTCTTTGTCCATGCCATTCCTTTGTTATTTCACCCAGACAATTGTGTCTGAAATAATCTAAACTAGTTGTAACCTGCATAAGGTCATTTGTTGGGAGAGGCTAACACAACAGACTGAGGAAACAGCAGCAGCTTTGGTAAATGTATGAAATGTATTATTCAAACGGCACACAGCTCAACTACCTGGTACTGAATAGGGTACTGGCAAAAGCATTCATTATTGGGTCAATCAAACAGATAAAATGGCTGCTACACACATGTTTGGGCCCTTGCCCTTGAATCAGCCTATTCCTGCTGCTTCATACATTTGATCCACTTTGGCAAGGGGTCACAATATTTGGGTGAGGATAACCATGCCATTATCTCTAAACAGTTCATCAGCCAAAGCTTTGGCACTCCCTTTAGAAGAGTCAGTATACATTTATCTCCCACAGACCACACTGCTAAACATGCAGACAAACCACCCCAAATCAGCTGTCACACCTCTACTGTAACCACAGTTATATATAATAATAATGCTATTGACTGATACAATCTAGTTGTCAAACAAATACACAAATTGACACTACAAGGTTAGTAGGGGAGAAGAAATTTGATCAATTACATCTAGCTGTAACTCAAATAAAAGTATATAGGCTATGATATTTATGTAGGCCTATGTATTTGTTTGTTTGTTTACTTAATCAACAAACAAGTTTTGGGGCTTGTTTGTTCTATGGAGGCGGTGACAGTCAGTGGCGTGGAGGATTGATGGAGCCCTGTCCAATCAGCTGGACCTGCGGTGGAGCACAGGCCAATGAAAAGTGAGAAGCGCAGCTCGGATCAGCCCTCACATAATTAAATCCACTCCAGCGTGTGTTTGGAGTGAACTCCGCGGGCAGCTGTGTGAACTGACAACTTTCAGGCCCGTCTAAACACGGCCTAATCTCAACAAAAATAATGAAATAGACCTTCAGCGTTGCACAGAAGACGCAGAAGACCAACTTTAAGTAGCTTTTTCTCAGACTGGAGCTGCTTCCTTGATCGGAAACAAGGTGAAATATCGCATCATCCTCACAAAGAAACTTTGCCTGCTAAGCTGCTAACTCGCTCCAAACCAAAGCAAGCAAAGTGTGAATATTGTACCAAATATACCGACGGAGGTGCCTTATGATATCATTCTAAAGGAAGTTGTATCTAGATCTACAATTCAAGCCTAAATGTTTCTTTGACTCAAGAACAAAGTTTGTAACGGGTTTTTGAGCAGTCATCATCATCATCAGTTGAGGAAGACGTGCAGAAGCTCAACAACAGAGCGCCCCCAGACTTCAGGCAGGACACCCACAAAACAGGACCTCGACAGCAACAACTCCTGCGGGATGTCCAGCCGAGGAGGACAGGGACATACCCGGGGGCTGCCTTAGGTCCACCGCCTCTGAAGGCTACAGTCCCCTTTCAGTTGGCCTGCAGACCCAGATCCAGCCGAAGAGATGGTGAGTCTGTTATGTTGACACAGAAGACCTCAATCAAGGATTTGATGTGTAAACTCTAATTCTAAAAAAATATAACGATACATGTGTAGATTTACGTTGTAATAAGATAAATGCATCACCCACTTGACCATACTCCAACTCTTAAGACTGAACAAGAAAAAAAATTACAATTCCTTTCTAAATTTCACCATGTTTTGATTTTGTTGCATGCTATTGACAATTTACTTTTTTTTTTTTTTTTTACACACATTTTACTAATGTAAATAATCGTTTGTATTGACTTACATTTATTTACAATTAAACTCTTTGTTTCATCTTTCCTATCATGTTGTGTGCCCTTTGCAGCTGTGAAGTCCAAAGCCTATGCGCAGAGTTGTGGAATGAGACGGACATTGTCTCTTGATGCCATTGTTGGGCCTTACCTGCAAGGACAGTGGCCTAAAGAGGTGGATAGCCCTGGTAGTCTGTCTCGGAAAGACAAATCCACCCAGGTAACTTTTGCACAATTGTAATGAAATCATTTTTTAAATAACCCTTAAACTATATTTAAGCAGCCCAGTGGGGTGTAGCACTGTGTCTACACTTAAAAATGAACATTTTAAATCAATTTGTCTCAAGATTGAATTTTTGCCGAGTACAGAGGAGATAGGCGAAGGGTGTGTCAACAGTTCAGTTATTGCAGAGCTAGAGAACCACAGCCATGAGAAGTCCCCAGTGTCAGCTGACGAAGCCGTTTCTGCTGCACCCATCCTCTGATCTGAGCGCAAGCACTCGCGTCAGTGCTATGCTTGCCCACATCCTCAGCTCTCTCTGTTTTTCAGTTTCAATGGCCCTATTGCTCTTCAAGTGTGAACAGCAGTGAGTCTGGAGAAGTGTGATGTGGTGTCATAACAGACTTGTAGCAAGAAAATACTGCATGTTGTACAGAAGAGTTGTGTGTAAAAGTTTAATCCTCTTGACTTGAATTTAGTGACTTGGATGGAACTTAACTGTAACCTTAATAACAAAAAAGTGTTTTTATTTAAGATTAAGCCTGTTTCTGACTGTTAATTGTAGACTCCAGAATCATGGGTTGATGACCTTCAAAGCCAACAAGGCAGCACTAATCACAAGCGTTCAGCATCATGGGGCAGTGCTGAGCATCTTAAAGAGGTCTGTGTGTTTTGTAATATTAACTTGATCATCATTCACTTTATGCTGTATAATTGACTTGTGATTATTGTAGATCGGCAAACTAAAACAACAACTACAGCAACGCAGCAAACCAGGCGTCTCGGGAGGCCATGACAAAGACCTTCATGGACATCCCCATGGAGGCAGTCACCTAGGAGCTGCACAGGTACCTAACCACGTACCAAACGGATTACCTCACCTCATACCTGAGTAAAGTGATGATAAATAGTTATGCATCTGTCATTTAGTGGTCATGTTAATATGTCAAAGATTTAAGCAAGCTTGGAGCTAAAGTCTTTATACAAGGCAATAGTTCAAAAGGAAGCTTGTCATGCAACACTGAAGAAACAGGAAAGCCAAATTGTGCTTCTGCTTTTACACCAAGGTCAGAGATTCTCTGCTGCGTTTAGTGAGATGTACTGGTTGACATTGGCAAACTAAACTAGATTTGTAATAATGAATAAGAAGCATCTAGTCCAATGACTGTCTTTGGTGGCCCATTTGTTTTGACAATCTTTCAAGTAATGTCAACATTGTTTATCTCATTCTTAGACTAAACCCATTCCCATTCCCCTGGCTCCTCTGTCGACGCTGGTCCCAAGGCTAGGGTGCAGCGTAGAGGGCCTCAATCAGGAGCTTGAAGGCATGTTCATCTGTCATCCCTCACCTGCTCACCAAAGGGTAACTACACTCTGCAGTAAACTTTAGAGGCCTGCCTTTTCGGTGCAGCTCAAAATATATCCATTATTCCTGACAGTTTCTTGAAGTCCCAGATGGACGCCGTGCTCCTTTCCCGTCTCAGAGCTGTAGTAGTGGATCCCAGAGTGACCAGGCCACAACGCCCCTCTCTTCATCCTCAGCCACTTCATCGCCCTGCCTCTCGCCTACAAACATATCCACCTCCCCACCTGCTTCTGAAGACTTGCATCAAGGTTATTTCTCTACTGCTTTAGCATACATTCATGCATGTTTAGTTTTCATACAAAACAGCTGTGTGTTCTTAAAAAAAGGAACAAAACAAAATATCCACTTTTTTTTTTTATTATATAAAGTTGACAATTTATTTGTATAGGACTACTGCAGAGCACAGAGATATGTCATGTGTCTTCATTGAGCGCCCAGAATGAGATGGACCTGCCCCTGCTGATCTCATCCTCCCCTGGGCTCAACAAGAGTTTCTGCTTTCAGAGAGAGCCTCCCGAAGGCTGTGAAAAAGTCAGAGTTTGGGAGGAGGCAAGGTAATTACTTTTATGTGCTTGATATTAGCGGAATCATAACGTGTTATTAATGGAGAAATTGGTAAATACTGCATTTGATTTATCTCCACAATCACCATTAAAAAAAAAAACCAGAACGGCATTTTCCCTTGGTGTATGGAACTAAATGGATCTATTTTGTATTTCTTTAGCACTGTGGATTATCCCAAACCTACCGTCATAGCCACCTGTCCAGACCCCAACAAGGTAAACTTCACTCCCCACGGCGGCTCTGCGTTCTGCCCTGTGAGTCTGCTCAAGCCCCTGCTCCCCTCTATGGACCTGTTGTTTCGCAGCCTTTCCGTGTCTCCAGTGAGCAGTTTATCAGACCAGGCAACCTCCAGTGGCAACGCCCCTATGAGCTCCGTGTTAGGAGAGGGCTCAGGGGAGGGCCTCGCTTTCTGATGACATCAACTCTGGGGTTAGGGTAACTACAAAGTGTTGACATGTGGTGTTGCCTATCCCCAAGACATGACACAGGTTGCATTCCTTTTCTATGTAAAACAGAAAATGTTAAAAAGGAAAATTTTGACTTGATGTGATTTCATAAGCTGCTGCTTTGGATTTCCAAAATTGATGGCTCTTTTTTAATTCAAGGCCTTTTAATTCCTCCAAAGATGTACTTGGCTATTCTCCTAACTTGGTGATTATGAGTTTTATATTTATCACAAATTTCAAATATATTCCAAAGAACCTAGCTCAAAATAAGATTTACAAGACTATTTTCCTTTTATTTCAGTTCATACTTAGCCTGAATGACTTGACGTTGCGCCAGTGATGGTGCACAAAGCATGACAAATCTGATGGGTGCTTTCTAAAATTGCCTAATAATAATAATAATAAATATAATATTAGAATTACACATGAACTTTTGTAGAGTGAAGGGAATTTTTGGGTAAAATCGGTACCTAAAAGCTTCAGCGTTTGTGTTCATGCTTTAACAAGTGCTTTGTTTAATTGTAAAATGTAATGCTATCATTGATGGATTATCTTTTATTTGGTGTACCAGCTGTATGCTTCATGGTGTATAGTTTTGGGATTTCCAGCATAGTTGACTACCCTAACCAGTTATAGTGGTGTAGTTGTTATCCTTAGTATTATTTGAAGTTGTTCATTCCCTCTGCTACACTGACAAGTTGATGTTCAGATCGTCTTATTTCTGGTAGATATGTTTGCACAATTTGAACTGCAACATTTGAGTCGCAATTCATACTTTTATATTCACTTTTGTACTTTGTAAATTTAAGGGTAGTAATGTGTATTTTTCTACATCTTTACCGACCTGCAACATAAGCTAAAATTGTTACTTTGCTAGTTTTGTTTTGCCAGTGTATATATTAGGCAGGTGTTATAAAATTTTGTATCGGGTGGATTTTATGCACTTCCAGGCAAGGGTTTTTATGGAGATGGTATTTCTTCCATATGTTAGTCCTGGGTTTACAGTCTGACAATGTCTAAAAATGTGTGTGCGTGTGTAAATGGTGTATTGTCTGACTAACCTCATAGTTTTATTTACATGGTGAAATCCCACTGAACTGATGTTTCACCTCAATGTTTCCACGTCGGTGTTGAATGAATTTATGTGGATGTTTGGGACATTGTGTTATCTCAGGTTCTGTTTGACCCACATCCATGTTATGATGGTCAAATGTGTTGCTGAATATTAAATGTGTCAAAAAAAACACCGTCTGGATTCTGCAGTGGTTAGTTCCCACGGTGTGCTTAGTCTTAATACATTTTGTGTTACATTATCAATTTGTGGAGATATGTTTTAGTTTGAGTATGGACAATTTTGTTTCAATGTGAAACATTGTTCTCCCAAAAATTGACCATTACATTGTGTGCCTTGATATTTTGCAGATGTACATACTCTTGAGTATCCTTGCAAGGCATACGTTGGTATAAAAATGGTTTAAATTCTTAACCTGGGTGTGCTGAAGTCATTAACCTCTTAATCCCCGCCTTGACGGTGCACATTTTCTCCAGTTCGACTTTACCCAAATCTAAAAACGTATTGAGAAAAAAATGCATCAAAATGGCAACGAGATGTACACGAGGATGAAAACGCAGCAAAAGCATAAATGTGACAAACAGGTGACCAAAAAGCGATGAAATGGCAACAAATACGATAAACGTGATGACAATGCTAGGAAAAATCTTTGATCAGTTTTGTAGGTCTTAACTTTCAAATGAGGCATTACGGGGTCTATAGGCTGAAAGCTCCAGTTGAGTAGCTTTTAGATTTGGGTAACGCTGACCTGGAGAAAATGTGCTTGGTTAAACATTTCACTTTCACACACAATGAGCTAATCTAAAATGCACCAAATTGGAAATTTTCCCTGTTTCACAACATTTCAGTCCAAAAATCCAAAAGTGTTGGCTTGCCAGAATACATGCTTTTCCAAAAAAGCAGAGGTGGATGGCTGGGCAGGCAAAACGCATTGTGGCCCCCTAATAAAACTGCACATGCCAGGGGCCTCCCAGATATAAGAATACAGGGTTTCCGCGGGGCATTAAGTCATGAAATGAATTGTTCCAAAATCAAGCATTAAGTTGAATTCAAACTGGCATTAAATCTAAATGTATTGGAAAATTATGATGATGCTCAACATTTTTTACTGTGTAAATTAATTGATAATACCAAAATAATGGTCTAAAATTAAGTGCAGTTTTGGGTGATATTGACCACATCGTTTTGCTAAAAAGTTGCCAGTTTTGTCAAAGTATCCTTCCTCTCTTTGATCTTAAGAAATGAAATATATGCTGTTTCTGTGTTTGTCACATTGAAATATAGTGTTTGGGCATTAAAAATTGCATTAGAAAGCATCAAATCCTGACGTACTCTATTCATAACATTATGTAATGTTTTTTAGCCTGTAAATATAAAAATATAATGGCAATTTTATGGCATATATTTGCATACACCGCCTGTTATCTAGTCCAGTTAAATGTGTAGACTACTTTTTAGGGGAACTCTGTCCTTCTGTATTCAACATATCCAGATGAAAACGCCAGATCACAACTGCAGACCTGTGTGGGCACGTTAAAGGATTAGGCTGCATTTCGTCGATTTAAATGCCGTTTGTTTATATCAGAGTAGCTCGTGCCATTTAGCTCAGTCCGGGACTATGCGCAATGCGCATGGCACAGCGCGCGTAGAGCGTACAGCTGTTTTCGTGACGCGGTGGGCTTGGCGGAGAATATTAGAGGTGGTCAATCAGTGAGCATTCAAGATTGCTGTAGAAAACACTGGAGAATTCCGCAGGTTGATAGCTATTCACTGTAAGGAAGGACGGTTTTTCATGAAAAGAAGCCATGTCAATGCTCGCGATTGTGCGTAAGCAACTCAAGAATCACCCAGCCGTGAGTATTTTTATCTGTCCTTTATGTAGTTCTACCAAGGAGCGGGTGACATTGTAATGGCTCAAGCGCAGGAGCGCGGCATAGCGCTCTGTGAAGAAATGCCAACGGCAGCTTTAACCAATAACCGATATTGACTGTATGATGATTAGGATCATTTATTTATGTGAACGTTTATATTGGCATTTCTTTCACCAATAGCCTTGGACTTGCCAGGCTTTTTTCCATTTGCAGGCCCATAGATGTGATACATGGCAGATATGTCAGCACTATAGGACACATGCGTTAATCATTTTGGTACGTGAAGTGCAGCCATGTAATTGCATCACAGCTGCACGTAGCGCCTCGTGGGGTGGTCTTTCAGGCGTGATTGTAAATCAGAATAAAGGACCTTTGATCCAAGGGCGACTGGGTCAGCGTTTACTATGCCTCCATGTTTGCGCAGATAATAGTAGGCTATCAGTATCCCATATATTAATGGTCTGAGCTCTTTTGTAATTCACCAATGTAGAGCAAAGACCGCACACCACCACTGACCATACATGGCAAGATACAACAGACTCAGCTTAGGGTTCTATGCATCTTTAGTATGGCACACTTGGAAAGGCGACAGAAACAGTTCTTGACTAGTTTGGTCTTTTAAATGTCCAATATTGTTTGTATAATATCTGAAGCATATCAGTCACATTTTTTTTAAACACATTTAATTTCCCCCAAACATACCACATTAGATTTGATTGGACAATTCTGTACATCGTTAAATCTTATCATTATTATTATCATTATTATTTTTTAATTAACAATTTATTCACATTTCTATTTTTCCACAGCTCATACCCCTATTCATCTTCATTGGAGGTGGGGCAACTATGAGCATGATGTACCTGGCCCGATTAGCACTAAAAAACCCTGATGTCTCGTAAGTTATTGCATGCGTCACTCTAACAATCTCTGTGTGACTGTTTCCATACTGATATCTGTTTCACTTTTGTCCAGGTGGGACCACAAGAACAACCCTGAACCTTGGAATAAAATGGATCCAACTCACCAGTACAAGGTAGGGTATGACTTGCTGTAGGTAGGCTATGTGTCGTCATTATTATTCACTAGTGCTGATCACATGGCTAGAACATTCCTAACTGTACTTTTGACATTGGTGGCGCAAGATGCTGTTCTATTTATTTGTTAAAGCTGCCTTAGTTTACCCATTTCAATGACATTATTTTTTCTTGCTAAGACCATTTTTCCATTTGCTGTGTTTTCCCCGTAGCTATTCACAGTCAACATGGACTACTCCAAGCTGGAGAAGGACAGACCAGACTTTTAAGTTTTCCATCTTCCCTAATGACCTGAGTATGAGAAGCGTTTGCACTTTATGGCCGAATACCAATAAATTGTTGTGTTAAGTGGATAATGAATATGTTTTTTCTTTCACCATTAGAAGGTTAATGCCATTTTACATCAGTTGACTATGTGTTTCTTTAGCATACAAAAACAGGCATCAGCCTGTCTTATAATATATTCATGGATTTTATTGTAAATTGTGTTCAAAGTAGGGCTGGGCGATATATCGATATTTAAGATATATATCGATACATTTTTAAATGAGATATGGAATTAGACCATATCGCGTATATCGGGATATTTCAAATTCAGATAAGCTGTTAAATTAACAAAAAGAAACAGGTCTCAAGAGGATTTTTTTTTAAAGTGCTTCTTATTCTTAAACTGAGCACTTTATTTTGTTATCTCTTTATATATAAATGCTGACCTATTTTATTTTCTAGGCTATTTTTATTAAGATGTTTTTTTTTTTTTTTTACAGAGCTTTGTTATGTTTACATTTTATAGTGAGTTTTCAATAAAACTACTTGTATTTGGCTTTGACTTAACATTTCATGTCACAGCTCTCATTTTGCGAAAAAATATATCGGGATATATATCGCATATCGATATGCAACCAAAATATATCGGGATATGACTTTTGGTCCATATCGCCCAGCCCTAGTTCAAAGTAAATACATGGTATAACTACATAAGTACTGTTGATAAAAAAGGTGTGGGAATTTATTTCAACTTTTTGTCAGCTACAAGGTAAGGTAAATAAGAATAATGGTAAATATTTCATAAACAGGATCTATTTGTGAAATCAGATTGTGAGGCCACATTAAAATAAAAATTAAAAATGGTATACTGATATTGCAATCTTGATTTATTCTATCTGCATAGTTTTTTCAGTGAATAGATTTACCAAATAAAAACTAGTCACCACAATTGGAAATCTCTGCTCCATATATCCTGCCCAATACCCTGTGAGGATTCACTCAATAATACATTAGTCTTATACTGTATAGCGCTTTTCCAGATGCTCAAAGATGCTTTACAATTTTCTGCGTTATTCATACAGTCCATACTTGATGGTGGTAAGCCATGTTAGTAGCCACAGCTGCCCTGGGGTAGTCTCATGGAAGCAAGGCTGCCAATCTGCGCCACCAGCCCCTCCAACTACCTGGGGATCAAGGGACCTTCTAACTGTGAAGCATGAGCACTAACCGCTGTGCCACCCAACACCCAGAAAGTCTTTGTTTAGAATAATAAAAACAGGGACAGTTTGGAAAAAAAGTGTATCCATAATGCCAACTCAACTCTAGACACATACTTCTCACCATATCCCTCAAATGCCTTTATATTAGACAGGATTTTCATCTTTTCATTGTCGCATTATGGCCAGCAGGTGGCAGTGACTCCTTCAGGTCAGCATTTTAATTGAAGAAGAAGAAGAAGTATCGCGAGACTTCCATGGTAAACTTCAAAATAACGCGGGACAGGGTTCGTTGCAAAAACATTGAGTTTTTTCACGGCGATTCTTGCATTTTAGGATCAAACTCCCTTTGAACGCTACCGTCTTGCCTTTGATTATTTATTGTCTTATGTGGATACAGTTGTAGGAGACACAGTCGTCCTAGCTAACAGCTGGCCTAAGGTTAGCGTTTCCAAATGGATACCACAGAAGATCTGTCCGCTCGGGTCCTGGTGAAACGCATCCTAAATGCTGAGCCTCCCAGAACTCCTCTCACTCGAAGGTAACACTTCAGGAACAACGTTTTGTTCCCTTTACTGCTCCAAGACAGAAACGCTGGCTTAACTGGCTCTCTGATGAACAACTCATAAAAACTGCGAAATTATTTGACAGTCCAAAGACAAAACAGTACACTTAAGACACTGCTTTAATCTGTACTGTTTATCATGTGACCACTGACCATTATCTTTATGTTTTATGATCTGTGTGATGATCTTTTGTCTTTAATGTTGTATACTGGTCTTTGTATTTTCTTGATCTACCAGGGACTACAGATGGAAAGTAGCCATTGGCTAATTCTGTCATATTTACATTTATATGTTCATTAATATGCATTTGTCCCTTTAAATAAATAAATAAAAATAAATTATTGACTATTGAAATCTTGCCTTGTGTGCATATGTCCTAGTGCTGCAGCTAAAGTTAGCAGTGGCACTCGTCGAAGCAGTAGACTGACCCAAAATAATCCAAGTGCACAGACCCCACAGTTGATGCTCAGGCGAAGTTTAAAACATAAAATTCGAGAGGTAAGTAGAGAAATAATTAACTCTAAAAAACAAGTTATAATAGATTGGGTATTTGTGTCATTAATGGTGTGTTTGTGTTTGTGTGTTTTAGAGCATATCCAGTAAGAGAAGAACGGCATCAACTGTGCTAAAACAAACACCTGGTCCAACCTCAATGCTGTTTGATGATGAAGATACTCCACGGCAAATACTCAAGAACATCCTGCTCACAGGTATGAGCATGGGAGGCAGGCTTGGCTTCCTCTTGTTTTCTATCTTACTCATTATTGTATCGAGTAAAATTAAATTAAAACATATTTTTAACTGGATTTTCTGTTTTCAGAGCCAGTTAAATCCCCTGTGATTAATAAGAAGGTTGTGTTGCAGCAGCCCCAACCTTCTCCTGACTCCTCTCTACACAGCAGACGTCCTAGGTATTTCCATTGAAACTAAATGATTACAGTCCAAAAAAATGTTGTCGCTCACCAATTAAAAAAAAAAAAAATTACATGTTTTAGCATTGAGGTTTCAGGGCTTGATCTTCCTGATTTAACTATTGGCAACATTGACACTACAGTCAAAAGACTAAATCGGAAAAGGCCACATCGTAGCCTTAATGTAACTGCTTTTGAAAAAAGGCTCAGAGATGGAAATGGTAAGGATTGCAAATTGTTACGACTTGATTAATATGAACACTATACAATTTCATTTTGTGTCATTGTCTCTGTAGAAGAAGAAGCAGAAGAATCATTGGTTGATCCTTCATTATTATCTTTATCAAGGTAATGTTCCAATTAATTGACACCATATGGCAAACTGCTACAGTTTTGTTGTAATGTGTCTGTCTATTTTATTGAAGCTCCTCATCCCTCAGTCTTAAGACGCCATTTAATGACGTTAGAACAGAGAGAAAAGCCTTACAGAGAAAAGGCTCCTACAATAGAAAGGTTTCAGTGGAAGACTTTGGAGCTGCCATAGATAAAAGAGAACAAGGAAACTACCATGGTTTGTAACAATACTTATTTTTGTATATTGAATAGCCTATAAATAGTCAATATATATGCAATATGATCTGGCAAACTTTAGGGCTTATTTTGCTCTGTCTCCTTTTCTCTTCATTTAGGACTAAGCAGTTTAGCCCCAGGACTTGGTGAAACCGCCTACTCTGAAGGCTTCACTTTAGGGCTGAGCAAACTCAGCGAGCCTGATATCTCCATGGATATTGTCAACTGTAACACTGCTCTCTATGCTAAAACGAATGCCACCGTGTCAAATTTTTCCACCCTTGCAACACAAGATAAACCCACTGTCATGGCGTCTCAGATTCAGAAAGACATAACAGAGAAGCTGAATGTAAATGAGCAGCCCTATTTATATCCAATGGAACAAGACAGAAGTCGGTCACTGTTAAATGATCCTGACTTGAATGAAGATGCGGATGAAAATGTTGCTGCCACATCCCAATCTGAGCCTGAGAAAAATGTAGCTTGCCGCACTTTTGATATAGATGATCCAACTGAGTCAAGAAACAGTGACAAGCAATCAAAATTGGAAGAAGCTGCTCCTCAAACAGAAGTCGATACTGGAACAGGGACTTTGGCTGAACGCAAGGATGAAGCTGAGAATGACGATGATGCAGAGTCACAGTCCGAGCAGGAACAGCAAAGTCACGCGGAAGATCCTTCATGTTTGAGACCTGAGGAGGAAAGGACTGATTCCCAAACTAATGAGGAAGAGGTGGAAGGAAGTGAAGATGATGCTGAGGAGGAGGGGGATGAAGAGTCGGATGAGCAGGTGGAGGATAACATGGGAGCGGTTGAAGATGGTGTCGAGGAAAATCACGAGGAGGGAGAGGGGGATGACTCTGAGGAGGAAGTAGGTGAAATAGAGGAGGAGGAGGAGGAGCAGGTGGAAGCGATTGAAGACAGTGTAGAGGAGGTTCAAGGAGAAGCAGAGGGCAATGAGGCTGAGGATGTTGAGGGGGATTCAGAGGAGGATGAAAAAGAACAAATTCTTGATAATTCTGAACACGTCACTCAAAAGGCTCAATGTCCAGAGGGAGAACTGATTATGCCCATTCAAAGTACTGAGACTGATTTACCAGACAGTGCTGAACCTGGTAAGTGGGATCAGAAATCTTTGCCTCAGCAACGTGTGCGTTCTCTAACTTTTTATAATATAGGATATTCTGATGTGCCGGCATCTCCCACCCTCAAGGCTGATGCTGAAGTAGAAGCAGACAACAGCGCAAATAAGGAAAATGCATTTCAAAAAAATGATTCACCTGATGATCAGATGGAACAATCTGTGGAAGAATATGAGGAGGAGGACGAGGGTATGTTTGTTACATTTTATTTAAATTAATTGGGATATTAATCTATTTCTTTCAACAGAAGTTCCTCTTAAGACTCCTGCATTTGTCAAAGAGAAGAGAAATTTCTTCAATTTGGATCCACAAGCCTCTCCTTTTGCTCCAAAGAAAAGTCAGCCTGGGTAAACAATTTAGTACCAAAAATATTAAACTTACACTGCTGTTCACCCTATTGGTCACACCCTTTGAAATTATGTTTCCAGCGATGCGGGTCCCAGTGCACTTGGAGCAAAACCGAAACAAAAGGCCCGGAGGAAATATGGGTCACGTGATCCAGGCCTTCCCAAAAGCTACCTTATGAATGTGTTTAAGCATTTTGCCAAAGCAAAGGTCTCTGCAGATGTCTATCCTGTCCTGAAAGATATGTAAGTTATATACATTTATATTACTGTGTATTTTGGAGAAGAGTGTTTTTTGTTTTTTTCTTTAAATCATTTCACAATGAATATAATTATTTTATGATTATTGTTTTCACAGAATGGACAGTTTTTTGACCGTCTCGCAAAGGACTTGGAGGCATATGCTCAACATGCAAGGAGGTCAACAATAGAGGTTGCGGATTGTGAACTTTTATTAAGAAGGTATGATGCAAAGCATTTTCTACCTTTAGAACTAGTTTATATCATTTATGGCTATACCGCCTTTACTATGCCCAATCCCGTCAGACCTTGGAAGCTAAGCAGGGAAGGGCCTGGTCGGTACTTGGATGGGAGACCGTTCAGTAACACCAGGAAGCCTAGCGGATTGAGTGAGTGAGTGAGTGAGTGAGTTAGTGGTTGGTGGTGGTCGGAGGGGCCAATGGCGCAGACTGGTTGCCTTGCTTCCGTCAGTCTACCCCAGGGTAGCTGTGTACCACCACCAAGTATGGAGTGAATGAATAGTGCAATGTAAAGCGTCTTTGAGTGTCCAGAAAAGCGCTATATAAAACCGATGTATTATTATTATTATTATGATGGTCTTTAATCTTATCTTACTATTGTTTTTGTTTTTTTGTTTTTTAGACAAGGCCATGTTAATGATAAGGTACCAGTGGAGGTTCTCATTGAAAAATATCTTCGCATGGATCAGCGCAAGCTCTTGATTCCAATTGCAACAAGTGGGAATGTCGTTTTCCCCCCAAAAAGATGAAATTGATGTAAAACCTGTCAAACTGTCACCTTTTTTATTTATTCACTTTTCAAACTGTCCTTGTGTCTGTCGTTTTTGTTATTTTAAAATGCATAGACTTGACTTGTACAGATTTCAAAAATAAAATTACTACTCGTATATTGTAAAGTCTGCATTTATTCAATTGAAGTACCTATAGCAAAAAAGATCAGTGAGTATTACTGGATTGCTATGTTAGAAGTGAATATTGTAGAATCGAGTTTTGTTGTGTACTTTGATAATGTCTGTAAATTATAAATAATTTGTTCTCAATTGACTTATCTGGTCAAATGAACAATGATAAAATAACTTACCCTGATATCTATTATTTTACTAAAAGCTGTAATCACCGTAGAGATTTAGCTGCTTTGCTACTCCAACGCAGCAGGTGGCGCTACAAATGTGCGCTCTAAATCTACCTTTTCTTCTTACCGCTACTGCTAGCCGATAGCTAACAACAACAACACTAGATCCCGTGTTAGTATTTTATCTTGTACCGATTAATAAGGTGAGTGTGTAATCCGAAACCGGCAACGCAATACAAATAGAAAATACTGAAAATAGCTCCACGATTAGGTAAGTGTCCGATAGATTTGGGCAGCTGTACGACATTACTCGCTTTTTTGTTAGATATAGCTTCAACAAGCTGGTTCCGTCCGAGCTAGGTCGAGTTAGCCTTGCCATACAATTTTTAAAGCTCAAGTCCAGATCACATTTAGAAAATAAACCTATAATAAACCCTTATCAATTTGCTATTTTTTAGTTATATTTACGTTATCTATTGTCTTAGTCTCTTTCAGTTGCTTCTGTAAGTTATTAGTTGTTTCCCTAAACCCATGAACATATTATAATTTCAAGTTTATTATACATCTGTGAATTATCCTGTAGTTATATTAGACAAACTATGGCGCTTATTCCACGTGGAAAGCTGCAGTACCAATGTGATGAGTGTAATGTAAATTTATATCTGTTGCGCTTTTTTTTTCATCAAAAGATTTGATGTACACATTATAATATGACACCTTTTTCTCATGATTTTGTGGCTTCATGGTTTCCCCACGTAGCTCTTCTCTCGTTTATGAAATGGCTTGGTAATTGACAGCTCATTATTGAGACGTGAGGAAGTGGACCTTTCTCCCCAAGCCATTTGACTTACTTTGAATTTCACTTGTGTTTTAAAAAAATTCCCCTTGGGGAGTTTTGGCTCATGGTTGTCCACAGCCCTTTGTTTTTGAAGATGGTACTTTTAGGTGTTAGAATGTGATTGTGTGTGCGTCATTTTATTTTATGGGTAATCAGTATATAAAACAATAAAATAAAGATTTACTTAACTGTTTACAAACCCAACCAAACGTGTTCTTTATGTCAACATTTCTACCATTATATTTACATATATATCTCACTGAACTTTGTGCAAACTCTGTCTTGATCCTGCTGAAGTTAGGTACTAGCAGGAATTGAAATCATCGTGCTGGAGTTTTCCCCTTCATTAACACTTCCTCAAAATGTTTGTGGCTTTGTGCAAAACCATATATGAGAGCAAGGCAAGTGAATCCAGTCACACACAAAATCTTGTAAAGGCCATCTCTTGTCTTTACTGTCTGGATAATTGTTGCATTTCCTACATCTTTGGAAATTGTCTCTTGGAACGTTTGAAGTATTTTTACATCTGCATTTTGGCAAACAGGTTTGAATTTTTTTGAAAGACTGATTGAGTATATTGCCTGGTTTGTTGAGAGAATTATGGATCTGAGAAAAGTTCATGCGATAAGTGTAACATTTTATCAGCCTTCCTTTGAACTTAGTGTAGTATAAGTCGTACAAGTTTTTTTTTTTTTGTCTCGGCATTGATGAGCATTGATGTCATACTTTTCCATTTCTCTTTAATCCCCGTGACACAAAACTTTTCCAACGTACAATCTACAGTCCAGCCACCAAAATTATAACACACAGTTTCTCTTTTTGTTGTTTTTTGTTTTGTATGAACCTGGACCAAAACTGGCACAGTTAATGACTTCAGGACTCCTTTGAGTCCTAGTAAACATTGTTAATTTCTCCTTTTAACTTTGACATTTTTTGTGTAAAAGTTGATACTTAAAAGATTTGTGTTGTGATTTTTTTCTAGGGGAAAAGTGCTTCCAGGGCTTGAGCAGATGCAGATAATTGTTGAGGCTGAGCACTGAGTGCACAGTGGAGAGGCAGTTTTTCTTTCTAACCTTGTTGCCCCGGACACCTGTCACGCTGGCAATGTCAAGAGTCCCGAGTCCCCCTCCCCCTGCGGAAATGTCCAGCGGGCCAGTGGCTGAAAGCTGGTGTTATACTCAGGTAAGCAATTAATAAAAAATGTGGTTGTTTTAATATGCATTTAGAAGAAAGTGCGTTTGACTTGTCAACCTTATCTCTTTCCAGATAAAAGTGGTGAAGTTCTCATACATGTGGACCATAAACAACTTCAGCTTCTGTCGTGAGGAGATGGGAGAGGTCATCAAGAGCTCTACCTTCTCCTCTGGGGCCAATGACAAGCTGAAATGGTGGGTTGGATGAAACAGCATATTTAGTTATGACAATATCAGCCACTGAGTGTTTTTTTAAGCAAAGTGAAAGATGTATGTTGAGAAGCTTGAAAGATTGTCTAACAATGAGTTTAATACTTGAATTTTCTTTTGAATCAACGTTTGGTCTGTTGTAATAAGTAGACCCAGTAATCCTTTCTTTCATCATCAGGTGTTTGCGAGTGAATCCAAAAGGCCTGGATGAGGAAAGTAAAGACTACCTTTCTCTGTATCTGCTGCTGGTCAGCTGTCCCAAGGCCGAGGTTCGCGCCAAGTTCAAGTTTTCCATTTTAAATGCAAAAGGAGAGGAGACCAAAGCAATGGGTACGTTACACTCCCCACGCAATTAAAGAAGGCTCAATGTTTTTTACCAAGTTATTAATTTACATGCATGTCGTGTTTGTATCATGCAGAAAGCCAGAGGGCATATCGGTTTGTTCAAGGGAAAGACTGGGGTTTTAAGAAATTCATTCGAAGAGACTTTCTGCTTGATGAGGCCAATGGGCTTTTACCTGATGACAAGCTGACGCTTTTCTGTGAGGTATGACTTTTAATAATACTATTACACACATGATTAAGGTTAATACTAATACTGATCAAATTCATTTTTTATCGTAATTGTACACAGGCTTTTATAGAAAGCTGTGTACCTTTGCATAACATGATCGATCATTTACCACAAGTGGACATAAATTTAAAAAATGGATCTACACTATTTGTATTGGGTCTAAATAGTTAAAGCAGTTTTATTTTCTTATTTTTTTGTTGGGTAATAATCCCTGTCAAAATATTATGACTGGCTTGAAGTTGTTTAGTGAGTAATACGACCAATACTAGTGTGAAGCATTTCCACATACCTTGTAATACAAAAATGTGAAGCCTGTCTGTGATTACAGGTGAGTGTGGTGCAGGACTCGGTCAACATTTCAGGCCAGAACACTATGAACATGGTGAAGGTTCCTGACTGCCGGTTAGCAGATGAGCTGGGAGGCCTGTGGAAAACTCGCGCTTCACCGACTGTTCCCTGTGCGTGGCTGGACAGGAGTTTCAGGCCCACAAAGCCATTTTAGCAGGTAGAGGCATGAGCACAACACACCCCGTATGCAATTGCATACTCCAGCCAAATATTTGGATTATACAATACACAATGCTGAGTTTAAACAACATGCTCAAATGTGTTTTTCAGCTCGTTCACCAGTGTTCAGTGCCATGTTTGAACACGAGATGGAAGAGAGCAAGAAGGTACATGCTTAAATCCTTTTGTTTCTGAGACTTTTTTGCTCTATTTTTACAGTTTAAAGTTTGTGCTTTTTTTTTGTAGATCATGACGTATATTGAGTTGATCTTTATGCTTTATATGTAAAAAAAAAACTAAAACGTTTGAACTTACTTCTAATTTAATATAAAAATGTATACAGTTGAACTGAATAGGAAATTATCTTGACTACAGTATATTTTGATAGATTCCCTTGTGTTGCACTCAAACAGCTCATTTTGGTCTCTTAGAATCGTGTGGAAATCAATGATGTGGAGCCAGAGGTCTTCAAGGAGATGATGTGCTTCATTTACACAGACAAGGCTCCAAACCTGGACAAAATGGCTGACGATTTACTTGCTGCAGCCGACAAGGTACACTAGTCATCTCCATATAGTTTATGGAATCATGTGTTTACTGGAAAAATATTACTTTTTGTTTGATAGGTTTTAGGTAGAGCTGGGCGATATGGTAAAAATAAATAACTTATCTTGAGTTTTGATTGAATTATTCTTAAACAACAAAACTCATGATTTTTGCTCCAGAGCCATTAACACTAAACACTTTATTTTTTCTCTTCTAAGTCTAAACTTCTCATCAAACAATGAGCCGTTAATGCCATAGGATTAGCTGTACACATATCATTTATTTATTTGTTTACACCCAGGAGTCTCATGCATGTAAACACGCCACGCCGGATTGTAGCCATGGGCTGATTTGCATCCGTTGTCCCACATCGCACTCTCAAACACGCTCTCATTCTATTCTACCCTACTGTACTACTTGTTTTAGTTTTAGGGGAAACTGGAGTAAAGCAAAGCAGGCACGGGGAGAGCATGCAAACTCCACACATAAAAGCCGCGTCCAGGTGGGAATCGAACCTGGGGCCTTCTTGCTGTGAAGCACGAGCGCTAACCGCTCCGCCACCATACCAGCTGTTAAACTCAACATGCCGATAGATAAGATGGACCAAAACTACACAACCCTAGTTTTAGTTGTTTTATTTTTTACCAGATGATAAAAAATGGTTTCATTGTTTAGAAGCTGTTGGGTTTGCCGTGGCTCACAGCTGTGACTCCAAATGGCAGTCTTGTTGATGCTAAAGTGTGTCTTGTGTGTTTGTCAGTACGCTCTAGAGAGACTGAAGGTCATGTGTGAGGACGCTCTATGCACCAGTCTCTCGGTGGAAAACGCAGCAGAAATCCTAATCTTGGCTGACCTGCACAGCGCTGACCAACTCAAAACACAAGCTGTGGACTTCATCAACTAGTGAGTACACACACAGGAAAAAAAGTTATTTTCAATGGGCTAAAAGAGTATAGTTATGAATCTTGCATCTGCTCTCTAGTTACAGTTGGAGGAAAAAGTATGTGAACCCTTTGGAATTTCTTAAATTTCTGCCTAAATTGGTCATATAATGGGGTCTGATCTTTATTTAAATCACAAGAATGCCACCCAAACAATGACATGTTATCATATTTTTATAGGCCATAACATGTAAACATTCACAGGACAGGGAGGAATAAGTGAGTACACCTCCTGGCCAAGGATCCTCCAAGAGCTCATTAGACAAATGTATGCAGACATTTAAGAGTCAGGTGTGAGCCAACCTGAAGTCCAATCACTGAGGTGTTGCTTAAAGCTGCCATTGCTACTGAAAACACACACACACACCAGTTAAGAATTGTGTTGTGTTGTGGCCAATACAAATATTGGTATTAGTTTAAGTAGACATTGTTAACTCATTCTTGTGATTTTAAATAAAGATCAGACCTCTTTTTATGACCAATTTATGCAGAAATGTGAGAAATTCCAAAGGGTTTACATACAGTAGCTTTTCCTCCCACTGTATTGCGTCATTTTGGATACAGGAGGAAAACTTATGCAAAATCAATTTGTTAGCATACAGTACTGTTGGCTCAAAATGGTGGCTTGTATTTTGTTTTTACCATGGTTAATTCCCCATGCTGCCAGCAAAGGGAAACTACACAAAAGAAACAAGATGCTAAGAGAGCAGTCCTTGTTCTCTTCCAAACATAGACATAATTCCAAGTTTATTACATTTTATCAGCTAAAAAATGTGTAGTATATTGTTGAGGTGCCCAAAAGCATGTTTGTAGGTCAAAATTATGCATGACATAATTTTATTGACTTTGATTTTATAAGTGTGAGTTCAATAAAATACAGTGACAAAAATGTATCTTGATCATTATATCAGTAAATGAATATCTTTGATGCACGAGTGTGATGTGATTTTTCATTAGAAGCACAATAAAACTGAAAATGTTATCAATATGGTATTAATGATGATCATAGTTGCTGCATTTTGCAATTATGATAAAATACTTTTCTTGTCTTATTTAGCCATGCTGCCGAGGTGATGGAAACTGCAGGATGGAAGTCCATGGTAGCGTCCCATCCTCATCTTGTTGCTGAAGCCTACCGCTCACTCGCCTCTGCTCAATGCCCCTTTCTGGGACCCCCTCGAAAGCGGCTCAAACAGTCGTAACCGCCCCCCACGACCTGGCTTCGACACCCATACACATACACAGACCCCCTCCAACACACAGGGATAACCTCTGCCCTTGTTGTTACCTTCTACACTACCTACAGCCTGTCATCAAACTCCCCTTCTGTCCCGCCCAAGTGTACTGTATTTAGTCTCCTCTGAAGGCGCAGGGAAAAGGACGAGGACGAACTGGAGAAAAGGAACAGTATGGGCGTGTGGATGTTTGTTGTTGACAAAAAACACCCTTCCCCTCACTCCTCGGCTGTTGCTTCGTGAGGTCTGACATTGTGCTCTTTTACGTGTTTAAAGACTCGACCTGAATCCTATGCTATCCTATGGTAGTTCCTGTTAGGGACTTGGAGGAGGATGAACAGGACACACCAGGTTTCATTGGGGGCCAACTGTTGTAAATGGTGACCTCTGGTGGCGAGTGTGGATTAATCAAGTCCTTTTCATAGCGAGGCTTCTGCGCTTACTGTGCAATGTATTGTTGGAAAAGAAGAACTGTTGTGAATTTGGAACGATGTGGGACTCGAAGCCCCCTGCTGAAGTCAACCAAGGGCTATGGTCAACAAAAATACAAGGGACAAATTATTCAATTCCTTTTCCTGAGGATAATTGGGAAACCTTGCACTAAAGTTACAGGTCACTCTTTAATCAACCCCTACCAGCAGTCAGAAATGTTCAAGCACAGCTCCATGAACTTAACACTAGATCAATGACCAATAACAAGTTCCCTTTAAAATGTTCCATCAAGCCTGTGTGTGCACTCCATCTACTGATCTTTGCATCAACTTCTTCACTTTTTAACCATTCGGATAATTACAGATGAGAGCAACGCACAACTGGATGACTCCGTTGAGAATATGTATTTTGTGTCTGGGTTGTTTTTCTCCATAGCCCTTGATGGAAAGAAATGTCCAATGTACCAATAGGTGTATACAAATGGATTCAAAATTACCTTGATTTTCCAAGTCACTTTAACCTTATTCTATGGCCAATTTCTTTTATTTACATTCAGTGTCATTGATATAATTTTGCTTTATTCTGTTCATAGAAATTTGTACAGACACAAGTGATTTTGAAGTTGTTTAAACAAAAGTATTTTCAACCGGTCAAATCTTGTTTTCTTTACAGGCATGAAGACTGACGGGAACTGATAATGAATGAACACGTTTTAATGTTCATAGTAGGCACAATGTGAAAATGTACAGAGGCAAAGACATGAAATCCGTTTGAAGTTATTGTTGGGTAGAAACTGTTGATTGCATTAAGGAACCATTGTTTCTTTCCTGTAGATATCGCTCATTATGAGAAGACGCTTAGTTGTTGCCATTTTTGTTCTCAAAAGAATAAACTACAGCTATTTTGTATTGAAACAATCAACTCTCTTGATTTATTCAGTCAGTAATGATGCCACTAGGCTACATATATTTACATTTAGAATTATGTAACATTACAAATGTCAGGCCGTTTCCATAATGTTGTGGTCTATATTATATACACACACATATACACTCACCTAAAGGATTATTAGGAACACCATACTAATACTGTGTTTGACCCCCTTTTGCCTTCAGAACTGCCTTAATTCTACGTGGCATTGATTCAACAAGGTGCTGAAAGCATTCTTTAGAAATGTTGGCCCATATTGATAGGATAGCATCTTGCAGTTGATGGAGATTTGTGGGATGCACATCCAGGGCATGAAGCTCCTGTTCCACCACATCCCAAAGATGCTCTATTGGGTTGAGATCTGGTGACTGTGGGGGCCATTGTAGTACAGTGAACTCATTGTCATGTTCAAGAAACCAATTTGAAATGATTCGAGCTTTGTGACATGGTGCATTATCCTGCTGGAAGTAGCCATCAGAGGATGGGTACATGGTGGTCATAAAGGGATGGACATGGTCAGAAACAATGCTCAGGTAGTCCGTGGCATTTAAACAATGCCCAATTGGCACTAAGGGGCCTAAAGTGTGCCAAGAAAACATCCCCCACACCATTACACCACCACCAGCCTGCACAGTGGTAACAAGGCATGATGGATCCATGTTCTCATTCTGTTTACGCCAAATTCTGACTCTACTAATCTGAATGTCTCAACAGAAATCGAGACCAGGCAACATTTTTCCAGTCTTCAACTGTCCAATTTTGCTGAGCTCGTGTAAATTGTAGCCTCTTTGTCCTATTTGTAGTGGAGATGAGTGGTACCCGGTGGAGTCTTCTGCTGTTGTAGCCCATCCGCCTCAAGGTTGTGCGTGTTGTGGCTTCACAAATGCTTTGCTCCATACCTCGGTTGTAACGAGTGGTTATTTCAGTCAAAGTTGCTCTTCTATCAGCTTGAATCAGTCAGCCCATTCTCCTCTGACCTCTAGCATCAACAAGGCATTTTCGCCCACAGGACTGCCGCATACTGGATGTTTTTCCCTTTTCACACCATTCTTTGTAAACCCTAGAAATGGTTGTGCGTGAAAATCCCAGTAACTGAGCAGATTGTGAAATACTCAGACCGGCCCATCTGGCACCAACAACCATGCCACGCTCAAAATGGCTTAAATCACCTTTCTTTCCCATTCTGACATTCAGTTTGGAGTTCAGGAGATTGTCTTGACCAGGACCACACCCCTAAATGCATTGAAGCAACTGCCATGTGATTGGTTGTTTAGATAATGCTTTAATGTGAAATTGAACAGGCGTTCCTAATAATCCTTTAGGTGAGTGTATATATATATATATATATGTGTATATACACAGTGCCTTGCGAAAGTATTCGGCCCCCTTGAACTTTTTGACCTTTTGCCACATTTCAGGCTTCAAACAAAGATATAAAACTAATTTTTGTGAAGAATCAACAACAAGTGGGACACAATCATGAAGTGAAACGAAATTTATTGGATATTTCAAACATTTTTAACAAATAAAAAACTGAAAAATTGGGCGTGCAAAATTATTCAGCCCCCTTAAGTTAATACTTTGTAGCGCCACCTTTTGCTGCGATTACTGCTGTAAGTCGCTTGGGGTATGTATCAGTTTTGCACATTGAGAGACTGAAATATTTGCCCATTCCTCCTTGCAAAACAGCTCAAGCTCAGTGAAGTTGGATGGACAGCGTTTGTGAACAGCAGTTTTCAGTTCTTTCCACAGATTCTCGATTGGATTCAGGTCTGGACTTTGACTTGGCCATTCTAACACCTGGATATGTTTATTTGTGAACCACTCCATTGTAGATTTTATGTTTTGGATCATTGTCTTGTTGGAAGACAAATCTCCGTACCAGTCTCAGGTCTTTTGCAGACTCCATCAGGTTTTCTTCCAGAATGGTCCTGTATTTGGCTCCATCCATCTTCCCATCAATTTTAACCATCTTCCCTGTTCCTGCTGAAGAAAAGCAGGCCCAAACCATGATGCTGCCACCACCATGTTTGACAGTGGGGATGGTGTGTTCAGGGTGATGAGCTGTGTTGCTTTTACGCCAAACATAACGTTCGATTTTGGTTTCA
The DNA here is from genome assembly GCA_007210695.1 of Neogobius melanostomus. Classification (NCBI taxonomy): domain Eukaryota; kingdom Metazoa; phylum Chordata; class Actinopteri; order Gobiiformes; family Gobiidae; genus Neogobius; species Neogobius melanostomus. Next base: position 1,114,016 of record VHKM01000605.1, read on the forward strand.
TCTGACCAGAGCACCTTCTTCCACATGTTTGGTGTGTCTCCCAGGTGGCTTGTGGCAAACTTTAAATGACACTTTTTATGGATATCTTTAAGAAATGTCTTTCTTCTTGCCACTCTTCCATAAAGGCCAGAGTTGTGCAGTATACGACTGATTGTTGTCCTATGGACAGAGTCTCCCACCTCAGCTGTACATTTCTGCAGTTCATCCAGAGTGATCATGGGCCTCTTGGCAGCATCTCTGATCAGTTTTCTCCTTGTATGAGCTGAAAGTTTAGAGGGACGGCCGGGTCTTTGTAGATTTGCAGTGGTCCGATACTCCTTCCATTTCAATATTATCGCTTGCACAGTGCTCCTTGGGATGTTTAAAGCTTGGGAAATCTTTTTGTATTAAAATCAGGCTTTAAACTTCTCCACAACAGTATCTCGGACCTGCCTGGTGTGTTCCTTGTTCTTCATGATGCTCTCTGCGCTTTAAACTGACCTCTGAGACTATCACAGAGCAGGTGCATTTATACGGAGACTTGCTTACACACAGGTCGATTCTATTTATCATCATTAGTCATTTAGGTCAACATTGGATCATTCAGAGATCCTCACTGAACTCCTGGAGAGAGTTTGCTGCACTGAAAGTAAAGGGGCTGAATAATTTTGCACGCCCAATTTTTCAGTTTTTTATTTGTTAAAAAAGTTTGAAATATCCAATAAATTTCGTTCCACTTCATGATTGTGTCCCACTTGTTGTTGATTCTTCACAAAAATTACAGTTTTATATCTTTATGTTTGATGCCTGAAATATGGCAAAAGGTCGAAAAGTTCAAGGGGGCCGAATACTTTCCCAAGGCACTGTATTCATGTAGCCTGCCTAAATAGGCTTTTTGTGAAAAATGACATTAGTCTCCTACATTGTCTTCATCATTATTATTTTCACAACAGTAAGCTTGTTCTGTTACTTTTAACAGCGTTAGAATTGGCTAAACCTCAACTTTTTTAAATTCAGTATTCAATGTTGTGGATAAGTTGTAAATACATTCATAGCCAACTCTACATCTACTAAACGGCGGGTTACATTTATTATATATATCTGATTTTTATTGCTATAAGATGATGTACATACAACTAATACATGGGCCAAATGGAATCTTAAATGTTTTTTGTCTGTTTTAACCTCTTAACCCCCGCCTTAACCAAGTGCATTTTCTCCAGTTTGGCTTTACCCAAATCTCAAAGTTTACAGCCTCTAGGCCAGTCTAATGCCACATTTGAAAGCTAAGACCTACAAAACTGATCTAAACAAATCTTTTTCCTTGGGTTGTTGCCGTGTTGTCACTTTTTTTCACATTCTTTTTCCATCTAATTTTTGTCACTTTTTTGTTGCACTTTCATCGTTTTTGTAGTCACTTTTTGGAAATTTGTCACATTTTTGTAGCTTTTTTTGTAGCATTTTCATCCTTGTTTTCTTGTTTTTGTTGCTATTTTAATGCTTTTTTTCAAGAAACTGTTAAATTTGGTTAATGCCAAACTGGAGAAATGTGCTCGGTTCAGGTGGGAGTTAAGAGGTTAATCTTAGTGATTTGTTCTCGAGTCTAAATGGATTCAATAGGAAATGGTCAAATCCAAACAGTCTTTTTGACTAGTGATTGTCATAACGATAATTAAGCCACCAGGTCAAGGGCTCATTACTCTTCTCACCTGGCAACATTGCTTAATGTCTCCATTGCTCTCCATTTGATCACAGCACAAAAAATGTTTTCATTTCACAGCCACAGGCCTGAACCTTGATAATGACTCTGCATCGGATTTCTCGTCCCCAAAACGCGGTCACTTTTTCAGAAATCAAATCAGAAACCAATTACATAAGATAAGATAAGATAGCCTTTATTGATCTCACAATGGGGAAATTTACTTGTTACATTCAGCTCTTAGAAACACTGAGGGTGTGGAAATGTGAGGGAAAAAACTATTAAATAGTAATAGTGGTATCTTATATACAATGACTACCAAGGACTTTGTGGGGACAAAGATATTCAGTATAAACAGTAAATAATAAAGTAAACAGACTATAACAAATAATGTTATAGTCAGTATTAGCAGTACAGTTTACAATCATTGTGCAAGTGGTTGATAAAGTGGTGCAAATAAGTGATGTGAATACAGGGATTATTGCATGTATTCTGCAAAGGGGTTACTGCACGTTACTTTACAGTCTGACAGCAGTGGGGATGAAGGCCTGGCGGTAACGCTCCGTCTTGCACTGAAGGTGTCTCAGTCTTCCACTGAAAGAGCTGCTCAGCTCCTCTACAGTCCCGTGCAGTGGGTGGGAGGTGTTGTCCATGATTGAGGTGAGCTTGGCTAACACCTTCTTGTCACTCACCTCCTCCACAGAGTCCAGGGGGCAGCCCATACTTATGCATAACAGAAGCAGTGGCATTGAGACTGAAATTGAAAACATTTGAGCATTGTATTTGTTCTATTTTTCTAACATGATCTTTTAAATAACAAGTAACCTGACAACGGATTCTGACAGCTCGTGTTTTCAGGTCGGGGCAATACAAAAAGGAAATTTTATTTTATTTTTATATTTTTATTTATTTAAGTAGGGACAGTACATATTAATGAACATATAAAATATGTAAATATGTCAGATTTTAGCCATAGGCTAATTTCCATCTGTTGTCCCTAGACAGGCTGATGTGAAACTTCACATTGAACATTTAACAATGACACACAACAAAGTCACAAGACAGTACAGGAACAGAACGACTGCAGGACAAGGAACAATGGGACCACAAGATACACATTCAAATATACTGTACAAAGAACATTAGGGATCTCAGGCAAATACAATGACAAAAGACTGGACAGGACAGAGGACAAGGAGGACAGGGAAGGGTGAGGCAGAAAATGGGAGCGAAGGCGGTTCACTTCCACAAACCCAGGGAAGACTTAATTCATTAATTGCTACGGATTTATAAAAATCTAAAATTTCATTAAGTTTTTTTTTTTCTCTTTAAAATACCTATCTAAAGTGCTGTGGTGCCCTAAGGTACGTTTTACATAAAATGTTATCGATTATGTTGACAGGTTTGTGTTGATCTGAGCCATTCCTTTAAGTGACTTTTAAATGATTTGAAGCTGATTGCCTCCCTCACAGTGGTTGGTAGTTTGTTCCACTGGACACTGCCTTTATAGGACAGGACATTTTGACCAAAAGAGGTTTTCCTCACAGGAACCTCACAGTCGCCTCTGCTCATGGACCGAGTTGTTCTCGAGGCACTTGTTCTGTATTTAAAATATCTTGTTAGGGGTGGTGGAGCCAACCCATGTAAGCTTTTATAAATTAGACAACAGTTTTTAAATGTTATGAAATGTTCAAAGCTCAATAAATTATATTTGGAGAGGATATTACAATGGTGGTAACCAAATGGTTTTTTATCAAGGATTTTCAGTGCCTTTTTATAAAGTCTTTCAATTGGTTTAAATGCCCTGAATGCCCTGAATGCCCTGAATCAAACTAGAGATAGATGCATGTGTGTCTCTACTTCTCTTGCTTTAGTTGTCCAGAAAATAATATTACACCCTTTCTTTTACTACACTGATACCAGTTGCTTTCATTAGTAGTGCAGCGGTTGCACTCTTGCTTTACAGCAAGAAGGTCCAGGTTCGATTTCCCACCTGGACGGGGCCTTTCTGTGTGGAGTTTGCATGTTCTTCCCGTATCTGGTTTCCTCCGGGTACTCCGGTTTCCCCTACCACTAAAACATGTACAATAGGCCAGGATGAATGATGTGTGTGTGAATGCATGGAGCTGGTCAGAGGGACCGTTGGCGCAGATGTGTGCAGTTGTGACAGCGCTTCTGTCAGTCTCCCCCAGGGGAAACTGAAGCTACTAATGTAGCTTACCACCACTGAGTTTGGAGTGAATGTAAAAATGCTCTCATGTAAAGTGCTTTGTGACCATGTCTGTGAAAGGCGCTATATAAATCAGGTCCGCGAATTAGCTGTTAGCTATAAGGCCTATGACCATGGCATCGGTTATTTTGTAACAATGCTTCTTGTTCTGTCCCTATCAAATAAATAAAAAAAAAAAAAAAAAAAAGATCTACTAGTCAGTATCACGAGAAACAGCCATAATACACTGGCCGTTTCTATAATGTGTGTCTTTACAACGGTAAGCTTGTTATGTTACTTTTAACAGCATTAGAATTTGCTAAACTGAATCTACTAAACTGTGGGTAACATTAATTATTTAGATAATTTATCTAAGAATAATTATCTCGATGAATAATGGATTCATTGGTTTGGGTGTGTTGGGTGGAGCCTTGTACAGTACCTCATAGCCAAGTGGGCAAGGTTGTTGGCTGATTGAGTGTGGAAGCTGTTCAGGGCTAGAGGCCAAACAGTTTTTTGACATTGTGATTCAATATTGAATATGTCTCCATTGCTCTCAATTTGATCACAGGACAACATTTTGTTTCCACAGCTCATCTTTCACAGCCTTGATAATGACTGCATCGGATTTCTCGTCCCCAAAACGCGGTCAATTTTTCAGAAATCTTAGATTCTTACAGCTGCTGTGACTAGTAAGACTCGTGTTTTCAGGTCGGGGCAATACAAGAAGGAAATGCCCTGAATGAAACTAGAGATGGATACATTTGTGTCTATACCTTGCTCTAGTTTTCCGGAAAATAATATTTCACCCTTTCTTTTACTACACTGATACCAGTTGCTTTCATAGTTAGTACCATGAGACACAGCCATAATACATTGGGGACACTTTTCTGTGTTACCTTTGATTACTTAGTCTGATAACCATGTATTCTTCATCACAAAGATGACCGTTTCATATTTCAGGAAGCATTGAAGCAATATTTCTCACTCAGAGAAAATAACCATTATGAGCATGATTCATCCTAAAAAGCTTTCCTAAAGACCAGGTAGTGCACTAAGAAGATTACTACCAGTATATATAAAAGTATAGAAGTTATTCGTGGTTCTTGAGCACACATGTGCTGTGTTGCTTGTAATAGTACAAATGTGTGCTGTACCAGCTATGCTTTTACTGGGATTATTAGGTAAGTGAATTTGAAATACTCCTCTCTTTAAATATATTGATTCCGTTAGATGTGACATGTAAACAATATTTTTTATTTGCAGGCTTAGTGACTTCTCAAAGTAAAGGTATACTATACTTATTATACTATACTATTCATTTCTTATGACTGTGAGCCAGCACTGCTAATACTGACAATTTATTATTATAGTATGTTTATTTTATTGTTTATTGTTTATACTTTTTGCTCCCTAACGTTTTTGGTAGTCATTGTACAGGTACTTGTCATATAATTAGAATATCATGAAAAAGTGCATTCACTTCTGTTATTCAACTTAAACTGTGAAACTGTGAAATTTTGATTATTATGGCTCAGGCTGTAAAAACCCCAAATTAAAAATCTCATAAAATAAGAATATTTTGAAAATGGACTGTAAGCCATAATCATCATAATGATAACAAATAAAGGCTTGACATATGCCACTTTGCATGTAATGAGTCTATATCATATACTGTATTAGTTTCACATTTTAAGTAGAATTACAGAAATAAATGAACTTTTTCATGATATTCTAATTATATGACGAGCACCTGTATATAAGATACATCTATTTACAATTTAATTGTTTGCACATTTCCTCTCTATTCTTCACACCCAGAGTGTTTTTCTTGAGAGCTGAATGTAATAACACATTTGATTGTGGACTAAAATGAGGCATACTACCTTAAATATTTCATTACAATTTATCGGTTACACTTTTTACACTATCTTGATACACTGTACCTAACAAAATTTAGTACAATGTAATCTGCTTTATAACAATCTCTAATAACTTGTACCTATGTAGTACGTACACATAAGACCCTGAGGGTTATTGGTTACGGTTGGGGTAAGAGGGAAAAACTGTTCAAGTGTAACTCATGTTACACATTGTTACATAACATATTACATTGTACTATATTTGGCAGGTACAATGTATCAAGGATAGTGTAAAAACAGAGTAGTTCACACGTCACAGTAATTGGTTATAATGATGTGTCACTCACTCAGAGCATGACATGAGCAATAAGAGGAGTGGGTGAGGAAAAGTGTCTTTGTTTAGCCTAGAACAGCATTAAACAGCAGAAAATATAAAACACTATATTTTCTTCTTAAACCATCTGTATTTGTAAATAATTTATATGACTTTTTAATGTTATTTCCCCCCCAGCACCTCTGTACCCAAAATATGGCAATTTATCCCCTGCATCTGATGATGGAAGTTCTCCTTTAATAACCCTTGAACAAGGTTTTGTCTATTTTGGACGAACATATCACCAAGTCTATGTATGAGACCCATGTTTAATCCAACAATTATTTTTCCATACAAATAATGAGGCAATGAACAAACTTGTATGTCAACATTTTACTGACAATAGCACTATGATAAAACAAAATGTGTTGCAGGTCAACCAAAATGGACATCTGACGTTTGAAATACCATGGGGAAGGTATATTCCACTGAAGTTTCCAATGAATGGACCCGAGGATATTATAGCTCCTTTTTGGACAGATTTGGACAACAGACAAAAAGGGAGGGTCACATACATTCAACACACCAGTGGCAGTGTCCTTCAGCAGGCAACAACAGACATTAATGAATACTTCCCATATTTCAACCCGTTTGTAGCGACATGGGTGTTTGTTGCAACATGGGATGGGGTGCCCTACTATCCCAATAAAGGAGATGTATGTCACATATTGATTCTAACTATACAAAACAGAAGAAGTGTATTCTCTTCTTTCTTTCTTGTTTCTAGGGCTCAACTTTTCAAGTTGTTTTAATCCGAGGCGGGAATTTGTCTTTTGTGCTGATGAACTATGATACAATACAGGCCATAGACCTATACAACACACCTCAGAATGTACAGGTAAGATTAAATACAAATTTAAAGTCACACTGCGTAACATATAATCAATAGAAGATTTGTGAAAAATATGTCTTTACTACTTAGCCCTGCCTTACAAACTTTACTGTGATGTAGACAAAGATTATTGGAATGGTAACCCACCATCAGCTCATCTCCATGGAGATGTTGCTGGTAAAACATTACATTTAAAGGGCATTATGTAACTTGTATGTTGATATTGGTCCGTATTTTACCTTATAGTGAACCTGTAGCAGTATTGGTGGTTCGCATAGTGCCATTATTTTCCATCACACTGGGATTTATACTCTAGGCCCAATTGCCCATAACCATAGAGATGGTTCCATCATCAGTGAAAACTTACCAGGAGCCCTAAAAACAAACTAAAAACCTACGTGTTTCGCAAAGCGTTTTTAGCTCCGTGAGGCGGTATGGTAGTGCAGCGGTTAGAGCTCGTGCTTCACAGCTAGGAGGTCCCGGGTTCGATTCCATAAATAAACTTTACTTACTTACTTACTAACTTACTAACTAAAAAAGCAATTGATCATAGAGCGTCCTAGAGGTCACCATGATAGAAAGTAAAGGCACCATGCTAACCACCCAAATAGCCACTGGATCACTGAAAATATGCACTAATATTATCCAATTTTTTTCCTGATAAAAAGTTACATAATGCACCTTTAAATATAATAGATTCTCCTTCAAATGCTTTATTTAAAAAATACTATTAGTTGTGATTAGCTGAGCATATGGTCACATTTAGAATATGCAGGTCAAATATGAATTAATACAAATATGTGTTGTGTGTTACCAGGCAGGTTTTGACACCATTAAATCCACTCAATATTTCTCAATTCCTGGTTCATTTTCGGCTTATGCAACTGGGCCTAACTCCTCCTTCTGCCTGGGCAGCAACGTCAATAGAAAAGGCCGATGGGCTTTCCGAATAGATCAAGAGCAGAGTGGAGGTAAGAACATGTGGTCAGAAAGTGTCATATTTTTCCTTAAGTGCAAATAATTTTGACAGAACTGACCACTTTCCCAATAATTGATTTTTTCTTTCTTTTTTTTTTTTAACGTTTTATTGTATAATTATTTTTGCATGAATTGCATTGCCACATCACATACTGTATAATCCTCATTAGTGATTTAAACATGAAACAAGCCTACAGCGTTACAGTTTTTGCCCGTTGCTTGAGCACATTTTGCAAGACTTTGCTCATTGTACCAAAACTCTACACACAAGTAAACATGACACAACACTGGGAAATACCATTCACATCTGTGTCAAATTGGAACTCTACTATCAAAACCTAACATTTGTCAAAATGACACATACTTGCATCATATGATTACACTTTCAGCTCAGGGGGAACACACTAGTCTACTTTATATAAAACACTGCAGTCTTTGAATTTCAGTTTATTCAGAAGGCATATTTTCAGGAGGCACATTTTCAAACAACCAAAGAAGTAAATAGGCCTACTCAATATTGTACATTGCAGCACTCGGCATTGCAGTAACATGAATTCAGATAAAGCAAAAAATAAAAAAAATACTGTAAAAGAAAAAACGCTATACTGTAAACAAAGAAAATCATGGCAATTGTGCATACGTGGGTTCATGGATCCCACCGTCTGTTGGGGTCTGGCCACAGGACCTCATTGACATCGCAAGTAATGTCTTCTCCCGCTAAGCACCGGGGAAAATATCCCCTTACATGTCGAAACCATCCATGCTTGCAAAGTTGTTGAAATGGCTAAACTGAGGGCTTTTTGTAGCTGATTGGTGTTTAATTTAGCAAGTAAGTGCCTTCAGGTATGTATTTGAGTAGTTGCAATTACCCGATGTGTTTTGTTTTTTGGATACGTTTTCCAAATTGAAGAAATCGTTATTTCTCTTAAGTTGTCCTCGATTACCTTTAAAGAGCAAATCCATATCAGTACCAGTGCGTTTCTTTGTTTCTATGCTAATTACCTGACTCCCGGACAACCGCGTGTTCAAAACTGGCGAAGTAGATTAGCTTTTGTCCGTCAACACTCCTCTAACAGCTAATAATGACATACCAGGATAGATGACCAAGATTCGGGAGATTAAAATCACGAAAACTTTATTCCCTAATACAGAGCCACCTAAGCAGGGCGCCCTGTCCTCGTCCCAAAGTTCCCTAGCAGTCTCTACCAAGTTTTCCCCGTGTACCCAAAAACTATTTCCTTTGGGAGGAGTCAGAGCTTACGTCACAATTTCACATCACACAATATTATTTGAGCCTAGACTACGTGTCGTTGTTCCATTGGCTTCCGATCCGTCATGTGACGTTTGGCTCCGCCCTTCGCGGCCATTTTATGAGTTCATTCTCTTCCACACGTTCCCTGGGGGAAGGGTTTCTTTGTTCTTTCTCACACCCCCCCCGGGGCCAGTAACTTTCCACTATAACAAAGAGCTGTAAAGAGAACACCTCGGACAAACTTATGGTTAATATTTCTAAATAGCTAAAAAAGCATAACTTCACATAAAAATATAACTCTTCAAAATGGCACCCTGAGATTTCATTTTTAAACAAAGTGTCTTATGTATGAAATAGAGTGTAGTATGCAGGGCCAAGAGTGTTGCATAAAGGAGTAAGTGTGTTGCAGAATTGCAACTAGAGTGCAAAGCAGCGCTTTTGTTTAAGGTATAATGGGTACATGTGTTTGAGGTATGGTAACAAAAGCTTCAAGTTGTGTTACTTTAGTCTAAGCATGGGTCTATAGTGTTCAAGCAACGGGCAAAAACTGTAATGTTTATAGGCAGACTTGATTCAATGTTGCACTTCCACGCCACGGGCCGAGCGGAGAGGCTCAGCCCGGACCAGAGACACTAGAACCTGGACTGCCAGCCACAGAGACGCTCATGGTGTTTTTTTTTTTAAATATTTGTTTTGTTTTTAACAAAATACCGCTGCTGCGCAAATTTTGTGTGGATGGCTTCCCGCCTCACGCCCGCGGCGTGTCCCGGTACAGGACACCATGTCTCACCTGGGTCAGCAGGAGGCCATGCTCCGTGTTCTAGCTGGTTTGAGCGCCGAGTCTCTGGAACAAATCAAACAAATCCTTCGACAGCTCCACAGCTTTCTTCGGTCCGGACTGGTTCGTAAGGTCCGGGTTTGAGCGGCGCACAGGGTCTGGTGACCGCGTGCTCTCCTTTCGTCAGGGAAATGATCGAAGCAAGTCCCGTCGTAGGGCTGTCTTCGGTCCGGACGGGTTTGTTATGTTTCGGTCGGCTGTCAGCTCTCCGTGCACCTCTTTCCGTGTAAGAGGCGTAGTTCTGCCCGGCTCCAGCGCTGAGTCCCCGGAGCTGACAGCTGCTTTCGCTGGTTCAGATCATGGTCCAGAGTCTGCTCTGACTGCAGCGTTATATCCACGCTTTTTTGTTTTTAATGTGGTCTAATTTGATACCCTTTTTATAGGCTATTTAGGCCTACAGCTTATTTAATAAAGGTTTTTATTATTAGCCTATTTCTTTTATTCCCCCTCTTTTTTTATTTAGTAAATGTGATGTTGGATTGGCTATAAGGTTAATGTGGGTTACTGACAGATTTCTTCCTCATGCGGAAAAATATCAGATTTGTTGTGTTAAAAACAACTATTAATCATTTCCTGGTTGGGGACATTTTCTTTTTGCCGTGTTTTTTGCGTGCGTGCCGTAAAATCCGTGGGTGAGTTCTCCTCACACATGAATATTTTGGGGCGTTTCATTCAAATGGTGCTAGGATTTCTCCGTGGCATTTGCCATCAGCTGCTCTTGCGTACGTTAAGATCTGAGCGGAAAGGTCCATAAATGTCACGCGCCCTCTGGCGTATATCGCAAATACACCTACCTACCTTACACCATTTTTTTACGCAATGTTGATAATGAGGGCCAGTGGGAGGGAAAAGTGAGTACATGTTTGGAATTTCATACATCTCTGCCTAAATCGTAAAATGTGGTCCGATTTGAATTAAAATCACAAGAATGATTGAATCTGAACAGTGTCTGCTTAAACTAATACCACCCAAACATTTACATGTTATCATATTTTTATTGGCCATAATAACATGTAAACATTCACAGGGCAGGGAGGAATAAGTAAGTTATTGCTGCAAAAGAAGGATTAGCCAGCTATTTAATACAGGGATGTACTCACTTATTCACACGCTGTTGTGAATGTCTCAGGTTTTTCTGCAAAATATCTTGATAAACTTATGAGTTTTAAAATATTTAAACTTTTGTTTGCGAAAGACAAGTGTAGGAACTGATAACGTAATAACGGCCGATAACGTAATAAATTGGACCAGTTTCAAAATGTAATAAGCCGATAACGTAATAACGGGCCGATAACGTAATAACGGTGGTGAGCCGATAACGTAATAACGATTGACCTATAATGTAATAAGTTATTACGTTATTGGCTGGTTATTACGTTATCGGCCTTGCAACAAGAAAATCCTTTGATAATGTAACTGCAGCCAATAATGTAATAACAACATTAATCAAGTTATTTGATGTATCAACACAATTTGGCTACTTTTTCATGTCTTCTTTTAGGTTTGGGATATATGCTAACAAGGAAAACACACACTTTTTTTCTTTAAAAGCATTTAACCCTCCATGCATGGTTACGAGCTTTCGTGTCTTAACATCTGTGATCTGTATCTCATCCTTTGGCCAGCTTATTATTCCTGCAGGGTATCTGATTACTGGCAGGGCGTAGCTGTTTATTGCCCGGGATTTGTTCTTGCCAATCAATGTCTGCTATTGTTCCTTCTGGGAGTGAGACCCCTTCTGTGTGGACAACCTTCCCTCTCTTAGTCACCATCCGACCACACTTATATAAAAAAAAAAAACCTCTTCCTCACCCTCCGCGGGCGGTCTCTTTTTCCTCCAAGCTCGGGTCCTCTACCAGAGGCCTGGGAGCTTGAGGGTTCTGTGCAGTATCTTTGCTGTTCCTAGAACTGCACTTTTCTGGACCAAGATGTCTGATGTATTTCCTGGGATCTGCTGGAGCCACTCCTCCAGTTTGGGGGTCACTGCCCCGAGTGCCCCAACGACCACGGGCACCATTGATGCCTTCACTCTCCAGGCCTTCTCTAGCTCTTCTCTGAGCCCCTGGTATTTCTCTAGTTTCTCATGTTCCTTTTTCCTGATGTTGAAGTCGCTTGGTATTGCTATGTCGACCACCACGGCTTTCCTCTGCTCTTTGGCTACCACTACAATGTCCGGTTGGTTCGCCATCACCATTCTGTCCGTCTGTATCTGGAATATATATATATAAATATATATATATATATGTATATACATATAAATATATATATATATGTAAATTATATATATGTAAATGTAGTTATTACTTTGCATTTCAACTGGGCAAGTTCTATATAGGCATTTTTTCTTGTACAATCCTTGCATGATGTTATAATTAAATGCTTTTAAAGAAAAAAAGTGGGTGTTTTCCTTGTTAGCAAATTGCCCAAACCCAAAAGAAGAAATGAAAAAGTGAGGGGGGGATTATGTAAAATCGACTTTTTCAAGCTTTATATCATGTTATTATGTCATTCCCTCATTAAACACATGCCTGGAGTGTTGCCTTGGCTCATTCACATATTTTTGAGTAATCAGTAACTTAGACGGCAGCCATTTTAGGTGTAGCTATGCCTCAGTCCTCCTAGGAACGCCCCCACCTCCTGGAGACGCCTCTGGACCTTTTGTCACCAGCCAAGCCACCAACCACTGCTCCTCAGCTCAGCAGAGGCCCCTCCCCGCACAGTGTTGTTGTTTAAATGCCACAGCAGTTTGCTGAAGAGGGCGTGTCGGAAAGCTTCTTAAAGAGACAGAGGCCTATTTCAACACGTTCAGTCCAGCCATTTTGAGAGAGCAATTTTATTCAAGGCAGTTATTTTAATTTACTGCATATACAGACCAACAGAAGGTTACGTCATCATTGTAGTATGCTATAGACTGGTGCTATGTGATTGAAAAAAGCATAATACCCCCTCTTTAAATAACTTGATTAATATTGTTATTACAATCCCCGAACCCGGTGGTGGCGCCCGGAAGTAAGGGATGCCGTCAAGCTGAAGAAGGAGTCCTACCTGGCCTTGTTGGCTTGTGGGACTCCGGAGGCAGCTGAGAGGTACCGGCAGGCCAAGCGTGCTGCAGCTCGTGCAGTCACAGAGGCAAAAACGCGGGTCTGGGAGGAGTTCGGAGAAGCCATGGAGGAGGACTATCGGTCGGCCTCGAAGAGATTCTGGCAAACCATCCGGCGCCTCAGGAGGGGGAAGCAGTGCTTCACCAACACTGTTTACAGTGCGGGTGGGGAGCTGTTGACCTCGACTGGGGATGTGGTCGGGCGGTGGAAGGAGTACTTCGAGGATCTCCTCAATCCCACTGTCACGTCTTCCGATGAGGAGGCAGAGGCTGGGGACTCGGAGGGGGGTTCGTCCATCACCCAGGCTGAAGTCACTGAGGTGGTTATAAAGCTCCTCGGTGGCAAGGCCCCGGGGGTGGATGAGATTCGTCCCGAGTACCTTAAGTCTCTGGATGTTGTAGGGCTGTCTTGGCTGACACGTCTCTGCAACATTGCGTGGCGGTCGGGGACAGTGCCTCTGGATTGGCAGACCGGGGTGGTGGTCCCTCTCTTTAAGAAGGGGGATCGGAGGGTGTGCTCCAATTACAGAGGGATCACACTTCTCAGCCTCCCCGGTAAGGTCTACTCCAGGGTGCTGGAGAGGAGGATCCGGCCGATAGTCGAACCTCGGATTCAGGAGGAACCATGCGGTTTTCATCCTGGTCGTGGCACACTGGACCAGCTCTATACCCTACATCGGGTGCTCGAGGGTTCGTGGGAGTTCGCCCAACCAGTCCACATGTGCTTTGTGGATTTGGAGAAAGCGTTCGACCGTGTCCCTCATGGTGCCCTGTGGGGGGTGCTCCGGGAGTATGGGGTCCGGGGCCCTCTGCTAAGGGCTGTCCGTTCCCTGTATGACCGCAGCAGGAGCTTGGTTCGCATTGCCGGCAGTAAGTCAGACTTGTTTCCGGTGCGTGTTGGTCTCCGCCAGGGCTGCCCTATGTCACCGGTTCTGTTCATTACCTTTATGGACAGAATTTCTAGGCGCAGCCAGGGGCCGGAGGGTGTCCGGTTTGGGAACCTCAGGATCTCATCTCTGCTGTTTGCAGATGATGTTGTTCTGTTGGCTTCATCAAATCAGGACCTCCAGTGCGCACTGGGGCGGTTTGCAGCCGAGTGTGAAGCGGCCGGGATGAGGATCAGCACCTCCAAATCTGAGGCCATGGTTCTCCACCGGAAAAAGGTGGCTTCCCCGCTTCAGGTCGGTGGGGAGTCCTTACCTCAAGTGGAGGAGTTCAAGTATCTCGGGGTCTTGTTCACGAGTGAGGGACGGATGGAGCGTGAGATCGATAGACGGATCGGTGCAGCGTCAGCAGTGATGCGGTCGCTGTATCGGACTGTTGTGGTGAAGAGGGAGCTGAGTCAGGGGGCAAAGCTCTCGATTTACCGATCGATCTACGTTCCCACCCTCACCTATGGTCATGAGATCTGGGAAATGACCGAAAGGACAAGATCGCGGATACAAGCGGCCGAAATGAGTTTCCTTCGCAGGGAGGCTGGGTGCTAGCCTGGTGAGACCAGAATGATTCCCCTCTGTATTTTTTTATCCAGCGGGGGATCAGTCTGGTCACCCTGCCCTCGTTCGCGGCTTCCGCAAAATCAATCCGTTCACGTGCAATCAGATTTGTTTATTTGCCGTGACGTGTTGTTAGCGAGCAGCGTCACTCACGGGACGCGGAAGTCCCCTCAATAACAATCTACGAACGACGCACGAAAGAGAGAAAGCGTGTCTCCAATCGGCGGTAAATGACCAAAAACACATCGACAGTAGGTGAGTTTCGTGATTCATAATCTTGCGCAAATATTAACGCAAAACCGCTAATAACACCGCATCAATGGCAGACGCCCGCCCTTCGCTGATTGGTTTACTCCGCTTCCTGTTTGCTTGCGTATGTACCGCTGTGGGAAATGAATTTGACGCAACGGTGACCAGACTCACTCACTGGTACAGCGGTGAGTCTGGATTTTTCCAGGCTAGCTGGGCGCACCCTCCGAGATCGGGTGAGGAGCTCAGTTACCCGGGAGGAGCTCGGGGTAGAGTCGCTGCTCCTTCACGTCGAAAGGAGCCAGCTGAGGTGGCTAGGGCATCTGTTCCAGATGCCTCCTGGTCGCCTCCCTCGGGAGGTGTTCCAGGCATGTCCTATTGGGAGGAGGCCTCGTGGAAGGCCCAGGACACGCTGGTGGGACTATGTCTCCGAGCGGGCCTGGTGTCGCCTCGGGGTCCCCCCAGAACAGCTGGAGGAGGTGTGCGTGGATCGGGAAGTCTGGGCATCTCTGCTGAGACTGCTGCCTCCGCGACCTGGCCCCGGATAAAGCGGAAGAAAATGGATGGATGGAATATTGTTATTACATTATTGGCTGCAGTTATTACATTATAAAAGGATTTTCTCGTTGCAAGGCTGATAACGTTAAAACTTATTACATTATAGGTCAATCGTTATTACGTTATCGGCTCACCACCGTTATTACGTTATCGGCTTCTTACATTTTGAAACTGGTCAAATTTATTACGTTATGGGTCGTTATTACATTATCGGCCGTTATTACGTTATCGGTTCCTACAAGCTCTGTGCGCAAGAGCTCTCAACACTACTGGCAAAATATTCAGTGGACTGATGGAAACAAAGTCGAATAATTTGGGAGGAACACACACATTTTATTTTTATTTTTATTATTCATTCTTTTCAGTTGGACCCATACCAATAAGTAACAGATTTTGGACGAACAATACTTGCACCATCAGTGGTGACCCTCACTATAAGACGTTTGATGGGAACTGGTACGACTTCCAGGGCACATGCACTTATGTCTTGTCCCAACAATGTGGTTGGGATCTGCCCTACTACAGAGTCGAGGGCTCCAACGAGCATTGGGGCAGTACTCATGTGTCTTGGACACGACTGGTCAAAGTGTTTGTGTACAATGAAACCATTGAACTTGTCAAAGGACATCCTGGTCAGGCCAAGGTTTGTAGTTATACTTTCTTCAGACAGTGAATATTTTATTTTATTTTATTGTGGTTGTTTTTTGATACAGACTGTGTTGTTTTACAGGTCAATGGTGTTTTTGCAGTTACTCCTTTCTTCCTCAACAATGACACTGTTCATGTTCATGTATCTGGTTTTCAGTTGTTGTCAGTACTGACTTTGGTTTGGAAGTTTCCTATGATACACATCATTATGTGAAAATCCAAGTTCCACCCAGTTACCAGGGTGCAACATGTGGCCTTTGTGGAAACTTTAACAATGATCCTGATGATGACTTTCAAACCCCAGAAGGAGAAGTTGTGAGCGCTGTTGTTTTTGGTAATAGCTGGAAAGTACCAAAGGATGATGAGTCTGAATGTGATGGATGTGAAGGTCCAGACTGTGGTGAATGCACAGAAGAACAGGTGGCTGTCTTCAGTCAAGATCATCTTTGCGGCATACTTCAAGACACAACTGGTCCTTTTGCAGCTTGCCATCAAGAGCTTTCCCCAGACCATTTTGTGACAAACTGTGTGTTTGATATGTGTTTGGAGGGAGGACAGCAACATATTCTTTGTCAGGCCTTAACTGTGTACTCCACTCAATGTCAAGAAAAAGGTATTGAACTGATAAACTGGAGAGGACCAGACCTCTGTGGTATGTGAACCTTTTTCTGCTTATTATGGCAGTGAATAAAGTCAAAGATCAATGCATTGATTTCCTTTTTGTTGCAGAAATCGTCTGTCCAGACAACAGCCACTTTGAGTCACAGGGAACAGGATGTCCAGTTACATGTGTAAATCATGACTCTCTTCATGACTGTGCACTACCATCCCAGGAGAGCTGCATTGTGATGAAGGCTATGTCCTGAGCGGTGCGGATTGCGTGCCTCTACAGGAGTGTGGCTGCAGCCATGAGGGATACTACTTCCATTCTGGTCAAACAGTCATACTGGACCAAGACTGTGGCAGAGTTTGTTTCTGTAGCTCGGGGAACATGACTTGCCAGTTACATGGTTGTGGAGCACACCAAATCTGCAAGGTGATCGATGGAGAAAGAGGTTGCTACAATGAAACATGCTCTTTTGCAGGTGATTCATGTTTATTTAATTTCAGATTGTTAAGTTTGCTGACTGTGATAATTGTTCTCTTGGGTTTCTCAATAAACAGCAAACTCGTAAAATAGTACAGTATCATAGAATCCAAATGGAAGAACTATTGAAAAATATATTTTGTTTGCCTTTCAGGTGAAACTATCCTACAGGGTGTGTCCTTTTGGACGGACAGTACGTGTACAGAAAAATGCACCTGTACCACATCAGGCTTGTCGTGTCACAGTGACTCCTGTGCCCATTCCCAAGCCTGTGTTCCTGTTGATGAAGATCTCTTCACCTGTCAGACTATCCAGAAGGGTACTTGCACCATCAGTGGTGACCCTCACTATAAGACGTTTGATGGGAACTGGTACGACATCCATGGCACATGCACTTATGTCTTGTCCCAACAATGTGGTTGGGATCTGCCCTACTACAGAGTCGAGGGCTCCAACGAGCATCGGGGCAGTACTCATGTGTCTTGGACACGACTGGTCAAAGTGTTTGTGTACAATGAAACCATTGAACTTGTCAACGGACATCCTGGTCAGGCCAAGGTTTGTAGTTATACTTTCTTCAGACAGTGAATCTTTTATTTATTTTATTGTGGTTGGTTTTTGATACAGACTGTGTTGTTTTACAGGTCAATGGTGTTTTTGCAGTTACTCCTTTCTTCCTCAACAATGGCATTGTTCATGTTCATGTATCTGGTTTTTCAGTTGTTGTCAGTACTGACTTTGGTTTGGAAGTTTCCTATGATACACATCATTATGTGAAAATCCAAGTTCCACCCAGTTACCAGGGTGCAACATGTGGCCTTTGTGGAAACTTTAACAATGATCCTGATGATGACTTTCAAACCCCAGAAGGAGAAGTTGTGAGCGCTGTTGTTTTTGGTAATAGCTGGAAAGTACCAAAGGATGATGAGTCTGAATGTGATGGATGTGAAGGTCCAGACTGTGGCGAATGCACAGAAGAACAGGTGGCTGTCTTCAGTCAAGATCGTCTTTGCGGCATACTTCAAGACACAACTGGTCCTTTTGCAGCTTGCCATCAAGAGCTTTCCCCAGACCATTTTGTGACAAACTGTGTGTTTGATATGTGTTTGGAGGGAGGACAGCAACATATTCTTTGTCAGGCCTTAACTGTGTACTCCACTCAATGTCAAGAAAAAGGTATTGAACTGATAAACTGGAGAGGACCAGACCTCTGTGGTATGTGAACCTTTTTCTGCTTATTATGGCAGTGAATAAAGTCAAAGATCAATGCATTGATTTCCTTTTTTGTTGCAGAAATCGTCTGTCCAGACAACAGCCACTTTGAGTCACAGGGAACAGGATGTCCAGTTACATGTGTAAATCATGACTCTCTTCATGACTGTGCACTACCATCCCAGGAGAGCTGCATTTGTGATGAAGGCTATGTCCTGAGCGGTGCGGACTGCGTGCCTCTACAGGAGTGTGGCTGCAGCCATGAGGGATACTACTTCCATTCTGGTCAAACAGTCATACTGGACCAAGACTGTGGCAGAGTTTGTTTCTGTAGCTCGGGGAACATGACTTGCCAGTTACATGGTTGTGGAGAACACCAAATCTGCAAGGTGATCGATGGAGAAAGAGGTTGCTACAATGAAACATGCTCTTTTGCAGGTGATTCATGTTTATTTAATTTCAGATTGTTAAGTTTGCTGACTGTGATAATTGTTCTCTTGGGTTTCTCAATAAACAGCAAACTCGTAAAATAGTACAGTATCATAGAATCCAAATGGAAGAACTATTGAAAAATATATTTTGTCTGCCTTTTCAGGTGAAACTATCCTACAGGGTGTGTCCTTTTGGACGGACAGTACGTGTACAGAAAAATGCACCTGTACCACATCAGGCTTGTCGTGTCACAGTGACTCCTGTGCCCATTCCCAAGCCTGTGTTCCTGTTGATGAAGATATCTTCACCTGTCAGACTATCCAGAAGGGTACTTGCACCATCAGTGGTGACCCTCACTGTAAGACGTTTGATGGGAACTGGTACGACATCCAGGGCACATGCACTTATGTCTTGTCCCAACAATGTGGTTCGGATCTGCCCTACTACAGAGTCGAGGGCTCCAACGAGCATCGGGGCAGTACTCATGTGTCTTGGACACGACTGGTCAAAGTGTTTGTGTACAATGAAACCATTGAACTTGTCAAAGGACATCCTGGTCAGGCCAAGGTTTGTAGTTATACTTTCTTCAGACAGTGAATATTTTATTTTATTTTATTGTGGTTGGTTTTGATAAAGACTGTGTTGTTTTACAGGTCAATGGTGTTTTTGCAGTTACTCCTTTCTTCCTCAACAATGGCATTGTTCATGTTCATGTATCTGGTTTTTCAGTTGTTGTCAGTACTGACTTTGGTTTGGAAGTTTCCTATGATACACATCATTATGTGAAAATCCAAGTTCCACCCAGTTACCAGGGTGCAACATGTGGCCTTTGTGGAAACTTTAACAATGATCCTGATGATGACTTTCAAACCCCAGAAGGAGAAGTTGTGAGCGCTGTTGTTTTGGTAATAGCTGGAAAGTACCAAAGGATGATGAGTCTGAATGTGATGGATGTGAAGGTCCAGACTGTGGCGAATGCACAGAAGAACAGGTGGCTGTCTTCAGTCAAGATCGTCTTTGCGGCATACTTCAAGACACAACTGGTCCTTTTGCAGCTTGCCATCAAGAGCTTTCCCCAGACCATTTTGTGACAAACTGTGTGTTTGATATGTGTTTGGAGGGAGGACAGCAACATATTCTTTGTCAGGCCTTAACTGTGTACTCCACTCAATGTCAAGAAAAAGGTATTGAACTGATAAACTGGAGAGGACCAGACCTCTGTGGTATGTGAACCTTTTTCTGCTTATTATGGCAGTGAATAAAGTCAAAGATCAATGCATTGATTTCCTTTTTTGTTGCAGAAATCGTCTGTCCAGACAACAGCCACTTTGAGTCACAGGGAACAGGATGTCCAGTTACATGTGTAAATCATGACTCTCTTCATGACTGTGCACTACCATCCCAGGAGAGCTGCATTTGTGATGAAGGCTATGTCCTGAGCGGTGCGGACTGCGTGCCTCTACAGGAGTGTGGCTGCAGCCATGAGGGATACTACTTCCATTCTGGTCAAACAGTCATACTGGACCAAGACTGTGGCAGAGTTTGTTTCTGTAGCTCTGGGAACATGACTGCCAGTTACATGGTTGTGGACCAGACCAAATCTGCAAGGTGATCGATGGAGAAAGAGGTTGCTACAATGAAACATGCTCTTTTGCAGGTGATTCATGTTTATTTAATTTCAGATTGTTAAGTTTGCTGACTGTGATAATTGTTCTCTTGGGTTTCTCAATAAACAGCAAACTCGTAAAATAGTACAGTATCATAGAATCCAAATGGAAGAACTATTGAAAAATATATTTTGTCTGCCTTTTCAGGTGAAACTATCCTACAGGGTGTGTCCTTTTGGACGGACAGTACGTGTACAGAAAAATGCACCTGTACCACATTAGGCTTGTCGTGTCACAGTGACTCCTGTGCCCATTCCCAAGCCTGTGTTCCTGTTGATGAAGATCGCTTCACCTGTCAGACTATCCAGAAGGGTACTTGCACCATCAGTGGTGACCCTCACTATAAGACGTTTGATGGAACTGGTATGACTTCCAGGGCACATGCACTTATGTCTTGTCCCAACAATGTGGTTCGGATCTGCCCTACTACAGAGTCGAGGGCTCCAACGAGCATCGGGGCAGTACTCATGTGTCTTGGACACGACTGGTCAAAGTGTTTGTGTACAATGAAACCATTGAACTTGTCAAAGGACATCCTGGTCAGGCCAAGGTTTGTAGTTATACTTTCTTCAGACAGTGAATATTTTATTTTATTTTATTGTGGTTGGTTTTTGATAAAGACTGTGTTGTTTTACAGGTCAATGGTGTTTTTGCAGTTACTCCTTTCTTCCTCAACAATGGCATTGTTCATGTTCATGTATCTGGTTTTTCAGTTGTTGTCAGTACTGACTTTGGTTTGGAAGTTTCCTATGATACACATCATTATGTGAAAATCCAAGTTCCACCCAGTTACCAGGGTGCAACATGTGGCCTTTGTGGAAACTTTAACAATGATCCTGATGATGACTTTCAACCCAGAAGGAGAAGTTGTGAGCGCTGTTGTTTTTGGTAATAGCTGGAAAGTACCAAAGGATGATGAGTCTGAATGTGATGGATGTGAAGGTCCAGACTGTGGCGAATGCACAGAAGAACAGGTGGCTGTCTTCAGTCAAGATCGTCTTTGCGGCATACTTCAAGACACAACTGGTCCTTTTGCAGCTTGCCATCAAGAGCTTTCCCCAGACCATTTTGTGACAAACTGTGTGTTTGATATGTGTTTGGAGGGAGAACAGCAACATATTCTTTGTCAGGCCTTAACTGTGTACTCCACTCAATGTCAAGAAAAAGGTATTGAACTGATAAACTGGAGAGGACCAGACCTCTGTGGTATGTGAACCTTTTTCTGCTTATTATGGCAGTGAATAAAGTCAAAGATCAGTACATTGATTTCCTTTTTTGTTGCAGAAATCGTCTGTCCAGACAACAGCCACTTTGAGTCACAGGGAACAGGATGTCCAGTTACATGTGTAAATCATGACTCTCTTCATGACTGTGCACTGCCATCCCAGGAGAGCTGCATTTGTGATGAAGGCTATGTCCTGAGCGGTGCGGACTGCGTGCCTCTACAGGAGTGTGGCTGCAGCCATGAGGGATACTACTTCCATTCTGGTCAAACAGTCATACGGACCAAGACTGTGGCAGAGTTTGTTTCTGTAGCTCTGGGAACATGACTTGCCAGTTACATGGTTGTGGACCAGACCAAATCTGCAAGGTGATCGATGGAGAAAGAGGTTGCTACAATGAAACATGCTCTTTGCAGGTGATTCATGTTTATTTATTTTCAGATTGTTAAGTTTGCTGACTGTGATAATTGTTCTCTTGGGTTCTCAATAAACAGCAAACTCGTAAAATAGTACAGTATCATAGAATCCAAATGGAAGAACTATTGAAAAATATATTTTGTCTGCCTTTTCAGGTGAAACTATCCTACAGGGTGTGTCCTTTTGGACGGACAGTACGTGTACAGAAAAATGCACCTGTACCACATCAGGCTTGTCGTGTCACAGTGACTCCTGTGCCCATTCCCAAGCCTGTGTTCATGTTGATGAAGATCGCTTCACCTGTCAGACTATCCAGAAGGGTACTTGCACCATCAGTGGTGACCCTCACTATAAGACGTTTGATGGGAACTGGTATGACTTCCAGGGCACATGCACTTATGTCTTGTCCCAACAATGTGGTTGGGATCTGCCCTACTACAGAGTCGAGGGCTCCAACGAGCATCGGGGCAGTACTCATGTGTCTTGGACACGACTGGTCAAAGTGTTTGTGTACAATGAAACCATTGAACTTGTCAAAGGACATCCTGGTCAGGCCAAGGTTTGTAGTTATACTTTCTTCAGACAGTGAATATTTTATTTTATTTATTGTGGTTGGTTTTTGATAAAGACTGTGTTGTTTTACAGGTCAATGGTGTTTTTGCAGTTACTCCTTTCTTCCTCAACAATGGCATTGTTCATGTTCATGTATCTGGTTTTTCAGTTGTTGTCAGTACTGACTTTGGTTTGGAAGTTTCCTATGATACACATCATTATGTGAAAATCCAAGTTCCACCCAGTTACCAGGGTGCAACATGTGGCCTTTGTGGAAACTTTACAATGATCCTGATGATGACTTTCAAACCCCAGAAGGAGAAGTTGTGAGCGCTGTTGTTTTGGTAATAGCTGGAAGTACCAAAGGATGATGAGTCTGAATGTGATGGATGTGAAGTCCAGACTGTGGCGAATGCACAGAAGAACAGGTGGCTGTCTTCAGTCAGATCGTCTTTGCGGCATACTTCAAGACACAACTGGTCCTTTTGCAGCTTGCCATCAAGAGCTTTCCCCAGACCATTTTGTGACAAACTGTGTGTTTGATATGTGTTTGGAGGGAGGACAGCAACATATTCTTTGTCAGGCCTTAACTGTGTACTCCACTCAATGTCAAGAAAAAGGTATGAACTGATAAACTGGAGAGGACCAGACCTCTGTGGTATGTGAACCTTTTTCTGCTTATTATGGCAGTGAATAAAGTCAAAGATCAATGCATTGATTTCCTTTTTGTTGCAGAAATCGTCTGTCCAGACAACAGCCACTTTGAGTCACAGGGAACAGGATGTCCAGTTACATGTGTAAATCATGACTCTCTTCATGACTGTGCACTGCCATCCCAGGAGAGCTGCATTTGTGATGAAGGCTATGTCCTGAGCGGTGCGGACTGCGTGCCTCTACAGGAGTGTGGCTGCAGCCATGAGGGATACTACTTCCATTCTGGTCAAACAGTCATACTGGACCAAACTGTGGCAGAGTTTGTTCTGTAGCTCGGGAACATGACTTGCCAGTTACATGGTTGTGGACCAGACCAAATCTGCAAGGTGATCGATGGAGAAAGAGGTTGCTACAATGAAACATGCTCTTTTGCAGGTGATTCATGTTTATTTATTTCAGATTGTTAAGTTTGCTGACTGTGATAATTGTTCTCTTGGTTTCTCAATAAACAGCAAACTCGTAAAATAGTACAGTACATAGAATCCAAATGGAAGAACTATTGAAAAATATATTTTGTCTGCCTTTTCAGGTGAAACTATCCTACAGGGTGTGTCCTTTTGGACGGACAGTACGTGTACAGAAAAATGCACCTGTACCACATCAGGCTTGTCGTGTCACAGTGACTCCTGTGCCCATTCCCAAGCCTGTGTTCCTGTTGATGAAGATCGCTTCACCTGTCAGACTATCCAGAAGGGTACTTGCACCATCAGTGGTGACCCTCACTATAAGACGTTTGATGGAACTGGTATGACTTCCAGGGCACATGCACTTATGTCTTGTCCCAACAATGTGGTTGGGATCTGCCCTACTACAGAGTCGAGGGCTCCAACGAGCATCGGGGCAGTACTCATGTGTCTGGACACGACTGGTCAAAGTGTTTGTGTACAATGAAACCATTGAACTTGTCAAAGGACATCCTGGTCAGGCCAAGGTTGTAGTTATACTTTCTTCAGACAGTGAATATTTATTTATTTTATTGTGGTTGGTTTTTGATAAAGACTGTGTTGTTTTACAGGTCAATGGTGTTTTTGCAGTTACTCCTTTCTTCCTCAACAATGGCATTGTTCATGTTCATGTATCTGGTTTTTCAGTTGTTGTCATACTGACTTTGGTTTGGAAGTTTCCTATGATACACATCATTATGTGAAAATCCAAGTTCCACCCAGTTACCAGGGTGCAACATGTGGCCTTTGTGGAAACTTTAACAATGATCCTGATGATGACTTTCAAACCCCAGAAGGAGAAGTTGTGAGCTGTTGTTTTTGGTAATAGCTGGAAAGTACCAAAGGATGATGAGTCTGAATGTGATGGATGTGAAGGTCCAGACTGTGGCGAATGCACAGAAGAACAGGTGGCTGTCTTCATCAAGATCGTCTTTGCGGCATACTTCAAGACACAACTGGTCCTTTGCAGCTTGCCATCAAGAGCTTTCCCCAGACCATTTTGTGACAAACTGTGTGTTTGATATGTGTTTGGAGGGAGGACAGCAACATATTCTTTGTCAGGCCTTAACTGTGTACTCCACTCAATGTCAAGAAAAAGGTATTGAACTGATAAACTGGAGAGGACCAGACCTCTGTGGTATGTGAACCTTTTTCTGCTTATTATGGCAGTGAATAAAGTCAAAGATCAATGCATTGATTTCCTTTTTTGTTGCAGAAATCGTCTGTCCAGACAACAGCCACTTTGAGTCACAGGGAACAGGATGTCCAGTTACATGTGTAAATCATGACTCTCTTCATGACTGTGCACTGCCATCCCAGGAGAGCTGCATTTGTGATGAAGGCTATGTCCTGAGCGGTGCGGACTGCGTGCCTCTACAGGAGTGTGGCTGCAGCCATGAGGATACTACTTCCATTCTGGTCAAACAGTCATACTGGACCAAGACTGTGGCAGAGTTTGTTTCTGTAGCTCTGGGAACATGGCTTGCCAGTTACATGGTTGTGGACCAGACCAAATCTGCAAGGTGATCGATGGAGAAAAGAGGTTGCTACAATGAAACATGCTCTTTTGCAGGTGATTCATGTTATTTATTTCAGATTGTTAAGTTTGCTGACTGTGATAATTGTTCTCTTGGGTTTCTCAATAAACAGCAAACTCGTAAAATAGTACAGTATCATAGAATCCAAATGGAAGAACTATTGAAAAATATATTTTGTCTGCCTTTTCAGGTGAAACTATCCTACAGGGTGTGTCCTTTTGGACGGACAGTACGTGTACAGAAAAATGCACCTGTACCACATCAGGCTTGTCGTGTCACAGTGACCCTGTGCCCATTCCCAAGCCTGTGTTCCTGTTGATGAAGATCGCTTCACCTGTCAGACTATCCAGAAGGGTACTTGCACCATCAGTGGTGACCCTCACTATAAGACGTTTGATGGGAACTGGTATGACTTCCAGGGCACATGCACTTATGTCTTGTCCCAACAATGTGGTTGGATCTGCCCTACTACAGAGTCGAGGGCTCCAACGAGCATCGGGGCAGTACTCATGTGTCTTGGACACGACTGGTCAAAGTGTTTGTGTACAATGAAACCATTGAACTTGTCAAAGACATCCTGGTCAGGCCAAGGTTTGTAGTTATACTTTCTTCAGACAGTGAATATTTATTTTATTTTATTGTGGTTGGTTTTGATAAAGACTGTGTGTTTTACAGGTCAATGGTGTTTTTGCAGTTACTCCTTTCTTCCTCAACAATGGCATTGTTCATGTTCATGTATCTGGTTTTTCAGTTGTTGTCAGTACTGACTTTGGTTTGGAAGTTTCCTATGATACACATCATTATGTGAAAATCCAAGTTCCACCCAGTTACCAGGGTGCAACATGTGGCCTTTGTGGAAACTTTAACAATGATCCTGATGATGACTTTCAAACCCCAGAAGGAGAAGTTGTGAGCGCTGTTGTTTTTGGTAATAGCTGGAAAGTACCAAGGATGATGAGTCTGAATGTGATGGATGTGAAGGTCCAGACTGTGGCGAATGCACAGAAGAACAGGTGGCTGTCTTCAGTCAAGATCGTCTTTGCGGCATACTTCAAGACACAACTGGTCCTTTTGCAGCTTGCCATCAAGAGCTTTCCCCAGACCATTTTGTGACAAACTGGTGTGTTTGATATGTGTTTGGAGGGAGGACAGCAACATATTCCTTTGTCAGGCCTTAACTGTGTACTCCACTCAATGTCAGAAAAAGGTATTGAACTGATAAACTGGAGAGGACCAGACCTCTGTGGTATGTGAACCTTTTCTGCTTATTATGGCAGTGAATAAGTCAAAGATCAATGCATTGATTTCCTTTTTTGTGCAGAAATCGTCTGTCCAGACAACAGCCACTTTGAGTCACAGGGAACAGGATGTCCAGTTACATGTGTAAATCATGACTCTCTTCATGACTGTGCACTGCCATCCCAGGAGAGCTGCATTTGTGATGAAGGCTATGTCCTGAGCGGTGCGGACTGCGTGCCTCTACAGGAGTGTGGCTGCAGCCATGAGGATACTACTTCCATTCTGGTCAAACAGTCATACTGGACCAAGACTGTGGCAGAGTTTGTTTCTGTAGCTCTGGGAACATGACTTGCCAGTTACATGGTTGTGGACCAGACCAAATCGCAAGGTGACGATGGAAGAAAGAGGTTGCTACAATGGAAATCATGCTCTTTGCAGGTGATTCATGTTTATTATTTCAGATTGGTAAGTTTTTGCTGACTGTGATAATTGTTTTCTCTGGAGTTTCTCATAAACAAGCAAACTCGTAAAATAGTACAGTATCATAGAATCCAAAACTGAAGAATATTGAAATATTTTGTTCTGCCTTTTCAGGTGAACTATCCTACAGGGTGTTGTCCTTTTGGACGGACAGTACGTGTACAAGAAAAAATGCACCTGACCACATCAGGCTTGTTCGTTGTCACAGTGACTCCTGTGCCCATTCCCAAGCCTGTGTTCCTGTTTGATGAAGATCGCTTCACCTGTCAGACTATCCAGAAGGGTACTTGCAACCATCAGTGGTGACCCTCACTATAACGTTGAATGGGAACTGGTATATCCAGGCACATGCACTTAGCTTGTCCAACAATGTGGTTGGGATCTGCCTATACAGAGTCGAGGGCTCAACGAGGCATCGGGCATACCTGTGTCTTGGACACGACGGTCAAGTGTTTGTGACAACGAAAGACCATTGAACTTGGCAAAGACATCCCCATGGTCAGTGCAAGGTTTGGTAGTTATAACTTTCTTCAGACAGTGAAATATTTTATTTTATTTTATTGGTTGGTTTTTTGATAAAGACTGTGTGTTTACAGGTCAATGGTGTTTTTTTGCAGTTACTCCTTTCTTCCTCAACAAGGCATTGTTTCATGTTCATGTGATCCCTGGTTTTTCATTGTTGTCAGTACTGAACTTTGGTTTGGAAGTTTCCTATGTACACATCATTATGTGAAAATCCAAGTTCCACCCAGTTACCAGGGTGCAACATGTTGGCCTTTGTGAAACTTAACAATGATCCTGGAATGATGAACTTTCAACCCCAGAAAGGAGAGTTGTGACGATGTTTGTTTGGTAATAGCTGGAAGTACCAAAGGATGATGAAGCCTGAAATGTGGATGGAGTGAAGGTCCAGACTGTGGCGAATGCACAGAAAGAAACAGGTGGCTGTCTTCAGTCCAGATCGTCTTTTGCGGCATACTTCAAGACACACTGGTCTTCTGCAGCTTGCATCAGAGCTCCCCAGACATTTTGTGACAACTGTGGTGTTTGGTATGTGTTTGGAGGGAGAACAGCAACATATTTCTTGTCAGGCCTTAACTGTGTACTCCACTAATGTCAAGAAAAAGGTATTGACTGATAAACTGGAGAGGACCAGACCTCTGTGGTAATGTGAACCTTTTCTGCTTATTATGGCATGAATAAGTCAAAGATCAGTAATTGATTTCCTTTTTTGTTGCAGAAATTGGTCTGTCCAGAGAAAAAACACAGCCCACTTTGAGTCACAGGGAACAGGATGTCCAGTTACATGTGAAATCATGAAATCTCTTATGGACTGTGCACTGCCATCCCAGGAGGCTGCATTTGTGATGAAGGCATGCCTGAGCGGTGCGACTGCTGCCTCTAGTGGTGCTGCAGCATGAGGGATACTACTTCCATTCTGGTCAAACAGTCATACTGGACAAGAGCTGTGGCAGAGTTTGTTTCTGTAGCTCTTTGGAACATGACTTGCCAGTTACATGGTTTGTGGAGCACAACCAAATCTGCAAGGTGAATCCGGAAGGAAAAAGAGGTTGCTAACATGAAACATGCTCTTTTGCAAGGTGATTCATGTTTAATTTAATTTCAGATTGTTAGTTTGCTGACTGTGATAATTGTTCTCCTTGGTTCTTCAATAAACAGCAACTCGTAAAATAGTCAGTATCATAGAATACAAATGGAAGAACTATTGAAAAATATATTTTGGTCCTGCCTTTTCAGGTGAAACT